>LR738715.1:794449118-794522272 GCA_902687465.1 Secale cereale | reverse complement strand
CCCGCGCCGAGCTTTTTCTCCGGCGATCCCCACCCCACCGCCCAATCAACGAGCCCCGCCCCACCGCCGGCGACTGCCAACAAAGAGGTCTCACGACTTCGAGTTCCCATCTACCACTAATTTATTACCATTTATGTCCTTCATATACGCGCTGATGGGTGGGCCCTATGGTAATGTGCGCTGCTGAATGTGGACCGTTTGACTGCTCAATTGATCGTGTCATCAACAAATTACGGAGCTGTATGGTGAGCCAGTGACCGTATGATCACCCTAAAATGTATTTTATTGACACAGTACAGACTCAAACTACCATTTCTTTCTTTCATAAATGGGCTGACAGGTGGGCCCCACGGTTACGCGCCCCGATGATGCAACACTAGTTGCGCCACGTGGAACGTTTGACTGGGCAATTGATTGTGTCATCAACAAAATAGGGAGTTGTACGGGTGAGCTAGTGACCTTATAATCAGGACATGTATTTTTTTAACACGGTACAGACGCAAGGGCTCATATATACGCGCAAGCACTCACTGCTATAAGCGCACACACGCAGACCCTACCCCTATGAGCACCTTCGAGAGATAGTACCAGCATATGATCTTGAGATTTTACAAAGTCACCATAGGTGCCTCGTAGTCGAGTGGAATGTCTCCTCCCACTGAACGAACATCGCCGGAAAATACTGAAATTAACCCAGGATAAATGCGAGCACCGGGACTTTAACCCTGGTGGGCTCGAAATACCACTGTCCTCCTAACCATCCAACCACATGTTGGTTAGCACGACAAAATGTGTGTGGTGACCGTGATGAGCTTATTTTGAAGTCCAGTGACCATATCGTGCTTTCGCTTCAAATACAATGACCATAAGTGTCGTCAATAAAATACGGAGCACGCATCAAATGCAAAGTCCGTCAGTGTCATCAAGAAAATATGGAGACGTATCGTGAGCTAGATACCGTATGATCACCACGGGAATGTATACGGTGACCGTAATGAGCATATTCTGTACTCCAGTGACCGTATAGTGCTTTAGCTCAAAATACAGTGGCCATCATGCGTGAATGTGTCGTGGGCATGCATACTTTAAGAGGGCCGAGAGATAGTTTGTGTGCGTACGTGAAAGTGGTGTAGAAAGAGGGGATGTCCGGTGGAGACAAGGAGAGATATGCCCTTCGTTTCTCTTTCCCGTGACTAATATTTTAGGAGAATATATAAACATTCACAATGCAGAACAATTATTTTTGGATGCACCATGCAATTAACTTTCATGTGTAACATTGTACTATTGTATATGCTTATTTTTTTTAGTGGCCGATTGCGTGTGTGGTGTGGTGGGCACATCATTTCTAGTTGTGGTGGGTCAACATGAGGACTCATGGGTCGGTTCCATCCAATGCCACATAGATTGGATCGAGATGCGTTATACGAATACTCATGTAGAGGACTCGGCGTACAACACGAAGCTAGCTACCAGAGTCGCGGAGGACTCTATCCCCACTGGTGATAAGCCGACTATATATGATTTGTAACCCTAGGCCCCCACTATGTTATAGAAGCTTGGGGGCTAGTTCGTCGATAGTATACATACATGCACAATGCCTGGTATTCACGTGTACTTTGTACACACCCTATCACTAATATACAGTACCAGGAGTAGGCTTTTTCCTCAACTGCAAGGGTCCGAACTAGGGTAAAACTTTGCCTCGTATTACCATCCAGCCTAACAGTCAGGGATATCCTACCGAATGATACGATGGAATCATATTTGCCAACTACTAAGAGAGAGGTGTGTCTGGGGGCAATGTATGCAAGAGAGGCCTAAAGATAATGTGCATGCAGGAGACACGTAGGCACATATATGTGCGTTTAGAGGGCTAGTAGAGACCGTGCGTGTGTATATATGCATGTGAGAGAAATAGTGTTTTCCAACTGAGATTAGTGAAAAGAGTGGAACATGGTAGTCAGAAAGAGAGAGAGAGAGAGAGATACAGAGAGAGCATGTGTGTGAGACTCCCCGACACCCCGAGAGAGATTGTGAGCAAGTGTGAAAGATAAATGCCGATGCATATAAAGTGTGTGCACTTATGCTGTAGATAGAGAGATATATAGCGTGTTTGTGAGAACGGGCCGATGCATAGTGCATCTACGTGTAAAAGGCGGTTCTACGCATTAAATTAAAATATAAATGGCATTATTATTTTTGGATGAGATCATGAATTTTGCAAATTGCGTATGGACAAAAATCGGTCTATCAGACACCCATACTCTATTGAATTCTAGAATGTGCATGTGTTTATTTCATATTATTGATCCATAGAGTGAGAGCGGTTTGAAATACAGGCAATGGGTGCTTTTGAAATTCATCTATAAACAATAATTAGTGCACTCCATGTTGTTAGTGTGAAGCAGTTTATACATTTGTCACTTGCATGGATACATTCCAAATTGCTAGCTACGAAATAGAATACATGTCGAATTCAACATAAAGAGGGTTTCGAAGATTCGAATTCATAGGAAGTGCATTCATCTATTTGAACCCGAGATAATGGCATTTGTAAATCAGATGAAAAGGGGACATCAATCTTTGTTGTGCGTTTGAACATGCTATATAAATTCATAAGCATGTCTAACTTTTTTTGCAGCTAAGGAAATTATATCTGGAACCATGCATGAACTGGGGTAAGTTGCATATTTTTTAATATATACTCGTGTACAATGTATATTCTAATGTACCACCTCCATTCCAAAATAATTGTACCTTTAGGATTTTCAAGAGTAAAGATTTGTGAAGTTTGACAAATCCTGAATGTTCAATTCAAGAGAACCGAAAACGTTAATGCTTCTGCTCCCAAATGTTGAACGAAGCGCCAAATAGGCCTCTGGTCACCCGAAACTGCGCGAGGCTAATGTTTGGTGGTAGGAAATTATTGTCCTGACTCTGGCCCGTGTAGCCTATCGGCTCGATGTCCAATGGTCTAAACCGGGGTAGGTTTGTAACTTCACCAAGACGCTAGTCTCAACCGCCTCCGAGAAGCATTCATACGCTGTGGGCACCTAAACACCCATGTGCTCGGCCGAAATCAATCCCGCCCACATTTGGGACACCTGAGATTACTGTCCTACCCCAACCCGCAATATGTCCAAAATTTTAGATGGGGGCAAAGTTTGTAACTTTCCCCAAATTTCAAAAAAGCGCGTCCCAAACCGAAACATTGTTCCCCCTCAGTTCCCCGCCTCCCTCTGTTTCCCCATTCATACTCCGTGGGCGCCAAAACGCCCTCTCCGCCAGCCGCGAAACCCCAGCCTCCTCTGTCCTCCACCCCATAGCACCCAATCCATCGCCGCCCAACTCCATCATGCCGGAGCCGGTACCCCGACGTCGTCGTCCAACGCAACCACAATCACAACGCCCTCAAGGACTTAGCAGCTGAAGCCGAGGTAGAGCTGCCTCCACGACGCCGACGTGCGCCGTACCAGAACCACTCCGACCACGCCGTCCTGCGCCTCACTGTTGCCGCTCCACTATCGCAACCGTGCACCACACCGGAGATGTTCCCGCTACGCCATCGTTCGCCGCCTCGGATCTGCTTCCTCGCCGCTGACAGACGGCTACCTACTACACTCAACAACTTATCCATGGGTTCGTCCAAGGCTGCACTATCCTGCATAACTTCTCGTTTCCAGCGAACCACAAGAAGATCGTTGGAAATACCGAAGGAGGACACAACACTGCTAGCAGAAAGAGGTACTCATCTTCTGTTATTCGTGCAAACCTTACATCTCTGCTCACACCGTATTCATCCCACGAAAGAAACTAGTTGATCGCTTCTTACTGCATCTTCTCTGTGATACTAAATGCACAAGGTTTCCTCCCTTTACTATTTCACCTTTGCTAGAGGTCAGTAGCCCGCCTGGATTTCAATTCAGGGTCAGTTGAACCGCAATTAAAAGAAACCCGCTTAGGCGCGCGGAGCATCTGGTCCGCTTGTTCGCCAAGGAAGCGGTGCATTGGTGTCTATCATAGGGGTGTGGGGCGCAGGAGCTGCTTGCGCCCAATCTGGAGGTCGGCGGGGCTTGAATGGATTGCCGGGGGGCGGTGCCAAGCACGGCGGTGCGGTGAGGTCGAGGGGAGGGCGCAGGTAGGGGACTAGGCCGGTGGTCGCTGCCGTTTCGAGGAAGATCGTCAACACTGACTGGCTGGAGGTATATGAAGGCGATCTACCCGTTCTTTGTACGTCGGACGGTGCAGAAAAAATGGACTGACCTATTTGTTTTCAGTCGAATGTTATTTTCATAGAATCATGTAGTAATTTAGTGTGCCATGCATGTTGTAGAGCTATCATATGTCTCCCGTCATTTATTTCTCACTGACCTGCTATCCGCCACCTTTACACTGTACTAATTGTGCACACACTTCACCCATACTCACACTATTGTTTTTTTATGCATGGGTATTTCAGACTCTGGCGCAGTGTTGATGAATGTTGAAAAGAAAAGACAGAAGTCGCTCCAGTGTAATTCGAAGATAAGCACTAAGCGTTTCAGCGCTCTAAAGGATGTAGTGTCAGCAGTTGGAGACAGTAAACGTAGCTTTGCATTTGATGATCTCAATTGCCACACACAACCATCCCAGGTGCTTGCTTTAACTTCACGCTATCAAATGTTATTGCATGTTGCATATGGTGTCTAGCTTGTATTGCTTCCGATTTGGTTAAATTGCAATAGCTTACTTTACACATTATACCTTTGATAATGACATGCCTTCCTGTTTTTGATACATACTACATATGTCTATTAACCATGTTCGTACATCAAACTAATGCTCTTTTGTATCCCTCATCAATCACTTATGATGAGACAGTCACCCGGGTGGGTTATTGTGAGATGCCATACTCGTTTAAAGAGTGCAGTGTCATCCTCCCCACATGGTTCTCAAGAAACAACAAGGCTAAATGAAGATAGTCAATGTAGCTCTCTAGTTGATGACAACAATTCCCCCACACCACCATCATAGGTGCTTGCTCTAACTTCGCAGTGTGATATGTGGTTGCATGTTACATACGGTGTCTAGCTTGTAATGCTTCTAATTAGGGTAAATTGCATCTGCCTAGTTCACACATTATACCTGTGAATATGACATGCCTTCCTATTTTCGGTACACACTACATCTATGTGTTAACCTTGTTCTTACATGAAACTACCTCTCTTCTGTATCCTGCATCAATCACTTACGATGAGTCACCTTTATTCGTTGCATATTGCATATTATTTCTAGCCTGCTGCCATGTATTGCTTCTAATTTGGTCAAATACATTTGTTAGGGCACCCTTTTAATTTGGCAGAGTGATATTGGTTTCATCTTTCATATGGTTTCTCGCTTGCATTGATTCTAACAAGTTCAAGCACCTTGTGCTTAGTTTACACTTTATACATCATACATGTCAATATGTCACGCCGTCCTGTTTTTCATACATATTCCATCCTCCTATCATGTGGCTGCCTTTCATGAAAGTAGTGTTCGTCAGTATCATGCATCAATGAGTTCTGAAGAGCAAATTTTATCCTTTTTCTTGTGGGTTTGACTTGACAAGGCAAAATCAAAAAAGAGGAAGGAAAATAGTAAGGAAGCCGATGATGATGGTCCTCTCCAGCAACATAAACGAAGCATCTGTACCAACTCTCCTTGTACTGATAGTGCATTACAAGGTCCAAGTCTCCGCTCCCCTACTCCACCATCCAAGGTGCTTGCTCTAACTTGGCAGTGTGATATCTGGTTGAATGTTGCTTCTGGTTTCTAGCTTGTATTGCTCCTAATTAGTGTAAACTGCATCTGCTTAGCTTACACATGATACGTGTGAATATGACACGCTTTCCTGTTTTTGGTACATACTATATCTGTCTATCACACCATGTTCTTACATGAAACTACTCTTCTTGTGTATCCTGCATCAGTCACTTATGATGGAACACATTTAAGTTGGCAGTGTGATATTGGTTTGCGTCTTGAATATGATTTATAGCATGTATTGCTTCTAGTTTGATGAACGCCACCTGTCAGGGATATTACTAGCAGGTATAAACCGGCTAGTGTAAACCGGATTATGGTAATGTAATTATGTAATTGTAATACCCAGTAGAGGTTACAGCCCTTGAAAGGCTTAGGGCCCATGTATAGAGTTACGGTTTGTAAACCGCCTGATCATGTAACTTTAGAGACAAGGAAGAAAGAGCAGAGACCGAGGCGGACACAAGTATGAGCCGGCCTCGGGACTCTGTAAATCGGACCGGGCGTCGTCTCTATATAAAGGGACGACCCGACGACGCTTCAAGGACAAGAAACAACCCGTCGAGACACAGGTAAGCGATCTGCTCCCTGTTCTTCGACGCCCAAGCAATACCAAACCAAACTAGACGTAGGCTTTTACCTTCCTCGAAGGGGCCGAACTAGTATAAACCCTCTGTGTCCTTTGTGTGCTTTTAACCCCTCCAAGCTAACCCGTGCGATGGTTCCTCAACTAAGTCCGTTAAACCGGACATCTGACGTGTTAATTCCACGACAGTTGGCGCCCATCGTGGGGCCTCCGCACGACGGTTTCGAGTTCTTGAAGGGCAGCTTTGAAGGGCTCAGGGGCTACGCGGTCGGCCGGATGACCAAGAGCCACCGCGGCCGGATCTACATCGATGATGCATGCTAGGGCCCGAAGGCCGATTCAATTGAATACGGGTACCGGGTTCCCTTCGGTGGCGTCCACGTCTTCATCGGCAAAATTGGTGAACCAGGACCTGGGCCGGACATCTTCCCCAACATCATCGATCCGGCTCAGCGTGCGAGATCGACCCGGATTCAACCAGCCATGAAGCATGTTTTCGTTGGAGCAGTTCACGGGGTCCAAGCCGAGGACGGATCGGGTTCCGGTGGCGAGACAGTTATCTATTCTGACGATGAATCTTCATCCGGAGAGACTGAGTCTTTGTATTAGTTGCGGGACGGCCGGTCTGAGGATATGTCCGACGAAGGCAGTATTCCGGACCCCTTTGATCCGCCAAACCGAGTGGCTGTCTTTATGGCCAGTTCACAACCTACGCCACAGGCCACGGTGAACGGGGCGATGACAGCAGAAGCTGGTGTAGGGGGGAGCGGCCAAGCCCTCTCGCCCTCTGACTGTCGGGGCCGGATTTCGGGAACACAATATTCCAGAAATTAACCCCTTGTGTCATCACCAGCCCAGGATTACTGTTACTGGTGGACACATCCTTGTTACAGATTACCAAGCATTTACAAGAATTTGATACAAGACCACAAAGGTCTACTAATACAACAATGACTCCGGTGGTGGATGAAGGAATTGGCTTGTGGATCTCCACATCGATGGGGCTCCATTCCCACAGGAACAGCTGACCCGGATAACTCCTATCCCGCGTGGCTGTACTCCTAGGCTTCGCACGGACGTCGCTGTGGTACTCCTCGCAGAACTCCTAACCTGGCCAAGTAAATAGCCAGGGACAAGCCTGTGAGTACGTTTGAATGTACTCGCAAACATCATGGACAAATGATATAACAAATGCAGCAAACAATTATATGGTCATGATGAATTAAACTATATGCATATGCTCATGATGGACTTATATTAAATGCATGCTGACAGGAATTAAAACATGGCATGGTGAATAATAGTTAGTGCAGGAAATAAATATTAGTATCAATAAAATATAAAAGGAATGCCGGTCGGATGTCAAGTGACACCACGGTCGGTCTTGAAAGAAATGCCAGTCGGGTGTCCACAAGAGTATTGGCGTGATAGAACCGCCTGAAACTCGAGGGACGCCACAAAAGGTCTTGAAAATAAATACGAGTGTCCGGGGTAGCCCAGCCAGCCCCTGAGACACTCTGGAAATAAAATAAGAGAAACGGGTTAGTCCACAATAATAATCATATCATCCATAATATTCATAACAACACCAGTAGCAGTAAAAATTAACCTGCAAAATACACCATGCTCAATTTTAAATTATTTCCTCTGGAGACCGACTCTAAGACCGACACTTGACCAACCCAGACTGTAGTCCTTAACCGCGGACACGGCTATTCGAATAGGTTTCAAACTCTGCAGAGGGTGTACTCTTTACCCACAAGTATAGAATTTCTTTAGTCAGTATCGTGACACTGACTAATTCCCATTACGGTCTTTGGGATGAAAACACACCTAACGCGCACACACCGTCCAGATGCCAGGAATCACCCAAAGCATCGCTCCAGAAAACTTTAAGTCAGGGAGGCTACAACCTCCGAAAAGCATGGGATCACTATTAAACGCGCGGATTACAAGGGGTGCCCCCCTCTCGGCTACAACCGGAAACACCCATGCCCCTGACCCGATGACGGCTACAACCTTCATCGTAGTTCTCTGGGTGGTGTGCACCCGAACAGGGGTTATCAACTTACTAAGCCGTACCCTCCTTCCGGAAGGACCCGTGGCAGCACGTAACAAGTATGGAGGTTACCGGAACAAGACTCGATCTACGGTCGACTCAGGAGGCTTATGTTTTCCTGCAGTGGTTAGCACAAACAAGTATTCCTTCAACAGTATCACCAAGACAGGGCCACAACCCTTGCCTGCTTTCACATATATCTCGTGACACCACCGTGTCAAAAATGGCCCGTGCCCACAGGCACGTTCAAAGCAGGAGCACACTCCTGGGTTCTCATAACTTATGCATGTTGCAAGTGGAATGCATGCAAGAGAAAATATGCACATGACCATGTATGCACTACTAGCATTATGCAAGTTAAATTTGAATTCAACATAGTCGAGCTTAAACTATCCTAGCAAATAACTCACTATGCAATCATCATATCAAGTGTTCAAGATGCTTGCCTTGAACATGTAGAAGCATTGGGTGCATACCAAAAGTTTTGAAAATATTATCTCCCCTCCATTTCCTATTTTCAAAAATATCTAAATCACCACATAATTCAAAAACAGCACTAAAAAGTATTTCAAGTATTTTTGAAATAATTACGGAAATAAACTAGAGATTATTTAAGGAATAACAGAAAAAGATTTAATTTATTTATAATTAATATGAATTAGTTATGGTATTTACAAGCTGAAATAAATGATTAACTAGACAATTTAATTGATCCAACAGAAACTAAGCATGGCAAAAATGTTCACCTAGTTTAGATAAATAGAGAATGATTTTATAAACCTACAGAAACTTGAATCATTAAATTTGGTTTGGAAATGGATGCTGTGGAATTATTTTAAAACATGCAGAAATAGGAAAAGGGAAGAATCAGAGATGTGCCCTGTGCGCAACTTAGCCCGTGGTGCCACTGGGCCGAGCCCAGTCGGTCGGCTGCGCGGAAAGCGGCGACGTCGAAGACGTATTCACGGAATACGCCTTCACTTAATCCGCGCTGGCCTGACCCTAGTCACTGACTGTGGGTCCCACGGGCCCACCAGTCAGGTTTGACTGGTCGCGGCGCGCGTCGTCTCCTTCGACAGAACAGAGGCGGCGCTCCGGCGATCGCCGCCGGTGAACGGCAGCGCCATTCGAGGAGCCGAGGCCATCGTTGGGTTCGGGAGCGAGAGGCGGTTCTCCCAGTGCCCGCCGTGGTAGCTGAGATGGACGGAGTTGTCGGCGGCGGGCTCTCCGGCGGACGACGCCGTCGGGTCAGAGGGGTGTTTCCTCTACAGGTCATCCCGCATGGAATTGAGGGGTGGAATCGATTGGTGGTGGCTCAAGGAGGCCAGTGGTGAACAGAGTGGAGAGGGGGAGGCCGCGGTTGGCTCGGAAGCAACCGGAAGGTGACGGCGGAAGTGATCGCCGGAGATGGAGAAGACGACCTCTCCAGGTCGTACCGCTGCTCGGGAAGGATCAGTTAGGGAGGGGGACGGTGAGGTGGTGCTGGTCGAAGTCCTGGGTCGGGTTTTATAGGCGGGGAGAGGCGATGCCGTGGCTTCCAGAGAAAACCACGATGGCGGTCGCCATTACTACGCCGGCGAGGTGGTTGAGGGAAGGGCGGCGCGACGTGGCAGGCTACTGGGGAAGGCCGCCGTCCAGGGGTGAGCTGGTTGGCTCGGGGCGACGCTAGGTGGCTAGGGCGGTGCCGTCCGCGGGCAAATTCCGGCGGCGGCTATTTACGGTGAACGTGGTCGGTGGTGGTCGGCGCGTTAGGTGGGGGCGGTGGTCGTCCGAAGTAATGGCGGGGGCGAGCTTGCGGCCTCTGGCTGGTGCCAGGTGCTCTGGGCGGTGCCGTGCCCGAGCAAATGACGGTGGCGGCGACTCGGGATGGCGGTGGCCGGTGGTGGGCGGCGCTAGGAGACGAGGGGGAATGTCTTGGAGGATAAGGATGGACTGGGTGATCCAGAGGAAGGATCGGGTGAGCTGGGGAGGCCGCAGGGCAGTGGCAGGAGCCCGATGTCAGCGCGTGTAACAACTGCGCTCTGCTCGCGCTCCGGACATGCCTCTGAGGTGTTCGACGAAATGCCAATGGCATCTACAGGGACCCAAACAAGTTGACAAATAACAGTATGGTGCCTCTAGACATGGTAGAAGTGATGGACATGGTGTTTTGGGCAGAGGGGCTAGTATCTAGTGCAATCCAAAAAGATGCCCAAATTCTGTCATGAGCTCAAGGTGCTCGACAGAATGTTTGGGTGACCTAGGTGATCCTTCTGGATGTGAAACTTGGCAGGATGATGTCTCCCTATAGATAATAAATGATGGTGGAGTTGGTTTGTGGAAGGAGCAAACTTGCTAGTGCAAGTTTTGCGGAAATTCAGTTCTGGACTGAATATTCAGAGGGGTTTTTAGTAGACTTGAAAAATTCAAATGGGGCTTATCACCTGGATTTGAGAGTTTGGTAAGGAGAACTAGAAGATGGCAAAGGCTCAGAATTTTTGGAGCAAGTAAATATAGGGTTGTAGTTGAAACCTAGAAAATGAACAGAATTGAAAAGAGGAAGGTTCACTCAAATTTTGCAAAACACCAAGTTGGGTTTTTGCACCAAAGTGACATATAGGCATCATAAGACCTCTCAGATTTATGGTGGAATTTTTAGAGAATTATTTATAATGGTTGTAGTGCAACAGAAGCATTTAAACTACTGAAAATGCTATTAAAAGAGTTATTTAGAGACAAATTTTATTATGAAAACAATTTCTACTGTTATTAAACAAATAATGAAATGACTCAAGATACAACCAGAGCCCACAAAATTATTTCCAAAAATTTACTATATGAAGAGAAGATTTTTGAAGGACAGGTATAGAAAAGGCTTAAAAAATTATTAAAGAACCTAATATAATTCAAAATTTTATTTCTAGCCAAATTTTTAATTAATAAAAATATGATTAAATTTTGGGGTGTTACACTGACGCTCTATCCACCTTGATCAAGGAGTTCACAACCCGGGCCGTAGCAGAGGTGGCTCCAGCAGACAAGGCGCAACACGATGCAGAGCTCCTTCAGCTGAAGGGACGGATCGATCAAGCAAAAGAAAATCTGAAGGCAGAAAAGGCTATGATGGCAATGAGGCAGGCACAGCTAGATGATCAGGCTTTTCAGCTGAGGATGGAACAGGCCTCTACACAGGGAGTAAGGAATCGAAAGTACCAGTCTCGTCTACCGCCGGTTTACGAGGCGATGAATCTGTTCGGAACACCAGGCGCAGGAACTAGCAATGATCCGACGGTAAACCGGAGGGCAGCCCCAGCGAGGGATGAACCAGTTCAGCAGCCCACTGCGGAGCAGGATCGCTGGATGACGTCCGCGCCTCACATTCCCACTCCTCCGGGTCATTATTCAAATCCTTTGGATAACATTGTTGTTGCCCCTTCGCGCCTGGCCGCTTTACCCATTGAGGGGACATCCCTCGTAGAAATGGAGGCACGCAGGGTTAAGGATCTGCTTAACACAGCGTTTACACAACAGCAAGCGTATTCTTATAGCAGGGAGAGGCTTCATTCAACACCCCGTCACAGCCGGAGTTATACTAGACATTGGGAGGAACCAGAGGTGTCTAGCAGTGAACGGAGGCGACACCGCCACAGGCAAGATAATCCGGCAGGCGCAGAGGCACAAGCTCAGGGGGCACAAGACCGGGTTAGATCCGTAGCTCGCGAGGAGATCCGCCAAACGATGCCGGTTCACACAACAGCAGAAACATGAGTCACGACGAGTTCCTTCGGGGTGCAGTGTCTTATTCCCGCTTTACGGAGCGTGAAATTTCGCAAGGATTTTAAGGGTCCACGTAAGGTGCCTAATTACACGGCAGATATGGCTCCGGAGGCTTGGATTGAGAGTTATGAGATGGCCATGGAGATGCTGGATGTGGATGAAGCAGCGTGCGCGAAATACTTTACCATGATGCTTGAGGGAACAGCCCGGACCTGGCTAAAGGGTTTGTCACCTAATTCCATCGGATCATGGGGAGAGTTACGCCGCCAGTTTATGAAAAATTTCAAGGACACATGCAAGCAGCCAATGTCAGTAGTGGACTTAGCAGCATGTACACAAGGGGAGCATGATCCTACATGGGCGTGGGTACGGTGAGTATCATAAATCTTGCACTCTTCGAATGGTATCAGCCCCAGTACGGCGATCGTAACACTGGAAAACAATTGCCGGTTTGAGTCTCTGAAGTTAAAACTGGGACGGCTCAAGCGGGATTGTAATGACATGGGAACTCTCATGAGTGCTCTGGTAAAGTACGGGGACTCCGACAGCACTAAGTATCCAGAAGCGGAGGGAGATAAATCTGGAAAGGCAAATAAATTTGGTAAACCAGCGCAGGCTAATCCGGTCGGTACAAATCTCTTAGGCAAGTGAAAAGCGGAAGGTGGCTCCGATTTTGTGGCCAATACCCAAGTTCAAGGGGGCTTTCAGCTCAATAGGGGTAAACCGCCTCCACAAACCGGCGGAGGGTCCGCTATCTGGGAACAAGAGTTCAATGAGCCTTGCCCGAAACACGGATCGCAGCAACATCCAGCTAAACACACCATAGGAGAGTGCAAGGACATGATGGAAGCCATGAGCCGGTTCAGATCTAACAACAGGCCACCGGGCAGCGGATCAGGCCCCGGGTTTTATGGTCCGGGTGACCAGGGGAGCGGCTCCGGATCAGGATATCGTGGCAACAACAGTGGTTATAACAGTCAGGGCCCTAATCAGTATGGTCAGGGCAGTTATAATAACCAAGGCCATCAACAGCATGGTCAGGGTGGTTACAACAACCAAAACAACCAACAGCAGGGCCAGAGTAATCACAATAACCAATGTGGTCAGCAGCAGCAGCAGTCCGGATATCAGAGTAATCCGAAGGAGCTGAATAGTGGGCAGTATCATGTGTTCACTACGAGTTTGTGTAAACGGGATCAAAAAGTCTTAAAACGGGCAGTCCATGCAGTTGAACCGGCAACACCACAGTTCCTGCGCTGGTCAGAGCAACCTATCGTGTGGAGCCGAGAGGATCATCCACAGAGAGTAGATAATCCGGGCCATTTGGCTTTAGTAGTAGCGCCACAGGTGGGTGGCTACAAATTCACTAAAGTGCTCATGGACGGTGGCAGCAGCATCAATATCTTATATTATGAGACTTTCCGTCGTATGGGGCTGACGGATAAAAAGCAAAGACAGTCAAACACGGTGTTTCATGGGGTAGTGCCAGGTAAATCAGCTTACCCAGTTGGGAAAATTGACTTGGAAGTTACCTTTGGAGATGAACAGGATTCCAGGTCAGAGATGATAACCTTTGAAGTCGTCAAGATCCGGAGCCCTTATCATGCTCTCTTTGGAAGGACTGTTTATGCTAAGTTCATGGCCAGGCCGTGTTATGTTTATCTACAGCTCAAGATGCCAGGTCACAAAGGAACCATCACGGTTCACGGAAGTCGCAAGATTGCATTGGAGTGTGAAGAAGGAGACGCTGCTTACGTGGAAGCAGTATGTGCTACGGAGGAGTTAAAGTTTTACAAGGACAATGTTGATCCGGCAGATATGTCCCCGTTGAAGAAGCCAACTACGGAGCATGATCCGGCGTTGAAGTTTAAATCGGCCGAGGAGACCAAGCAAGTTCATTTTGGGCCAGGCGATTCATCCAAGCAGTTCACTATCAGCGCTAACCTTGATCCTAAATAGGAAAGCGCGCTCATCGAGTTCATCCGTGAGAACCGGGATATCTTTGCATGGAAACTGTCGTGGAATTAACACGGCAGATGTCCGGTTTAGCGGACTTGATGATGGAACCATCGCACAGGTTAGCTTGTAGGGGTTAAAAGCACACAAAGGACACAAAGGGTTTATACTAGTTCGGCCCCTTCGATGAAGGTAAAAGCCTACATCTAGTTTGGTTTGGTATTGCTTGGGCGTCGATGAACAGGGAGCGGATTGCTTGCCTGTGTCTCGACGGGTTGTTTCTTGCTTGTCCCTGAACCGTCGCCGGGTCGTCCCTTTATATAGAGGCGACGCCTGGTCCGGTTTACAGATTCCCGAGGCCGGCTCATACTTGTCTCCGCCTCGGTCTCTGTTCTTTCTTCCTTATCTCTCAAGTTACATCATCGGGCGGTTTACAATTCGTAATTCTATACATGGGCCTTAAGTTATCATGGGCCGTAACCTTTACTAACATTACAACCAATCATATTATAATAATCCGGTTTACACTAGCCGGTTCATACCTGCTAGTAATATCCCTGACATTAGGCCCCAGAATGATTTGAACTTGTTCACATCAATCTTCTCAGTCTTGCATAATTTTCTTCTGTGTCTTCTCATTTTTTGTAAACCGGCCCTGACGTCATCCTCGAGAATCACTGAATCTGACCGTGACATCACTTCCGCATTTAACGCCATGAGCAGTCCATCGACTTTGTTTAAGGGTTATCCCGAAGATCGAGGCGTCAGAAGATCTTTATCCGATCCTTTGCCTCCTCGAATCCCGCACCTGTCACTTCGGACCTGTCTTTCTTCTTATAAATACCGCTGTCCCCCATTCATTATCTTCTTCCGCTCTTTCTTCCTCCTCCGTCGCCCGACTCCATCGTCGCCTGAGCTCGAACCTCCGTCGTCAACCACCGAATCCAAGTCCTCGCCGGCCGCTGCATCGACCTGAGCTTGACCAGAGAACTCTGCCGCTGATTCCCACTGTTCCAGGTATGTCTTTCCTCCTCATTATAGATCCGTACTTTCTAGGGTTCTTCCTTGCGCCTCTGCCATTAGAGCCTCAATGGAAGCTTCACCCCGTTCAACCTATACACCAAGTTTGCCGAAGTCTTGACCTTTACATCTCGCCCTTAGATCCTGCCTTTATTCTGCTGCCATATGTTTTAGATCTCGTTACAACCTGTAGATTCATTTGCTCCGTATATTACCCTTGCAGTTCTTCCCGTAATATCCTTGTACTTGTTTTTCTTTTTCTTGTGTGCTCAGATCTGTTCCACTTTAATTATCTACGAAAACCTGTTTCTTCTCCTCTGTAGATCTGTTAAGTATGCTCCGGTTTAAACTGTCATACATTGTTCTTTCTAAAAAAAATCTCGATGAGCGCGACGGTTTAGCTCTTTCTCTATTGCTGCCATGAACCGGTAGTAACATACCTCCCTGTTATTGCCAGTTTAGCCATATCATTAGTCCCTTGTCTAAACCGTTGCGTGATCTTCGTATATATCTTCCGGTTTATGCCATTGTACTGAAATAATCCGGTCTTTACACTTTATCTTTTTAGCGCTTGCTCTTCTGCTGTCATGGCCAAACAATTTGTGTTTTGCGATTGGGTTCCTTCCATTATTACGGAAGAAAACTTGGCCAATGCCGCTGCCGTTGGTACTTTAGGTCCTCAATCCATTTTAAAGTGGCGGGCTCCAGGAAATGAATGCCTCCTACTCCCAGAGAGGGGGAGGTTATTGTTTTCTTCGACCACATAGCCCGAGGCTTCACACCTCCCGGTTCAAGATTCTTCCGAGATGTGCTTGCCGCTTTCCAACTCCATCCTCGGGACATTGGTCCCAACTCTGTTTCCAATATCTGTGACTTCCAAGTTTTCTCAGAGGTATATCTGCAAGAAGAACCGTCTGTTGACTTGTTCCGGGATTTCTTTCACGTGAACCGGCGTACTGAGTTCACCGGCGGACCGCATCAAGAACTTGGCGGGGTTAGCATCCAGAAAAGGAGAGATGCAGTCTTTCCTCATGCCGCTCTCCACACGCATCCGAAGGAATGGAACAAGTCTTGGTTTTAGTGTATTGACACTTCTCCGCAAGGGGAGAACCCACTGCCGGGTTATCGCGAGCACCGTCTTCCGGAAGATCACCCTTTGCCACAGCGACTTAGCTTTGCCAAACGGCCCCGGTTT
This sequence comes from Secale cereale, assembly GCA_902687465.1. NCBI lineage: Eukaryota > Viridiplantae > Streptophyta > Magnoliopsida > Poales > Poaceae > Secale > Secale cereale. The sequence goes on along the minus strand of LR738715.1, from coordinate 794,505,913 downwards.
GCTTCTCAGCTTGCTAGACTGAAAGCTTTTATGGCCAACGGTTTAATTGGAACCGATTTTATGCGTTGTTGGCTCTCTTGGAGTATCCTTCCCTTGAGTCCGCGATCACAGTTGATGTGCAAGTATTCTGGTAAACCGGACGACCCTCAATGGTTTACCAAGGATAAGCTTTCTAAATCGGAGGTCATTGAATCGGCTAAGAAGATGCTCAACGTATCCTTAGAGGATTGCAGCAAAATCGGATTGGCTCCATATTACAAGAAAAACAAGCTGCCTGGAGTAAGCCTTGCTTTCTTATATATATTTTTAATCCGTTTATATAAACCGTCTTCTAACTGTCTCTTTTCTCTCTGAATAGGCCGAGGATCCTTTCTGGAAAAGAAAGCCTCAGGAGAAACCCGGAAAACAAACCCGTCGGAAAACCTTTGCTAGTAAGAAGAGAAAAGCAGCTGGTGGCTCTAGTTCTCACGCTGAGGATGACGATCCGGACTCTGAGGTATGAATTGATCCGGCTTTAACTTATTTGCTTTTACTCATATCTGTATCTAATGATAACTTTTCACAGGAGTTGGCGGAAGGAGATAAACCGGCCGAAGTTGAGGTAACTATCCTTTCTTCCGATTCAGAACCGCTTCCACAAAAAAGTCGTCGGACAGTCCGGAATTATCAGTTTTCTCATCTTTATGCTCAATTGGATCCTAATTTTCTTTTGAAGAAACAACAACACGAAGCTCTTCGCCGGACCACTCGCCACAGCGGTCTTCCAGTAGAATCATCCGGAATTTCCCTTACTCCGGCTCGGAGGCGCCGCTCTGAGGTTATACTCTCTCCAACCCTCCTTCACCCCAAGGCCGGGCTTATACGAAAACCTCTTAAACCATCTGACCCTGATTATCAGGAGAGTCCATTATCCTCTTCCGGTGAATCAACTGCAACTCAGCTTCCACCCCTGAAAACTGTCCCAGGGTAAGTCTTTTAAATTTATCCGGTTTATGATTGCACCTCTGTCTTACAATTATAACTTATTTCTCCAACTTTCTTCAGCAAGCCAAAGCCTAGTAAAAAACCAAAGGCCAACCAACCAACTGTTCAGCCTGTTGTTGATGATCCAGCAGCTAATCCGGACTCAACTGTCCCTCTTGAAGGCGAACGTACAATTCCCCTTGAAGATCCTGCCCCTGCAGACCACACAACTATGCCAGAGAATCCAAATGTTGAAGACGTTCTTGAACCGTCCAGTCCTGCCCGGTCCAATACTCCTCAGCCCAATCCGGCTCCTGCCAGTCCGGTTCGTACTGCAATCCCACCACCAGCTACTGCTTCTCCGGATGTGGAGATAACTCATACCGCTTACACTGCTCCTGCTGAGCCCACTGTTTTAGCCAAACATACGGCTAAAGCGGAGAAGTTGCACAAGGAAAAGGGTAAATGGAGTACCGAACTGTCCAGCTTTGCTGAGATGAGTGCCCAGGAACTCTATTCCGGGTACTTGAACCGGCTCCACATAGGTCGGGACTATGAGGCAGGTCTGATTAATATGATGAAAGACAAGTATGAGGTAATCCTTTGCCTGTTCTTTTGATTTTCAATGCACTTCTGTCTATACCGTATCAGCCCCCAAGTTCCAGTTTAGCTTATATTGAGAAGGTGAACCGGTACTTCTTGATGAATCGAATGATCTTGCATTAGCCCCCAAGTGCCAGGGGCATAACTCGGTTTATGTGACTGGGACTTGCTTGACTTTTCCTTTGATAGTTCAATTATCCATTAGCCCCCAAGTGTCAAGTAGACAACTTTTTTGTGTGCTTGAGACTTTGTCTTTGAATCATTACTGTATAACTCTTCAATTGCCCATTAGCCCCCAAGTGTCAAGTAGACAACTTGCTTGTATGCTTGAGACTTTTGTCTTTGAATTGCTTCTTATCACTTTATTTTCTTTGCAGGCTGATTTAAACCGGAGGGCTGAAGAAGTCAGTGAACTCCGGAACAGACTTGCCGAGACAGAGGCTGCTGCTGCTAAAGCCAAGAAAGACTTGAAGGTGAGTTTAAAGACTGCCGACGAGCTGAAAAAAATTCTTTGAAGAAGAGCGGACCGCCTTTGAGGTTCAGAAGAAAGAGCTGGAGAAAAGGGCCAAAGATGCTGAGGAAGCGCTTAATTCGGTTACTGAAGAGTTAACCGGTTTAAAGCGGCAAATTGAGTTAATGACTTCTGCAATCTTCCGTAAGTATAATCTGTACTCCTGCTTTATCCTTGTAATCTTCCATCTGTGCCGGTTTAATTGTGTTACTCATATGCAGGGCGCCGTGTCACCCATCTTGGGGATGACTTACGGAAGAAACTTAAGGCATGTTACACTTTGGTCGAGCAGCTGTATTCCGGTGCTCAGAGGATCATAAGTGCAACATCATTCAATAAACCGGCGCCCACTACCATCCAAGGCACGTCAGAAAAGCTGTCTGTTTTGCCAGTGCGTTTGGAGGAAGTTAAGAAATATCCTGCTCGAGCCGGTGCCCTCATGGCACTTACCAGGGCTAAAGCCTGGGTCCCGGATCTTGATCCGTAAGAAGCCTTTAGTGGATTTCCTGACACTAAAGAAAACGGATCAACTTTTACTACAAAGGACCTCCATGCCTTGACGAAGGAGATGCGTCCACTCGCCAGCAAGCTTGCAGCCGAATCCGATTTATCCAGGTATCATCCGGGGTACGACTTGCAGAACGAGCGGGTGGAGCAGCCGGTTTATGATACCTTCAATTTAATCCCACCAGTGTGCCCTCATACCTTCGCTCCAGATATCGAACCTTCTGAACTCATCAATGAAGAGATGTACTTCCGTGCCTTAACGAAGATCGACTGGTGTGTTCCGGACTTCCAGCCGCTTCAAGATGAAGAGGAGACTCTGGATCAAGTTGACGCCCAGCCGTCTCAGCAGGAAGGTGAATAACTCAATTTATTGTTGTAGTTGCAGTCTCATTTATCAAACAATCTTTAATCCGTCAGGCTTGCTATGCCTTGTAATAGGATAGCTGATAACATTTTCCTCTTCGATCCAGATATTCCAACTGCTCGTTTTAACTTTGCCAATTTGGTCTGATATGGATTGTCTTATATGTCATCTGTTCCTGCATAGACTATTAAAAATATGTCCTACCGGTTTGACCGTTGGATCCATTAAATTGTTCTCATGATATATCAAATAAGTATATACTCATATCAGAAACAAACTCTATACCTGAGACCAAGTATGCTTAATACTCTTAATCCAGTAGAATTTAAAATTTTCTGATGAAGACCTTCATAGATCCAATAACAAACCCGGGCTTGATAAAAGACACCGGTTTATATCATGCTGAAACGTTGTCCAGAAATTTGTACCTAATACTTGGCTTTTGCCTGATGGATGATCCGGGTTATAATGAGCACCGGTTTATCTCATGCTGGTATTCACGATCCAGACTTTTAACTTTGTACATGTGTGGTCAATTTCTTAAATTGTCCCACTCCGGATTAAAGAATCATAACACATAAAGATCAGAAAATGCAAATTTGCAAATAAAACCATGTAGTCGAGGCTTTTTATGAGCTGCCAGGCTCAAAGCAAGGTTCAGCCAATCACTGGATGCGGGTAATCTCGTCTTTCGAGAGGGCCGGTCGATGGATGCCCGTAGCCTTTCCATAGGAACCATAAGAAAAAACTTTAGCCAATCACTGGATGCCCGTAGCCTTTCCAGAGGGCCTCCATGGTTCCATGAAACCATGGGTAAATTTTAACCAATCGATGGATGCCCGTAGCCTTTCCAGAGGGTCTCCATGGCTCCATGAAGCCATGGGTAAACATAAGCCAATCACTGGATGCCCGTAGCCTTTCCAGAGGGCCTCCATGGTTCCATGAAACCATGGGTAAATTTTAACCAATCACTTGATGCCCGTAGCCTTTCCAGTGGGTCTCCATGGCTCCATGAAGCCATGGGTAAACATAAGCCAATCACTGGATGCACGTAGCCTTTCCAGAGGGCCTCCATGGTTCCATGAAACCATGGGTAAATTTTAACCAATCACTGGAAGCCCATAGCCTTTCCAGAGGATTTTCCTGAAGCGTCCTGTTTGAGCCGGATGTAATCTCTTGCTCTTCAGGGAGTTTAATTGCTTCTGTGTATATATTCTGCAAAATCAGTTTTAAACCGATCGATATATTTGAAAAATGACATATGATAATACATATATGGTTGTCCTCATAAGATATTTGTATTGGAAAAAAGGCCAAGCCCCCGGTTTACCGAGGGTGCCGGTTTATTCATTAATCATAATATATACATAGGATACAGTAGAGCACATAGCTCAAGTATAGTAGGGCCGTAAGTGGGCGATGTTCCATGGCCTCTTCGTCTCCTCCTCTGATGTCCGTGAGTCCTTGTGTTCTCGAACGTCCACCAGGTAATATGAACCGTTGTGCAGATTCTTGCTGACCACAAAGGGTCCTTCCCAAGGTGGGGATAACTTGTGCATACCTGTTTGATCTTGGATGAGCCGGAGTACTAAGTCGCCCTCCTGGAACGTCCTTGTCTTGATCCCGCGGCTGTGATATCTGCGCAAGTCTTGTTGATAGATCGTAAACCGTGCGGCTGATATATCACGCTCTTCATCCAGCCGGTCCAAACTGTCTTGTCTCGCCTGTTCATTGGCCGTTTCAACATAGGATGTCACCCTTGGTGAATCATGACGGATATCACTTGGATGGACCGCTTCAGCACCATATACCATAAAGAAAGGTGTATAACCAGTGGACGGGTTTGGCGTAGTGTTGATACTCCAGAGGACAGATGGTAACTCCTCGACCCAACATCCCGGGGTTCTTTGCAAGGGAGTCATAAGCCGGGGCTTGATACCTCGCAAAATCTCCTGATTTGCTCTTTCAGCTTGACCATTGGATTGGGGGTGAGCAACAGAAGATACATCTAGGCGAATATGTTCCCGTTGACAAAACTCTTCCATTTCACCATGAGATAAATTGGTGCCGTTGTCTGTGATGATGTTGTGCGGAAAGCCAAATCGGAAAATTATCTTTTTGATGAATTTAACTGTTGTGGACGCATCACACTTGCTCACAGGCTCTGCCTCAATCCACTTTGTAAACTTATCCACTGCCACTAGTAGATGAGTTTTCTGATCTTGAGATCGCTTAAAGTGTCCAACCATATCAAGCCCCCAAGTCGCAAACGGCCAGGTTATTGGTATCATCCGGAGCTCCTGCGCCGGAACAAGAGCACGTCGTGAAAACTTCTGACAAGCATCACACTTCCGGACTAAATCTGCCGCATCAGCATGAGCTGTTAACCAATAGAAACCATGTCGAAAAGCCTTAGCCACCAGTATGATGACCACAATCCCCTTCATGGATCTCACGAAGAATCTCGCAACCTTCCTCAGCTGACACACACCGCTGAAACGCTCCAGAAACGCTGCGATGATGAAGCTCCCCGTTTGCAATTGTCATGGATTTAGAATGCCGGATTATCTGCCGTGCTTCTATTTCATCGTCCGGTAGCTCTCCTCGGCTCAGATATGCCAAATAAGGCAGTGTCCAATCCGGAATAACATGAAGTGCTGCAACTAACTGTACCTCCGGATCAGGAACAGCTAGGTCTTCTTCCGATGGTACTTGTACTGATGGACTGTGCAGCTCATCCAAAAAAGTATTTGGTGGCACCGGTTTACGTTGAGAACCCAACCGGCTTAAAGCATCAGCCGCTTCGTTCCTTCGTCGGTCTATGTGATCCACTTGATACCCTTTGAAATATCCAGCAACTGCTTCCACTTCTCGTCTGTAAGCCACCATGAGGGGATATCTTGAATCCCACTTGCCTGAAACTTGTTGTGCCACCAAGTCTGAATCGCCGAAACACTTGACCCGGCTCAAGTTCATCTCCTTTGCCATCCGCAAGCCATGAAGCAAAGCTTCATACTCTGCCGCGTTATTAGTACAAGGAAACAATAAACGGAGGACGTAACAAAATTTATCACCTCGTGGGGAAGTTAAGACAACTCCAGCCCCCGAGACTTCCAACTGTCTTGAACCGTCAAAGTGAATCGTCCAGTACGTAAGATCCGGCTTCTCCTCAGGAGTTTGTAATTATGTCCAATCATTGATGAAATCTACCAATGCCTGAGATTTTATAGCGGTGCGTGGTACATACTTCAACTCATGCGGGCTGAGCTCAATGGCCCACTTGGCCACTCTACCTGTAGCTTCCCTGTTCTGGATTATGTCCCCCAACGGTGCTGAACTAACCACAGTTATTGGATGACCTTGAAAATAGTGCTTCAGCTTCCGGTTTTCCATGAACACACCATATACCAGCTTCTGCCAATGTGGGTACCTTTGCTTGGACTCAATCAGTACTTCACTCACGTAATAAACCGGACGCTGAACCGGATATTCCTTTCCTGCTTCCTTGGGCTCAACTACAATTGCGACGCTGACTGCCCGTGCATTGGCAGCGACGTATAACAGCAATGGCTCCTTATCCACAGGGGCAGCCAGGACCGGCGGCTTTGCCAGTTGCCGCTTCAGATCCTCAAACGCCGCGTTTGCCTCATCACTCCATATAAACCGGTCTATTTTCCTCAACATCTGATAAAGCGGGATCGCCTTCTCTCCCAAACGGCTGATGAACCGGCTCAATGCTGTAATCCGGGCGGCTATACGCTGAACATCGTTGATGCTAACCGGGTTAGTCAAAGATGTGATCGCTTTAATCTTCTTCGGATTAGCTTCTATTCCTCTGTTCGACACTAAGAACCCAAGGAGCTTACCTGTCGGAACACCAAAGGCACACTTCTCCGGATTAAGCATCATCTTATAGGCTCGAAGATTGTCAAAAGTCTCCTTAAGATCCTCTATCATCGTTTCCTCCTTCCTTGATTTAACCACAATGTCATCCACATAGGCATGAACGTTCCTCCCTATCTGCCCTTTAAGACAATTCTGAACGCAACGCTGATAAGTTGCTTGAGCACTCTTGAGTCCAAAAGGCATAGATACATAGCAAAAAGCACCAAAAGGAGTTATGAAAGCTGTCTTCTCCTGGTCTTTAACTGCCATCTTGATCTGGTGATACCCTGAGTATGCATCCAAAAAACTTAGCCGCTCACATCCCGCTGTAGCATCGATGATCTGATCAATGCGAGGGAGAGCAAAAGGATCAGTTGGACAAGCTTTGTTGAGGTCTGTGTAGTCCACACACATTCTCCACTTCCCATTCTTCTTTAACACTAGCACCGGATTAGCCAACCACTCTGGGTGAAAAAATTCTACTATGAACCCTGCAGCCAAAAGCCTGGCCACTTCCTCTCCTATAGCCTTGCGCCTCTCTTCATTGAAGCGGCGCAGATATTGCTTGACCGGTTTAAACTTCGGATCAATATTAAGACTGTGCTCAGCGAGTTCCCTCGGTATACCTGGCATGTCAGAAGGTTTCCATGCAAAGATATCCCGGTTCTCACGGATGAACTCGATGAGCGCGCTTTCCTATTTGGGATCAAGGTTAGCGCTGATCGTAAACTGTTTTGATGAATCGCCTGGCACGAAATCAACTTGCTTGGTCTCCTCCGCCGATTTAAACTTCAATGCCGGATCATGCTCTGTGGTTGGCTTCTTCAACGGAGTCATGTCTGCGGATCAACATTATCTTTGTTAAATTTCAACTCTTCAGTGGCACACACTGCTTCCGCGTAAGCAGCATCTCCCTCTTCACATTCTATTGTTATCTTGCGACTTCTGTGAACCGTGATCGTGCCTTTGCGACCCGGCATTTTGAGCTGCAGATAAACATAACATGGTCTAGCCATAAACTTGGCATAAACCGTTCTCCCGAACAGAGCGTGATAAGGGCTCTGGATCTTGACGACTTCGAAAGTTATCATCTCTGACCTGGAATCATGATCATCTCCAAAGGTAACTTCCAAGTCAATTTTTCCAACTGGATAAGTTGACTTACCTGGGACCACCCCATGGAATACCGTGTTTGACTGCCTCAGTTTCTTATCTGTTAAGCCCATTCTACGGAAGGTCTCGTAATACAGGATATTGATGCTGCTGCCACCATCCATAAGAACCTTAGTGAACTTATAACCTCCCACCTGCGGTGCCACCACTAAGGCCAAATGGTCCGGATTATCTACCCGCATCGGGTGATCCTCTCTGCTCCATACAATGGGCTGCTCTGACCAGCGCTGGAATTGTGGTGTCGCCGGTTCAACTAAGTGGACTGCCCGCTTTAAAACCTTCTGATCTCGTTTACATAGACTCATGGTGAACACATGATATTGCCCACTTCTCAACTCCTTCGGATTACTCTGATATCCGGATTGTGGCTGCTGTTGCTGACGCTGCTGATTACCCTGGTTGTTGTGATTACCTTGGCCCTGCTGTTGGCTGCCTTGGTTGTTGTAACCACCCTGACCATGCGGCTGATTTACCTGGTTATTATAACCACCTTGACCATACTGATTGTTTGCCCTGCCTTGATAACCACCGTTATTGCCCCGATATCCTGATCCGGAACTGCTCCCCTGATGACCCGGACCATAGAACCCTTGGCCTGAACCGCGATTCGGAGGCCTATCATTAGGATTAAAGCGGCCCATCATGGCTTCCATAAAGGGTTTGCATTCTCCTATAGTGTGTTTCGCCGGTCGTCCCCTCGAGCTATGCTTCGGACAAGGCTGATTTAACTCTTGGCTCCAGTTGATGCCTCCTCCGCCGGTTTGTGGAGGCGGTCTTCCCCTGTTGTGTTGGAATCCTTCTTGAACTTGGGTATTGGCCACGAAATCAGAGCCACCTTCCACCTTTCGCTTACCTAAGAAGCTTGTAGTAGCCGGATTAACATGCGCCGGTTTACCGGGCTTGTTAACTTTTCCTGCCTTGTCTCCCTCAGCTTCTGGATACTTAGTATTGTCAGAATCCCCATACTTCACCAGAGCACTCATGAGAGTTCCCATATCATTACAATCCCGTTTAAGCCGTCCTAGCTTTAGCTTTAGAGATTCAAACCGACAATTGTTTTCCAAAGTCACTATTGTTGTGCTGGGATTGATACCATTCGAAGAGTGCAAGATCTCTGATACTCGCCGCACCCAAGCACTTGTAGACTCCTGCTCTCCTTGCACACAGGCTGCCAGATCCACTACTGACATCAGTTGGTTGCACGTATCTTTAAAAAATTTGATGAACTGGCGACGTAGCTCTCCCCATGACCCGATGGAATTCCGGGGTAAACCCTTTAGCCAGGTCCGGGCTATACCTTCGAGCATCATAGTAAAGTACTTTGCACAAGCCGCTTCATCTACATCCAGCATCTCCATGGCCATCTCGTAACTCTCCACCCAAGCTTCGGGAGCCAAATCTCCGGTGTAATTAGGCACCTTTCATGGACCCTTGAAGTCCTTGGGCAGTTTCACGCTTCGTAAAGCGGGGATAAGACACTGCACCCCAAAAGAACTCGTTGTGACTCCTGTCTCAGCTGTGGCCGTGTGAACCGGCGTCGTCTGACGGATTTCCTCCCGGGCTACCGACCTAACCCGGTTTACATCCTGAGCTTGTGCAGCTGTGCCTGCCAGATTATCCTGTCTGTGCCGATGCCGCCCGTGTTCACTACTAGATACTTCTGGTTCCTCCCAATGCCTAGTGTAACTCCGGCTGTGATGTGGTGTTGAATGTAACCTCTCCCTACTATGAGAATATGCTTGCTGTTGTATCAACGCCGTGTTGAGTAGATCCTTGACCCTGCGTGCCCCTAATGCCACCGGAGACGTCCCCTCAATGGGTAAAGCGGCCAAGCGTGAAGCAGCTGCAACAATATTGTCCAAAGGATTCGAGTAATGACCCGGAGGGGTAGGAACATGAGGTGTAGATGTGATCCGTCGATCTTGCTCTGCAGTAAGCTGCTGAACCAGCTCATCCCTGGCTGGGGGCGCCCTCCGGTTTAAAGCCGGATCATTGCTGGTCCCAGCCCCGGGTGTTCTGAACAGATCCGTTTCTTCATAAACCGACGGTAGACGAGATTGATATTTCCGACTTCTTACTCCCTGTGTGGAGGCCTGTTCCATCCTTAGGTGAAAAGCCTGATCATTCAATTCCGCTTGCCTTATCGCTATCATAGCTTTTTCTGCCTTCAAATCATCCCTTGCTTAATCAACCCGGGCCTTTAGCTGAAGGACCTCTGCATCATGCTGCACCTTGTCTGCTGGAGCCACCTCTGCGACAGCTTTTGCCGTGAACTCCTCGACTAAGGTGGATAGAACGTCAGTAGGTGAGAGGGCCGGGCCGCTCCCCCCTACACCAGCTTCTGCTGTCGCCCCGTTCACCGTGGGCTGTGAACCGGCCATAAAGACAGCCACCCGGTTTGGCGGGTCAAAGGGGTCCGGAATACTGTTCCCGTCGGACTCACCCTTAGATCGGCCGTCCTACAACTGATACAGAGATTCAGTCTCTCCGGATGAGGATCCGTCGTCGGAGTAGACAACTGTTTCACCGCCGGATTCCGATCCGTCCTCGGTTTGGACCCCGTGAACTGCTCCAACAAAAACGTGCTTCATGGCGGGCTGAATCCGGGCCGATCTCACACGCTGAGCCGGCTCGATGATGTTGGAGAAGATGTCCGCCTCAGGTCCCGGTTCGCCGATCTTGCCGATGAAGACTTGAATGCCACCGAAGGGAACCCGGTACCCGTATTCGATTGAGTCGTCGATGTAGATCCGGCCGCGGCGACTTTTGGTCATCCGGCCAGCAACGTAGCCCTTGAGCCCTTCAAAGATGCCCTTCTAGAACTCGAAACAATCGTGCGGAGGCCCCACGGTGGGCGCCAACTGTCGTGGAATTAACACGGCAGATGTCCGGTTTAGCGGACTTGATGATGGAACCATCGCACAGGTTAGCTTGAAAGGGTTAAAAGCACACAAAGGACACATAGGGTTTATACTAGTTCGGCCCCTTCGATGAAGGTAAAAGCCTACGTCTAGTTTTGTTTGGTATTGCTTGGGCGTCGATGAACAGGGAGCGGATTGCTTGCCTGTGTCTCGACGGGTTGTTTCTTGCTTGTCCCTGAACCGTTGTCGGGTCGTCCCTTTATGTAGAGGCGACGCCTGGTCCGGTTTATAGAGTCCCGAGGCTGGCTCATACTTGTGTCCGCCTCGGTCTCTGTTCTTTCTTCCTTATCTCTCAAGTTACATCATCGGGCGGTTTACAAGTTGTAATTCTATACATGGGCCTTAAGTTCTCATGGGCCGTAACCTTTACTAACATTACAACCAATCATATTATAATAATCCGGTTTACACTAGCCGGTTCATACCTGCTAGTAATATCCCTGACAGAAACCTTCTGACATGCCAGGTATACCGAGGGAACTCGCTGAGCACAGTCTTAACATTGATCCGAAGTTTAAACCGGTCAAGCAGTATCTGCGCCGCTTCAACAAAGAAAGGCGCAAGGCTATAGGAGAAGAAGTGGCCATGCTTTTGGCCGCAGAGTTCATAGTTGAAGTTTTTCACCCGGAGTGGTTGGCTAATCCGGTGTTGGTGTTAAAGAAGAATGGAAAGTGGAGAATGTGTGTAGATTACACAGATCTAAACAAAGCTTGTCCGACCGACCCTTTTGCTCTCCCTCGTATTGATCAGATAATTGATGCTACAGCGGGATGTAAGCGGCTAAGTTTTTTGGATGCATATTCAGGGTATCACCAGATCAAGATGGCAGTTAAAGATCAGGAGAAGACGTCCTTCATAACACCTTTTGGTGCTTTTTGCTATGTTTCTATGCCCTTTGGCTCAAGAGTGCCCAAGCAACTTATCAGCGTTGCGTGCAGAATTGTCTTAAGGGACAGATAGGGAGGAATGTTCATGCCTATGTGGATGATATTGTGGTAAAGTCAAGGAAGGAGGAGACGCTGATAGAGGACCTCAAAGAGACTTTTGACAATCTTCGAGCCTACAAAATGATGCTTAATCCGGAGAAGTGTGCTTTTGGTGTTCCAGCGGGCAAGCTCCTTGGATTCTTGGTGTCAAACAGAGGGATAGAAGCTAATCCAGAGAAGATCAAGGCAATCACATCTTTAACTAAACCGGCTTGCGTTAATGATGTTCAGTGTATCGCCGGTCGGATCACAGCATTGAGCCGGTTCATCAGCCGTCTGGGGGAGAAGGCGATTCCGCTTTATCAGATGCTTAAAAAGACGGACCGGTTTATATGGAGTGATGAGGCGAACGCTGCGTTTGAGGATTTAAAGCGGCAACTGGCAAAGCCGCCGGTCCTTGCTGCCCCTGTTGATAATGAGCCGTTGCTGTTATACGTCGCCGCCAATGCACGGGCAGTCAGCGTGGCAATCGTGGTTGAGCGCAAAGAAGCCGGGAAGGAATACCCGGTTCAACGTCCAGTCTATTACGTCAGTGAAGTTCTCATCGAGTCCAAGCAAAGGTACCCACATTGGCAGAAGCTTGTATATGGTGTGTTCATGGCAAATCGGAAATTGAGACATTATTTCCAAGGCCACCCAATAACTGTTGTTAGTTCAGCACCGTTGGGGGATATAATCCAGAACAGGGAAGCTACAGGCAGAGTGGCGAAGTGGGCCATTGAGCTTAGCCCACACGAATTGAAATATGTGCCACGCACCGCTATCAAATCTCAAGCATTGGTGGATTTCATCATTGATTGGACAGAACTGCAAACACCAGAGGAGAAGCCGGATCTTACATACTGGACAATTCACTTTGACGGTTCAAGGCAATTAGAAGGCTCAGGGGCTGGAGTTGTCTTAACTTCCCCGTGAGGAGACAAGTTTTGTTATGTCCTCCGTCTACTGTTTCCTTGTACTAATAATGCAGCAGAGTATGAAGCATTGCTTCATGGCTTACGGATGGCCAAGGAAATGAACTTGAGCCGGGTCAAGTGCTTTGGCAATTCAGATTTAGTGGCACAGCAAGTATCCGGTAAGTGGGACTCAAGAGATCCTCTCATGGCAGCTTACAGACGAGAAGTTGAAGCGGTCGCAGGATATTTCAAAGGGTATCAGGTGGATCACATAGACCGGCAAAGGAATGAAGCGGCCGATGCTTTCAGCCGGCTAGGTTCTCAACGTAAACCGGTACCACCGAATACTTTTTTGGATGAGCTGCACAGTCCATCAGTTCAAGTACCATCGGAGGAAGACCTAGATGTCCCTGATCTGAAGGCACAGCTAGTTGCAGCACTTCATGTTATTCCGGATTGGACGCTGCCATATTTGGCGTACTTAAGCCGGGGAGAGCTGCCGGACGACGAGATCGAAGCAAGACAGATAATCCTGTGCTCTAAGTCCATGACAATTGCAAACGGAGAACTTCACCATCACAGCGTTTCTGGTGCGTTTCAGCGATGTGTGTCATCTGAGGAAGGTTGTGATATTCTTCGTGAGATCCATGAAGGGGATTGTGGTCATCATGCCGGTTCAAAATCTTTGGTGGCTAAAGGTTTTCGTCATGGGTTCTATTGGTTGACAGCCCATGCTGATGCGGCGGATCTAGTCCGGAAGTGTGATGCTTGTCAAAAGTTTTCACGACGTGCTCTTGTTCCGGCACAGGAGCTCCGGATGATACCGATAACCTGGCCGTTTGCGACTTGGGGGCTTGATATGGTTGGGCCCTTCAAACGATCCCAAGATCAAAAAACTCATCTACTGGTGGCTGTGGATAAATTCACGAAGTGGATTGAGGCAGAGCCTGTGAGCAAGTGTGATGCGGCAACAGCGGTTAAATTCATCAAAAAGGTAATTTTCCGGTTTGGCTTTCCACACAGCATCATCACAGACAACGGCACCAATTTATCTAAAGGAGAGATGGAAGAGTTTTGTCAACGGGAGCATATTCGCCTAGATGTATCTTCTGTAGCTCACCCTCAATCCAATGGTCAAGCTGAAAGAGCAAATCAGGAGATTTTGCGAGGTATCAAGCCCCGGCTTATGACTCCCTTGCAAAGAACACCAGGGTGCTGGGTTGAGGAGTTACCTTCTGTCCTTTGGAGTATCAATACTACGCCAAACCGGTCCACATGTTATACACCTTTCTTTATGGTATATGGCGCTGAAGCAGTCCTTCCAAGTGATATCCGTCATGATTCGCCACGGGTGACGGCCTATGTTGAAGCGGCCAATGAGCAGGCGAGATAGGACAGTTTGGACCGGCTGGATGAAGAGCGTGATATAGCAGCAGCACGGTCTGCAATTTATCAACAAGACAAGCGCAGATATCACAGCCGCCGGATCAAGACCAGGACGTTCCAGGAGGGAGATTTGGTACTCCGGCTCATCCAAGATCAAACAGATATGCACAAGCTATCCCCGCCTTGGGAAGGGCCCTTTGTGATCAGCAAGAATCTACACAACGGTTCATATTACCTGTTGGACGTTTGATAACACAAGGATTCACGGACATCAGAGGAAGAGACAAAAAGACCGTGGAACATCGCCCTCTTGCGGCCCTACTATACATGAGCCATGAGCTCTGCCGTATCCTATGTATATATTATGCTTAATGAATAAACAGGCACCGTCGGTAAACTGGGGGCTCAGCCTTTTTTCCAATACAAAGTGTCTTATGGTGATAACCATACATTTCTTATTATATGTCATATTTTCAAACACCTTGATCAGTATAACTGGTTGTACAGGACAATTGCCGTAGATGCACTCTGGAGCAGTGACTACTGAAGGGATTCCTGTTCAAACATAGGTCGTATTCGAATCAAAGAGAACATACCCAAACTTACTGAAGGGATTCCTGTTCAAACATAGGTCGTATTCGAACCAAACAGAACATACCCAAACTTACTGAAGGGATTCCTGTTCAAACATAGGTCGTATTCGAACCAAAGAGAACATACCCAAACTTATTGACGGGCTTCCTGTTCAAACATAGGTCGTATTCGAACCAAAGAGAACATACCCAAACTTATTGACGGGCTTCCTGTTCAAACATAGGTCGTACTTGAACCAAAGAGAACATACCCAAACTTAATGAAGCCATTCTGTTCAAACATAGGTCTTATCCGAACCAAAGAGAACATGGCAAAGGCCAGCAGGGGGCAGGATCGTATCTGAATCCTAGCTTAGCCCCTGTGGTCCGGTTTGTATGGTCGTATTCGAACCATAACCTCAATGGATCGTATCCGAATCCATTTCTTGGCTAAATTTTGGGCCAGCAGGGGGCAGGATCGTATCTGAATCCTAGCTTAGCCCCTGTGGTCCGGTTCATATGGTCGTATCCGAACCATAAGCTCAATGGATCGTATCCGAATCCATTGCTTGGCTGAACCTTGCTTTGGAGCCTGGCAGCTCGCAAGAAGCCTCGACTACATGGTTTTATTTGCAAACTTGCATTTTTGGTATTTGTGTTTTATGGTTCTTTGATTCGGAGTGGGACAACTCCAGAGTTGACCACGTATCTTCAAAAGTCTGGACAGAACTCAGCATGGTCTAAACCGGTAGCTTCTATAAAGCCCGGAATTATTATTGGGTCTATCAAAGGCTCCCTCAGAAAATGACAAATTTCGCTGGACTAAGAATATCAAGCATACTTGATCGCAGGTATGAAGTTATTTCTGGTACAAACAAACACTTGTTTGATGTATTTTGTGAGCAAATTAATTGGTCCAGCGGTAAACCGCCAGGACATTTTTTAAGTGTTATCTATGCAGAAACAGCTAATATGCAAGATAAACCATATCAGGCCAGATTTAAATTGGCAACATCAAAGCAAGAGTTGGGACATCCGGATCAAGACGGACAGTATTTTAATCTATCCTATTACAAGGCACAACAGGCCTGAGCGGATTAAAGTTTTTTCCAGCAAAATAAGACTGCAACTACAAAGATAAATATGTGGCCTACGCTTCCTCCTGCTGCGACGGCTGAGGATCAACTTGTTCCGGAGTTTTTTCTTCTTCTTGAAGCGGCTGAAAGTTAGGGACGCACCAGTCGATTTTCGTTAAAGCGCGGAAGTACATATCTTCCGTGATAAGTTCAGACGGATCAACATCTGGGGCGAAAGTATGGGGGCGCACTGGTGGGATTAGATTTACGGTATCATAAACCGGCCGATCCACCCGCTCGTTCTGTAAATCATACCCCGGATGATACCTGGACAAATCTGATTCGGCAGCAAGCTTGATAGCGAGAGGACGCATCTCCTTAGTCAAAGCGTGAAGATCTTTGGCAGTGAAAGCTGATCCGTCTTCTTTAGTACAGGGATACCCATTCAAGGCTTCTTCCGGATCAAAATCTGAAACCCACACTTTGGCTCTGGTAAGTGCCATGAGAGAACCGACTCGAGCAGCAGACTTCTTCACTTCCTCCAAGCGTGCTGGCAAGACAGAAAGTTTTTCTAGTGTGCCTTGGATGGTCGTGGGGGCCAGTTTATTGAAGGACATTGCGCTTATGATCCTTTGAGAGTCGGAATACAGCTGCTCGACCAGAGTATAAGACGCCTTGAGTTTCTTCCGTAAATCATCCCCAAGATGGGTAACGTGGCGCCCTACCTAATAGCATTACAGTTAAACCGGGCCGGGATACAGATTGCAAGGATAACAGTATGAGTACAGATTAAATACTTACCGAAGACAGCAGAAGTCATCAGTTCTATTTGCCGCTTTAAACCGGTTAACTCTTCAGTCACCGGATTAAGGGCTTCCTCGACATCCTTGGCTCTTTTTTCTAGATCATTCTTTTGCACTTCAAAGGCTGCCCGCTCCTCTTCAATATATTTCTTCAGCTGTTCGGCAGTCTTTAAGCTCAGCGCCAAGTCTGTCTTGGCCTTAGCAGCAGCAGATTCAGTTTCGGCAAGTCTGTTCCGGAGTTCAGTGATTTCTTCAGCCTCCGGTTCAAATCAGCCTGCAAGGAAAATCAGGTGGAATAAGGGCAAAATTCAGACAAGTCTCAAGCACATAACCAAGTTATACACTTGACACTTGGGGGCTAATGGACAGTTGAAGCGTCGAACAATAGCAATTCAAAACAAGTCTCAAGCACACAAAACAAGTTGTCTACTTGACACTTGGGGGCTAATGGATGGTTGACACATCAAAGGAAAAATCCAGACAAGTCCCAGACGCATAAACCAAATTATGCCCCTGGCACTTGGGGGCTAATGTAAGATCATTTGCAAGAAGTGGAAGTACCGGTTCACCTTTTAAACATAGCTAAACCGGAACTTGGGGGTTACCATGTTATAGACAGAAACACAACAAAAGCAAAAATCAAAGGCAAGGGAGATACCTCATACTTGTCCTTCATCATGTTGACCAAGCCCGCTTCATAATCCCGACTAGTATGAAGCCGGTTCAAATACCCGGAGTAGAGCTCCTCAGCACTCCACTCGGCGAAGCTAGACAACTCTGTGCTCCATTTGCCCTATTCTTGATGCAACTTCTCCGCTTTAGCCGTATGTTTGGCTAAGACAGTGGGTTCAGCAGGAGCGGTGTAAGCTGTACCGGTTACCTGAACATCCGGAGAAGGAGCAGCTGTTGGTGGTGTAGCAGTGTGAACCGGGCTAGGAGGAGCCGGGCTAGTCCGAGGAGGGTTAGCCCGGGCAGGACTCGCCGGTTCATGGATGTTTTCAATATTTGGATTTTCAGGAGCAACGGTATAAGTGTGATCCATGGGAGCAGGATCTTCAAGCGGAACTGTAGGCTCATTCTCCGGAGGGATGGTGGTGTCCGGATCAGCCGCCGGATCATCAGTGGCAGTCTCAGCAGCTGTTTTGCTGGCCTTTGCCTTTTTGCTAGGCTTAGGCTTGCTGAAAGGAATTAGAAGATAAATCAGAGTCACAAAAACAAATGCAATCAGAAACCGGATAAGACGAAGGACTTACCTAGGGACAGTCTTCAGAGCTGGGACTTGTGTGGCAGTGGATTCACGAGAAGAAGATAAAGGAGTCTCCTGATAATTAGGGTCAGACGGTTTAAGTGGTTTGCGTATAAGCCCGGCCTTGGGATGAAGGAGAGTTGGAGAAAGTATAACCTCAGAGCGGCGCCTCCGAGCCGGAGTAAGAGATATTCCGGAAGACTCAACCACAAGACCACTATGGCGTATAGCCCGGCGAGCTTCATGTTGCTGTTTCTTCAAAAGAAAATTGGGGTCCAGTTGAGCATAAGGGTGAGAAAATTGATATTTCCGGACTGTCCGACGAATTTTTGGTGGAGGTGGTTCTGAATCTGAAGAAAGAGTGATTACCTCAGTTTCTGCCGCTTTATCTCCTTCGGCCAAATCCTGTGAAAAGCTACCGTTAACACAAGTCTGAATAAAAGTGAACAAATCATAGCCGGATTAAGTCATACCTCAGAGTCCGGATCATCTTCTTCAGCATGTGAACCGGAGCCAGCGGCTGCCTTTTTCTTCTTAATAGCAAAAGTTTTCCGGCGCGGCTGTTTTCCTGCCTTATCCTGAGGTTTCCTTTTCCAAAAAGGGTCATGAGCCTGTTCAAAAGAGAAAGTTAATTGGAAAACGGTTTATATGAACGGATTAAAAACATACAGAAGGGAGTGAGACTTACTGCAGGCAGTTTGTTCTTCTTATAGTATGGAGCCAATCCGGTTTGGCTGCATTCTTCTAAAGAGACGTTGAGGATTTTCTTAGCAGATTCAATGACTTCCGATTCAGAAAGCTTTTCCTTGGAAAACCGTTGAGGATCATCCAGTTTTCCAGAATAGTTACACATCAGGTTCGAGCGCAGACTCAGAGGGAGGATACTCCAAGAAAGCCAGCAGCGCATGAAATCAACCCCGGTTAATCCGTTGGCCATAAAGGCCTTCAGCTGGCAAGTTGAGAAGCGAACCGAGGCCGTTCTGAGGAGCTGAGACGCTGCGGCAAAGGGTGATCTTCAGGAAGTCGATGCTCGCGATAACCCGGCAGTGGGTTTTCCCCTTCAGGTGAAGTGTCAACGCAATAGAACCAAGACTTGTTCCAATCCTTCGGGTGTGTATGGAGAGCGGCATGAGGAAAGACTGCATCTCTTCTCTTTTGAATGTTGACCCCTCCCAATTCTTGATGAGGTCCGCCAGTAAATTCAGTGCGCCGGTTCAAATGGAAAAAATCCCGAAACAAATCGACTGATGGCTCCTCTTGCAGATACACCTCTGAGAAAACTTGAAAATCGCAGATGTTTGAAATAGAGTTTGGACCTATGTCCTGAGGGTGAATTTGAAAAGCGGCAAGCACGTCCCGGAAGAACTTTGAACCGGGAGGAGTAAAACCTCGGGCCATGTGATCAAAGAAGACAATAACCTCCCCTTCTTTTGGAGCAGGGGGGCATTCATTTCCTGGGGCCCACCATTTTAAAACCCACTGATGGCCCAGAGTGCCGATTGATGCAGCATTGATTAAATCTTCTTCCGTAACGACGGAATGGACCCAGTCACAAGCAACAAACTGTTTGGCAGCCATAGTAGCAGAATGGAAGTGCTGAAAGGATAAAGTATAAACTCCCGATTATTCAAGTACAGATATATAAACCGGATCACATATACAAGGTCACACCGACGGTTTAGACAAGGGACTAATGACATTGTTAACCCGGCAGTAAGCAGGAAACGCACTACTACCGGTTCATGATAACAAAAGAGAGGAGCTAAACCGTCGTGTTCATTGTTGATGCACTACAGAAGCAATATATGACTGACTAAACCGGTGAATATAGTACAGATCTACAAGACGAAGAAACAAGTTTCTACGGAAAGCTAAGGTAAAACAGATCCGAGCAGTAAGAAAAAAGAAAAATTATACAGGTTTATTACAGGAAGAACTACAAGGATCCTATACAGAGGAGACAAATCTAAAGGTTGAATCTAAGGGCCGAAATCTAAGCATAAGGCAGCGGAGTAGGAACAGGTTTCAAAGACAAAACCAAAGATTGAAGCCACGCCAAACATGGCACATTGGATGAACAGATGAAGCTTTCCTAGGTCTAATGGCGGAGGCACGGGAAGAACCCTAAAAGCTACAGATCTACAGCAAAGGAGAAATGTTACCTGAGGCAGCAGGAAACGGCGGCGGAGTTATCTGGTCACGTTCGGGTTGATGCGGCGGCCGGACTTGCTGAAGACGGCGAGCTTGACGGACGGCGATGGAGACTTGAGCTCGGGCGGTAGAGGAAGATGACGAGCGGAAGGAGATGAGGAAGAGAGGCGGCAGTATTTATAAAGGGGCAGAGACGAAACGGCAGGCGCGATATTTAAGGAGGCAAGAGATTGGATAAAGATTCCCTGTCGCCTCGATTCTCGGGATGGCCTTTAAAAAAAGGTAATAGACAGCTGCGCGCGTTAAATGCGGAAGTGATGTCACGGTCGAATTAAGTGATTTCCAAGGATGACGTCATTGCCAGTTTACAAAAGTGAGAAGACACAAGAAAGAAGAGCATGCAAGACTGAGAAGACTGATGTGAACAAGTTCAAATCATTCTGGGGCCTAATGTCAGGGATATTACTAGCAGGTATAAACCGGCTAGTGTAAACCGGATTATGGTAATGTAATTATGTAATTGTAATACCCAGTAGAGGTTACAGCCCATGAAAGGCTAAGGGCCCATGTATAGAGTTACGGTTTGTAAACCGCCTGATTATGTAACTTGAGAGACAAGGAAGACAGAGCAGAGACTGAGGCGGACACAAGTATGAGCTGGCCTCGGGACTCTGTAAACCGGACCGGGCGTCGTCTCTATATAAAGGGACGACCCGGCGACGGTTCAAGGACAAGAAACAACCCGTCGAGACACAGGCAAGCGATCTGCTCCCTGTTCTTCGACGCCCAAGCAATACCAATCCAAACTAGACGTAGGCTTTTACCTTCCTCGAAGGGGCCGAACTAGTATAAACCCTCTGTGTCCTTTGTGTGCTTTTAACCCCTCCAAGTTAACCCGTGCGATGGTTCCGCAACTAAGTCCGTTAAACCGGACATCTGACGTGTTAATTCCACGACACCACCTATGACGAGACAGTTTTAACTTGGCAGAGTGATATTGATTGCACCTTTGATATGGTGCCTAGTTGGCAGTGCTTCTAATTTGTTGAAGTGCCTTCTGCTTAGTTACCACATCATAGGTTTGAATATGTCAAACCGTCAATTTTTTCGTACATATTCTATCCTCGTATCATGACTTTGCCTTTCATCAGAGTAGTGTTCGTCAGTATCATGCATGAATGAGTTCTGAAGAGCGAATTATATTCCTTTTTCTTGTCGGTTTGACCTCACAATGCAAAATCAATAAAGCTGAAGGAAATTGGCAAGCCATTGGATGATGGTGGTCCTTCCGAGCAACTGAAATGGAGGTTCTCTATAGATTCTACTCTGCCATCCTCCCAACAAGATTCACAAGACAACGCAAGGCTAGACAGTCAATGTAGCTGTGTAGATGATGAGCACATCTCCCCTACTCCACCATCACAGGTGCTTGCTCTAACTTGGCACTATTATATGTGGTTGCATGTTGCATATGATGTCTAGCTTGTATTGCTTCTAACTTCGTTGAATTGCATCTGCTTACTTTACACATAATGCATGTGAATATGACATGTGTTCATGTTTCTAGAACATACGTGTACATGATGAGCACATCCCCCCTACTCCACCATCACAGGTGCTTGCTCTAGCTTGGCACTATTATATGTGGTTGCATGTTGCGTACGATTTCTAGCTTGTATTGCTTCTAACTTTGTTGAATTGCATCTGCTTACTTTACACATAATGCCTGTGAATATGACATGTGTTCATGTTTCTAGAACATGTGTGTACATGATGAGCACATCTCCCCTACTCCACCATCACAGGTGCTTGCTCTAGCTTGGCACTATTATATGTGGTTGCATGTTGCGTATGATGTCTAGCTTGTATTGCTTCTAACTTTGTTGAATTGCATCTGCTTACTTTACACATAATGCCTATGAATATGACATGTGTTCCTGTTTCTAGAACATACGTGTACATGATGAGCACATCTCCCCTACTCCACCATCACAGGTGCTTGCTCTAACTTGGAAATGTTATATGGGGTTGCGTTTTCCGTATGATGTCTAGTTTGTATTGCTTCTGATTATGTTGAATTGCATCTGTGTAGCTTACAACTTATACCTGCAACGATCACTTACCCATAAGACACATCTCACTTGGTACTGTGATGTAGGTTGCATCTTGCATTGTCTTCTAGCATGTACTCCTTCTAATTTCTTGAAATGGCACTTACGACGAGACACTTTTTACCTGATAGAGTGATATTGGTTGCATGTTCATATGGTGCCTAGCTTTCATTTCTTCTAATTTTGTTGAAATGCCTTCCGCTTACTATTTTTTCATACATATTCCATCCTCCTATCGTACGTGTGAATATGAAATGCTGTCTTTTTTGTGTATATTCCATCCTCCTATCCTGCGCTTGCCTTACATCAAAGTAGTGTTCGCTTGTATCATGCATCAACCAGTTATGCAGAGCTAATTTTATTCATCTTCTTGTGGTTCTGACTTCATAAGGCAATATCAGAAAATAGGAAGGAAAAGAGTAAGTTAGGGGATGTTTGCGGTCCTCCGCACCGACGCAAACAAAGACTCTCTAGATTTGCCACTGCTACTGCTAATGAAGTTGAAGTACCAAGTCTACATGATGACTTCATCTCCTGTACTCCACCATTGCAGGTGCTTGCTCTAAGTTGACAGTGTGATAATTGGTTTCATGTTGCATATGTTGTCTAGCCTATATTTCTTCTATTTTGATTAAATTGCACCTACTGAGTTCATACGTTATACATATGACATGGCGTTCTGTGTCTAGAATACACTGCATCTATCTATCATACCATGTTCTTACTTCAAAGTACTGTTGTTGTGTATCCCGCATCAGTCACTCACGATTGGACACTTTTAACATGGCAGTTTGATAGTGGTTGCATCTTGCATTGATTTCTACGTTGTACTGCTTCTAATTTTTCGAATTGCCGCTTATGACAAGACACTTTTAAATTGGCAGAGTAATATTAGTTGCATCTTTCATATGGTGTCCACCTTGCATTACTTCTATTTTCTTGAAAACTAGTGGTGTTACCCGCGCAAATGCACGGCTAGATTTTTTTTTATAATTTTTATATTTGGCAATTATAATTTGCCATTTCAATGTGTCTTTGTATTTGAAAATGTATATTATTGAAGACTTTTTAGTTGCACACAATAATTCATTCGAAAGGTGCGCCACAAAAAATAGTGGGGTTACTTATTTTGGTAATGAATGTAAAATTTTAATACGTTTTTAAAAAGATCTGCAATTGTAAAAAAATGCTTTCTGAATGTTTAAATTGGTCATGCATACTTGGGTTTTTTTGCGGGAGAAATCACTTGGTTTTGAAGTAACTACATATTTTATTGATAGAGTGTCAATGTATTGTACCTTTTCGTAGGATATATTTGATAAAGTATCGATGGTTGTACAGTGTTTTCAGTACAATTTTATACTAAAGTTTTATTAAATCAGAGACACTTTTTTTGGGAATGAGGGATTATTATTTATTGTCTCTTATCCCAAATATTGTATCATGTTATGAGACTCGTTTGTACATGATTAATGTTTTACGTATTTTTTTATCTTTTAATAATAACCATACTAATTAAAATCAATGGATCAGAGATGGATGGCCCACACAATTGCATGGCTAGTTACCATCTAATTTTACATGTATATTACTTTTCTCGTTTGTATAGTACTAATATAAAATTCAAAAATGAAAAATTGACATAAAAGTATAATACCAATAATGTATATCTTGAAAACTGACATGCAAATGTTTTTTCATTATTTTTTGAAGAAGGTACGTTTTTCCATTTAGTATACTAGATTGTATCCAAGGAGCTTTCTAAATCAAAACAAAGGATAAATGGTACTCGTATATGTATATGCCATGCAAAATAATAGAAATATTTTTCTCAAACAACATAGAGTGGTGTGTGACTTTCTCTCATCTACTCCACATCCACGAGGACTATCTATCTATCCGTAAAATTATAAGGCACTTGGTTCGTACATATGCATATGTCATCTTCTTCGGTCATCATTGGTCTCATTTATAATTTGTACTCCTACAATATCATGTCTTTTATATGCATTCATGCATGTCCATTTTAATTTAATTTTCTATGTCACCTGCCATTCTAAAGCAATTTAAGTTCACCATATATTTACTGGTAACTATTGAGATTTTTTTTCATTGCTGGAGCTCACCACAACTTGTCTTTTTTATCATATCCACCTTCATCAACTTATATTCCTTTTGCATAACTAACATGGCACATTATGTGCATGACATTGTTCCTTCCATTGCATTGTAGCCAGAACATGGTTATGCTTCCTGGAAATTTGTTTGTGGTGACGTACAAATGTTTTTGTGCTATATGAAGCTCATGCATGTTAATATATCCATGAAGCCAATACATTTGGTCATGTTATTTTCACACTGGTCCTCTAGGTATGGATTCATAATATTCTATGGAATGGAAATCAATTTTCTATTTGTAAATTATTTATTCCATATTAGTGTGTTTCATAATAAAATAAACTATTAATATGTATATTAAATTTATATGATATTTGTCCAGGTATGGATTCCACATACTATTCCTTATGTATAAAATAGAGATGCCATCTTTATCCACCAAATAAGAGTGTTATAAAAAACTAATATTAAAACTTAAGGAAATTCTCCAAGGTACATTGAACTAAATTATAGCTCATGAGGACTTTTAGTCTATGTGTTGAGGTTTTGGAGCACAGGCGTGGATTGTCCCTCCCGTTGTTAGGGTTCTCTTCTCTTGATCTGTAAGCACTTTATACATCTTTTCCTTCTGCTTCATCAAGATAACACTAGTTTTGATGGTGAGCCTATAACACACAGAACTTGAACCAACAATACACCGTGCAGAATCTTGTTTAACATTGATAATACGCTACAACATCTCCCAAAAAAGCAAGACATTTATTTGACGAACCATATGAAGTTTTTACAATGCGGTTTGAGCATGGAAAAGAAGAATATGCTAGAAAATATATCACATAAAAGCAAAACATTAGGAAATTCATTTAGTAGGTGTCACATCCCTAGTTTTGTCTTGCACATGGGTTGGTCTAGCATGAGCATCATGTTTAAAATTTGTTAAACTAGAATTGGGGATGTTCAAACCCTAGCACCTTGAAGTCCAAATAGGTCCAGCTAAAAAAATGCATTCAATGAACCCAAAATGCCTTCATCAATGTTTGATAATTTTGGCAAGGCTTTGAGACCAAACCAAAAATAGTGAACATTTTAGAGGATTTATTTTTGGGACTTTGAATTTAAATCATTAGCTATTTGAATTTGAATTATATTCATATAATTAGAATATAATTTCAAATACCCCTGAAATATTTTATGAGCTTCTGGAAAAGTCCATCTAGCAAAATAAAAATATTCAGAGGAGTTTTTGGCATTGTTTGAAATTGTTTAATTTCAAAACACTGGCAAAAGATATTAACAAAAGAAAACAGAAGAAAAATAGAAAACAGAAACCAAAATGAGAAAACAGAGAGAGAGAAATAACCTGGGCTTACCTCACCTGGCCTTCTCCTGTAGCAGCCGAGCCCAGCCCACAAGAGCCGGCCCAGTCGAGCACCACACCGTCTCCTACCTCCTGCCAGTAGGAGCAGGTGCGTGTCGTGCGTGCGCTCGCCCTCGGCCACCTCCTGCTTCGCGCTGCAGGCTAATCCCCCTCCCTGTCCACGCGCCTGGAGACGCACTCGACCCCCCTCGCCCTCTCCCCTCTCTCTCTGGTCATTCTCCCTCCTTCCCCTCGCGTTCCCGCAGCCACCCGAGAGCCAGCCGTCGCCGTCGTAGTGCTTCCTCGTGGCCACCATCGTCGTGTAGCTGCCCAAGCATGTCCATGCGCTCCGCTGGGCTCCGCTTCATCTCCAAGACGAGGTACACAATCCCGGACGCCCTCTGATGTCGCCTTCGAGCTCGTCACCGCCGCATCTGCTCGCCGGACTTCGTCATCGATTTTTAGCCTCCGGTGCCTCCCCGAGCTCGCCGCCTGCTTCTTCCGAACTGTTGTGAGCCCCCGCTTCGAACCCCTCTTCTCCCTCAGATTGTCTGGGTACTACAATTACTTGAATCAAATGGGAGTTAATCTTCCAGATAAGATAGTAATTGACAAAGTTCTCTAGTCACTATCACCAAGTTAGTAGAACTTCGTGATGAACTATAATATGCAAGGGATGACGAAAGGAATTCCTGAGCTCTTCGCGATGCTGAAGTTGGCGAAGGTAGAAATCATGAAAAAGCATCAAGTGTTGATGGTTAACAAGACCACTTGTTTCAAGTAAATGGCAAAGGGATAGAAGGGGAACTTCAAGAAGAATGACAAGCAAGTTGTCACTCCCGTGAAGAAACCCAAAGCTAAAACTCAAGCCTGAAACTAAGTGCTTCTACTGCAAAGGAAATGGTCACTGTCAGGACCGGTTTTCCAGGATATAAATTTCCCAGTCAATGGTCCTTGTGCTCACCAGCCCCAGGATTACTGTTAGCTGATGAGACACAATCTTGATACAGAAATTCCAAGCAAAATATAAAATATGTAGTACAAGACCATTCTGGTCCATGAGTACAACAAAAGGTTTTCTAATGGTTGACGGCGGAAGCGGTTTTGCGGATCATCAGTGTCTATGGGACTCCATTTCCCACAGGAACAACTGACCTGGATAACTCCTATCTTCGCGCGTCTGCTATCTCCATTGTCTAGGTTCCGGGGCTGTCGTCGTTGTGCTCCTATCCAAGCAAGTGATCTGGCCAAGACAATAGCCAGGGACAAGCCAGTGAGTACTTTGAATGTACTCGCAAACATCATGAAAATAGGTATAACGTAGCAGGTGATAATCATGCACTGAAATAATCCATGATCACTTAGTCAGTCCCAAAATAAGATTCATGATGCACATGAGCAGGTCATTTGTATTAAACAGAAATAAGCAATCAGAGAATGAAGGTAAAATAAACCGATCGGGTGTCTGAAGCGACGCCTCGAAAGGATAATAATATAAAGCATATCTCAGGCGGGCGTCTGAGCGACGCCACATAAAGGGCTTATAAGAAAAATAAATCACATGCGTGCCACAGTCGGGCGTCGGAGCGACGCCACCTAAAGGGCTTATAAGGAAAATAAATAATCAACATGCCACAGTCGGGTGTCTGAGCGACGCCACATAAAGGGCTTATAAGGAAATTAAATAACAAGCATGCCACAGTCGGGCGTCTCAGCGACACCACATAAAGGGCTTATAAGGAAAATAAATAACAAGCATGCCGCAGTCGGGCGTCTGAGCGACACCACATAAAGGGCTTATAGGGAAAATAATCACAGGGAATATCCAGGAGGTAGAACCATCCCAGGGATACTCAACAATTCAACAACGATATAAATGGTTAGTCCACAATAATAATAATCACAATCATCATTCGTCACACGTCATGATCAATATTCTGGTTTAGAAGTTTTCCTCCGAAGACCGACACTAAGACCGACACTTGACCCATCCCAGGCTGTAATCCTTAACCGCGGATACGGCTATTCGAATAGATATAAACTCTGCAGAGGGTGTACTCTTTACCCACGAGTGACGGATTCCTTTAGTCCACCGGGACTAATTCCGCTTACGGTCTTTGAATTGAAAACACACCCAACCAGCACACACCAGCTTAACTTACCGGTGCCTGGAATCACCCACGACACTTGTTAAGCAAAACTCTAAGTGGGGAGGCTACAACCTCGATTAGCATGGGATCAAATTTATATCGCGCGCTACTAAGGGGTGCCCCCCTCTCGGCCCCAACCGGAAACACCCATGCCCCCGGACCATGTGGCATGCCTACCGGATGCACCCGGTATCTTCCATCATGGCCTCTCTGTACGGTGTGTGCCAAGAAAGGGGTTGACAACTTACTGAACCGTACCCTGCCCGCGGCAGGGACAAGTGGTAGTACGAAAACAAGCATGGGGGTTACTGGAACAAGACTCGATCTATGGTCGACTCAGGAGGCTTATGTGTTCCCTGCATGGTTAGCACAACAGATACTTTCCACAGTTTTCTTGACAGGGTCACCACTCGTCATGCCCCATCATGCCTCACGGCACATCCTCGCCACAACGAGATGTCCGTCACGCGGTTGTGTTCACCGGAACACAATCTTCCTTCGGACTCCATCCGAACTGTCACCAGGCACATGTGGCATGAGAAGTGGCTACTGTCACCAATATCACACATATAACAGAAAAGACTTTCACCATATGCGGATATGCAAGAGTATGACTTCTACATGAAATAACGCTACTCCATTTTAGCATATTGATGGAGTTCATATGTTCTAGCAAACAACACACAACTTATGTCATAATGGAGTTCAAGATGCTTGCCTTCAAGGTGCAGAGAGGTGAGGTGCACTCCAAAACTTTTGAAAGTTTTGATCTTCCCTCCAAATTCCTATTTTTGAAAATATTCAAATTAACACATACTTTAAAAACAGTACAAAAGGTTGTCCTAATTATTTTTGAAATAAATCTTAAAATAAACTAGGTGAAATTTGAGAGAGGTAGGAAAAAGAATCAACTCATTTGGAGTTTTATTTAAAAAGATATGCCCAGTCAAAGTCCTGGTCAAAATCTGTTTTATTAAAAACCAGAAAAAGGAAAACGCATCGGTTAAGAATACGCTTCCAGAGAAGGGGAGACGTACTTCGGGCTTTACGCTTTCACTTAAAACGTTCAGCCGAGCCTGGAGTCACAGACGGGTGGGGCCCTTGGGTCCACTGGTCATATTTGACCAGTCGCCCTTCTCCTTCCTCCCGCGGCCGAGCCGGGGCGGAGGCCCGACGATCCTCGCCGGCGGACGACGGCTCCTAGGAGCCATCCGAGGGTGGGAAAGGATCTGCCGCTCTAGGGCGATCCTTCTAGTGGTCGAAAGGGTCTCGAAGGCGAAGGGGTTCGCCGGCGGCGAGTTCTGCGGCGGACGGCGCCTCGGGAGGATTTGGGGTCTCGGGCTACGGCGGTTCTTGGTCGTGTTTGAGGGGTTGGGAAGCTCCGCGTGGTCTAGGGGAGGATTATGGTGGCACTGGATGGGCGGGGGAAGCTCTGCCTGCGACGCATGGCACTGGAATGCGGCGGCGGCCGAAGTTACCGGAGACGAGGAAGACGGCCTCTCTCCGACGATTGCTGGCTACGGGAGCTCTAGAGAGATGGCCTGAGGTCGCCTGAGGGTCTGGACGAGTCCGGGGGCTCCTTTTATAGGCGGGGGAGGTCGGTTCCCGCGGCTGCGGATAAGAACGCCGGTGTACCGCCGTTCTGTAGCTAGCAGGGCGACGTGTCGAGGTCGGGGACGGCGTCAGGAGCTAGCGGACGGACGAGGCACTGCACAAGGAGGCAGCTGGCGAGCGGAGATGGTTTGGGCGGTGCTGCCGCGGCAGGGGCGTGCTGCGGCCGAAGGCATGCCGCCAAGAGAGCTCGCTGCGGCGGCGCTGTGAGGTGCCAGAGGTGGACGAGGCTTCTGGCGTGACGCGGCGAGAGGGAGAGGATTAGGACGAGCTCGGGGAGGCTTATCCAGGGGCGTGTCGGCTCGGACGCGAGTACGTGCAGAACGCGTGCTCTGCTCGCGCTCCGGGCATGCACGGCAGGTGCTCGGTGAAATGCCAGGGCACTCCCAGGGATTATAATGCACACGAGGTTTAGCAGGGGTGGGATTTAGGGCAAGACTAATCTATATGACAAGCTGGCAAGGTCATTAGAGCAACTTCGTAATGCAAGGCTAAAAGCATGCCAAATCTGGCCATGCTCCTAAACTGCTTGATAAAATGCCAAGGGCACCTAGGCATCTCTTCTGGTGGCGAAAAACTCCAGGTTGGGGTCTCTTTAGGTGTAGGTGATGGTGGCAAGGTTGGTTTGGCAAAACCAGAAACTTGTTAGTGCAAGTTTTTGAGAAAACCAAATCTGGACAGAAAATGTAGGCTATTATTGCATGGATCAAAATTATTCAAATGGGTCCAATATCCTGGACTTAAGGGTTTGGTAGCAAGTACTAATAGCAGGAAAGATCCCAAGATCACTAGAGGAATTTAAAATAGGGTTGCAGTGCAAAATACCAAACTGGACCAGAATGAAAAAGAGGATGTTTTGCTCAAAATTCATAAAACACAAAGCTGGATTTTTGCATAAAAATGAGCTATATGCATCTACTGTCATCTCCAAATTTTGGTGGAATTTTTAAATAAATATTTAAATAGGTTGCAGTGAAATGGGAGCCCTTGAAAGAATGGAAAAGCCATTTTAAAAGAATTGATGCTTGGCAAAAGTATTATAAAAATGCTTCCACTAGCATACCCAACAAAATCAAATGTTTTAAGAAAGCATTCATGCCCCTCAATATTACCCAAAAGTTTCAGATAAGAAGGAAAAAATAAAAATCCAGAGAAAAGAAGTAGCTCTGAAATTAATAGGAAAGCCAGAAAATAGAAAATAAATCTATCTGACAAAATTCTAATTAATGAGACAAGATTAAAATTTTGGGGGTGTTATAGTCACTGGAAGTGGAACTGCCCTAGATACTTGGCGGATAAGAAGGATGGCAAAGTGAACAAAGGTATATTTTGATATACAGATTATTGATGTGTACTTTACTAGTGTTCATAGCAGCCCCTGGGTATTTGATACCGGTTCAGTTGCTAAAATTAGTAACTCGAAACGAGAATTGCAGAATGAACAGAGACTAGTTAAAGGTGAAGTGACGATGTGTGTTGGAAGTGGTTCCAAGATTGATATGATCATCATCGCACACTCCCTATACTTTCGGGATTAGTGTAAAACCTAAATAAATGTTATTTGGCATTTGCGTTGAGCATGAATATGATTTGATCATATTTGTTGCAATACGGCTATTCATTTAAAGTCATAGAATAATTGTTATACTGTTTACATGAATAAAACCTTCGATGGTCATACACCCAATGAAAATAGTTTGTTGGATCTCGATCGTGGTGATACACATATTCATAATATTGAAGCCAAAAGATGCAAGGTTAATAATGATAGTGCAACTTACTTGTGGCACCGCCGTTTAGGTCATAATGGTGTAAAGCGCATGAAGAAACTCCATAGTGATGGACTTTTGGAATCAGTTGATTATGAATCACTTGGTGCTTGCGAACCATGCCTCATGGGCAAGATGACTAAAACTCCGTTCTCCGGAACAATGGAGCAAGCAACAGATTTGTTGGAGATCATACATACAGATGTATGTGGACCAATGAGTGTTGAAGCTCGCGGCGGGTATCGTTATTTTCTGACCTTCACTGATGATTTGAGAAGATAAGGGTATATCTACTTAATGAAGCACAAGTCTGAAACATTTGAAAAGTTCAAAGAATTTC
Source organism: Secale cereale (assembly GCA_902687465.1). Classification (NCBI taxonomy): domain Eukaryota; kingdom Viridiplantae; phylum Streptophyta; class Magnoliopsida; order Poales; family Poaceae; genus Secale; species Secale cereale. Next base: position 794,474,414 of record LR738715.1, on the reverse strand, counting down.
AGAGTGAAGTGGAGAATCATCATAACAAGAAAATAAGTGTTTCTACGATATGATCGTAGAGGTAAAATATTTGAGTTAGCGAGTTTGGCCTTCAGTAAAAACAATGTGAAATAGTTTCACTACTCACGCCACCTGGAACACCACAGTGTAATGGTGTGTCCGAACGTCATAACCGTACTTTATTAGACATGGTGCGATCGATGATGTCTCTTACCGATCTACCACTATCGCTTTTGGGTTATGCATTAGAGATAGCTACATTCACGTTAAATAGGGCACCATCTAAATCCGTGGAGATGACACCGTATGAACTGTGGTTTGACGAGAAACCTAAGATGTCATTTCTTTAAGTTTGGGACTGCGATGCTTATGTGAAAAAGTTTCAACATGATAAGCTCGAACCCAAATCGGAGAAGTAAATCTTCATAGGATACCCAAAAGAAACTGTTGGGTACACCTTCTATGACAGATCCGAAGTCAAGGTCTTTCTTGCTAAGAGTGGATCCTTTCTAGAGAAGGAGTTTCTCTCGAAAGAAGTGAGTGGGAGGAAAGTAGAACTTGATGAGGTAATTGTACCTTCTCCGGAATTGGAAAGTGGAACATCACAGAAAATAGTTCTAGCTATTCCTACACCAATTAGTGAGGAAGCAAATGATGATGATCATGAAACTTCAGACCAAGTTTCTGCTGAACTTCGTAGATCAACCAGAGTTCGTTCCGCATCAGAGTGGTACGGCAACCTGGTTCTGGAAGTCATGTTACTGGACCATGATGAACCTACGAGCTATGAGGAAGCGATGATGAGCCCAGATTCCGCAAAATGGCTTGAGGCCTTGAAGTCTGAGATGGAATCCATGTATGAGAACAAAGTGTGGACTTTGGTTGACTTGCCCGATGATCGGCAAGCCATCGAAAATAAATGGATCTTCAAGAGGAAGACTGACGCTGACAGTAATGTTACTCTTTACAAAGCTCGACTTGTTGCGAAAGTTTTTCAACAAGTTCAAGGAGTTGACTACGATCAGACTTTTTGACCCGTAGCGATGCTTAAGTCTGTCCGAATCATGTTAGCAATTGCCGCATTTTATGAAATCTGGCAAATGGATAACAAAACTGCATTCTTTAATGGATTTATTAAAGAAGACTTGTATATGATGCAACCAGAAGGTTTTGTCAATCCTAAAGGTGCTACCAAAATGTGCAAGCTCCAGCGATCCATCTATGGACTTGTGCAAGCATCTCGGAGTTGGAATATACGCTTTGATAAGTTGATCAAAGCATATAGATTTATACAGACTTGCAGTGAAGCCTGTATTTACAAGAAGTGAGTGGGAGCACTACAACCTTTCTGATAAGTATATGTGAATGACATATTGTCGATCGGAAATGATATAGAATTTTCTGGAAAGCATAAAGGAGTGTTTGAAAGGAGTTTTTCAAAGAAAGACCTTGGTGAAGTTGCTTACATATTGGGCATCAAGATCAATAGAGATAGATCAAGACGCTTGATAAGACTTTCGATGAGTACATACCTTGATAAGATTTTGAAGTAATTCAAAATGGATCAGTCAAAGAAGGAGTTCTTTCCTGACTTGTAAGGTGTGAAGTTGAGTAAGACTCAAAGCTAGACCACGGCAGAAAAATATAGAGAGAATGAAGGTCATTCCCTATGCCTCAGCCATAGGTTCTATAAAGTATGCCATGCTGTGTACCAAACATGTTGTGTACCTTGCCATGAGTTTGTCAAGGGGATACAATAGTGATCCAGGAGTAGATCACTGTACAGCGGTCAAAATTATCCTTAGTAACTGGATGACTAAGGAAATGTTTCTCGATTATGGAGGTGATAAAGAGTTCGTTTTAAAGGGTTACGCCGATGCAAGCTTTGACACTAAATCCAGATGACTCTAAGTATCAATCTGGATGCATATTGAAAGTGGGAGCAATTAGCTAGAGTAGCTCTATGCAGAGCATTGTAGACATAGAAATTTGCGAAATACATACGGATCTGAATGTGACAGACCCGTTGACTAAACTTCTCTCACAAGCAAAACATGATCACACCTTATTACTCTTGGGTATTAATCACATAGCGATGTGATCTATATTATTGACTCTAGTAAACCCTTTGGGTGTTGGTCACATGGCTATGTGAACTATGGGTGTTATTCACATAACGATGTGAACTATCAGTATTAAATCACATGGCGATGTGAGCTAGATTATTGACTCTAGTGCAAGTGGGAGACTGAAGGAAATATGCCCTAGAGGCAATAATAAAGTTGTTATTTATATTTCCTTATATCATGATAAATGTTTATTATTCATGCTAGAATTGTATTAACCGGAAACTTAGTACATGTGTGAATACATAGACAAAACAGAGTGTCCCTAGTATGCCTCTACTAGACTAGCTCATTGATCAAAGATGGTTATGTTTCCTAACCATAGACATGAGTTGTCATTTGATCAACGGGATCACATCATTAGGAGAATGATGTGATGGACAAGACCCATCCGTTAGCTTAGCACTATGATCGTTTAGTTTTACTGCTATTGCTTTCTTCATGACTTATACATGTTCCTATGACTATGAGATTATGAAACTCCCGAATACCGTAGGAACACCTTGTGTGCTATCAAACGTCACAACTTAACTGGGTGATCATAAAGATGCTCTACAGGTGTCTCCGAAAGTGCTCGTGGTGTTGGCATAGATCAAGACTAGGATTTGTCACTCCGAGTGTCGGAGAGGTAGGTCTGGGCCCTCTCGGTAATGCACATCATAATAAACCTTGCAAGCAAAAGACTAATGAGTTAGTCACGAGATGATGTATTACGGAACGAGTAAAGAGACTTGCCGGTAACGAGAATGAACTAGGTATAGAGATACCGACGATCGAATCTCAGGCAAGTAACATACCAATGACAAAAGGAACAACGTATGTTGTTATGCGGTTTGATCGATAAAGACTTCGTAGAATATGTAGGAGCCAATATGAGCATCCAGGTTCCGCTATTGGTTATTGACCGGAGATGAGTCTCGGTCATGTCTACATAGTACCGAAGGAGTTCGGAGACCCGGATCAGACCGGGGACATGACGAGGAGTCTCGAAATGGTCGAAACTTAAAGATCGATATATTGGACGACTATATTCGGACATCGGAAAGGTTCCGAGTGGTTCGGGTATTTTTCGGAGTATATGGACCTTATTGGGCCATACGGGAATAGAGGAGAAAGGCCAAAAGGAAGGAGGCGCCCCCCCCCCTCTGGTCCGAATTGGACAAGGGGTGCAGCCCCCTTTTCCTTCTCCCTCTCCACCTCTTTCCTTCTCTCCTACTCCCGAAAGGAAAGGGGAATCCTACTAGGACTTGGGTGTCCTATTAGGACTCCCCACACTTGGCGCACCCCCTCTAGGGCCGGCCTCTCCCTTGCTCCTTTATATACGGGGGCAGGGGGCACCCTAGGACACACAAGTTTAATTGTTTTAGCCGTGTGCGGTGCCCCTCTCCACAGAAACACACCTCGGTCATACCGTTGCAGTGCTTAGGCGAAGCCCTGCGCCGGTAGATACATCATATCTGTCACCACGCCGTCGTGCTGGCGAAACTCTCCCGTGAAGCTCAACTGGATCAAGAGCTCGTGGGACGTCATCAAGCTGAACGTGTGCTGAACGCGGAGGTGTCGTATGTTTGGTGCTTGATCGGTTGGATTGCGAAGAAGTTCGAGTACATCAACCGCGTCACTTGACACTTCCGCTCCCGGTCTACGAGGGTACGTAGACACACTCTCCCCCTCGTTGCTATGCATCTAGTAGATAGATCTTGCGTGATCGTAGGAATAATTTGAAAATACTACGTTTCCCAACACTGATCACAACCATGGCCGTGAGCTCGCTGCCGCCGTCCATGGCGCTGCCCTGGCCACAGCTACTGCCACCCACGTCCGAGGCTATCAGCGAGCTCAGTGCACCCCCATGAGCATTTTGCACCCACCATATCTTCCCCTAATGCACCGTAGCCCCGTTTCCATCAACGTCCGAACTCCGGCCGCCGCCTCCGTGGACGTGGCCGTCGTTTCCAAAGACCCCACGACCTCCCGAGCAGCCAGCTAGATGCGGGCGTGTGTGGGCTATCTTCTGGTGGCATTCGCGCGTCCTTCCGCCGTCTGTAGCGCGAGCCCGAGCAACTCCGGCGAGTCTCCGCCGTTGTTTTAGTCACCGTCGGCCAGTCTCCGATGACTGCCAACGTGGCCATTTAGTTAGGGGCTAATTACCCCACTAATCACCCCTAGAGCCACTGACACATGGGCCCCACGCCCTTAACTAACCACAACTTAAATCATGTTTAGTTTATTTTAATAACAGTGGCCCCACGCGTCGGCATTGACCTAGCCATTGACCGACCCCACCCGTCAGTGACTCCACCCAGCATGTGACACTGACCAATGGGTCCCACTAGTCAGGTTTGACTTTGGTTAGCCCTGTTAACTTGCTGACGTCATGCTGATGCAATGCTGATGTCATAACTATTTCTGGATTTTAAATAAGTCTTAATTGATTTATAAATTCCATAATTTTGACTAAAACTTCTAAAATTCATATAAAATCAACCGTAGCTCAGATGAAAATAATTTATATACTCCCTCCATTTTTATATACAAGGCCACAAATTCGGATTACAGGTACCAATGTAAAATTTAATACCTACTTTACAAGTCAACTTTTCTTCTTGTTTACTGGGATTATTAATACTACGCATGCATGCAAAGAAACTAAGTGGAGGAAGGAGATGACTGTCATTATGACTACATGCATGCAAGCATTAAACAACTTGTTAGTACGAGAAAACATCATTAGTTTTGCCTCGATTATTGTTTGTGGCCTTGTATAGATGCAAAATGTATATTCCATAGTGGCCTTGTATATAAAAATGGAGGGAGTATGAAAAATGATCAGAAAAATCCAATCTATCCATCCGTACTGGTTTCATGCATGTTAGAACAACTTATGGCTACTATTTAGGACAAATGAAATGAATGGCATTTAAATAACTACATGAGGAGTTTGAATTTGAATCTTGGATTCAAACCAACTTCATTTAAGTTGTTGTTAGTAGCATTAGCTCAAACCACAGCATATTGCCATGTCATGATCATGCATCATATTGTCGCATTGCATTGATTTTGTTCTTTCTATGTTGCCGGTTTTTGTCCCCTCTTAGTAGACGACGTTCCGACGATGAGTTCAATGACACCATTGAAGAACTATTACTATCTTCAGAAGTGCCAGGGAAGCTAACCCCCATTGAGCATTCCGATACAATCCCACTCTCTCGCTCCTTCTCTCCTTTACTGCATTAGGACAACAACGATTGAAGTGCTTTTTGCTGCGGTAGCTGAACCCCTTTTCCTCTGCATGACCTGTCATTGCCACAGTAAATAGTTGAAACCCACTAGCATGAGTAGGAGTTGTTTGAGCCCTATTGTGCCTACTCATTCATGCTTTCTGGTTATGCCTGCTATTGCTTAGAGTTGTGTCAGGTCTGATTCATCAGGTATGAATTGGAATATGGTGAACATGTCCTACTGTTGAGAGCTAAGTGTGTGAACACGTTTTGGTAAAGGTAGCGGTGAGAGGCCATGTAGGAGTACATGGTGGGTTGTCTCATTGAAACCGTCCTTAAGAACTGAGTTCTGTGTAAGTTGTCCAATGACTAGCTACTACCACGCATTGGAATGCTTAAGTGCCCCTCTCGACTTATTAATCAACTCGATCTCTGTCCAGGAGTTGCAACTATTTTCTGGTGTTTGTAGGTAGTGTTAGTAGTCTACCAAGTGGCACCCGGTACAGGTGGGCTTGGGACAGACTAGGCACCGTGGCATGGTGTACCAACCGTAGATCCATCCGTCGAGGTGGGCTTGGGAACCCTGCACACATCATTTGGGGCCGTGAGCGACACCCCGGCCGGATCTCCTTACGGATGGAACCCGAATAGGCAATAAACCTGGACTAGAGTCTTGTGTGGTTAGTCAGGTCGTGGCCGACACCCTCGCCAGGCTTCCGCTTGAAGGTTGCCAAAATACACGACGTGTACATGGCAGTAAGTGGCGAGAGCGTGTGTGAAGAAGTACACCCCTGTAGGGTTAACATGATCTATTCGAATAGCCGGGTCCGCGGTTATGGACTTCTTGGATGCTTACGTGGTACATAGACAAGTGAAAGTGGATACTCTAAAATGCTCAAGACAAGTGTGAGTGCTATGGATGGCCTTCCCGTAGGTAGACGGGAATGGATCCATAGTGCTGTATTGATTGGTGAATATGTGGACTTGTGTGCGCCACCTCAAAAGAGTTACTTGCAGCCATAGTTCAGGATAGCCACAGAGTCAAAGCTGGCTTGCTGCAGTCAAACTCCACCTCCCCTTTGTTGATACTGATGCATAGGTAGCTCGTTCTAATGTAAGTCTTGCTGAGTACCTTTGTACTCACGTTTGCTTAATTTATGTTTTTGCAGAGAGACTTCAGTCTTGCTAGTGGTTCCGCGTGGACTTCGACGTTTAGCCTGTTACCTCAGCTACGGTCTTGTGCCTTGGGAGGGTCCTGTAGATAGTCAGGCTCCTCAGCCTTTTTCATCTGTAGTTATCTGTACTCAGACATGTTATGCTTCTGTTGCCTGTATGCTCTATATGTTGGGTCATGTGACCCATGTTTGTAATAAATGCTATGATGGCTCTTCTGGGCCTTATCTATATGAGTTGTTGAGTTATGTTGTGATGCATTGTTGTACAGCACATACTTGCATGTTATGCGTACGTGTAATGTGTATTGCTATGTGTGGGATCCGACACCTAGTTGTTTACCCTTGGTAGCCTATCTTACAAGGAAATGTCTCCTAGTGCTTCCACTGAGCCTTGGTAGCTTGCTACTGCTCCGGAACACTTAGGCTGGTCGGCATGTGTCCTTCTTCGTTCCTGTGTCTGTCCCTTAGGGGAAATGTCACGCGTTGTTCCTTTAAGTCCTTGTAGCTTGCTACGACTTGGGTTCATACGTTGATGACCGACACGTTCGTTGCTGAGTCATGTATGCCTGTCTCTGTAATTTAGCACCACTTTTGGTTTATAACTAGTCAAGTCGGCCCGGGTTCTCTGTCATATGGATGCTAGCGACATTATCATATACGTGTGCCAAAATGCGCAAACGGTCCCGGGGCAGGTAAGGTGTCACCCGTGGGGATACCGTGTGTGAGGCAGCAAAGTGATATGATGTGTTACATGCTAGACCTGTGTGACTTAGGATCGGGGTCTCGACAGCTTTGGTATCAGAGCCTGACTGCCTGTAGGATTACCAAGCCAAACTGGTCGAAGTTGAGTCTAGAAACTCTTTAGTTATATAAGGGAATTGATTGTGGAAGGGAACGTAAGGCTCTTTTTACTCCTTTACCTTATGACCTTCTGATCTGAGTTACCTTCTTCTTTTCTACGGCGATTAAGGAACTAGGCTTTCTCTTCTGTCTATCAGGATCACGTTAATCGTGGATTCAACCCTCAGCTCAATTTCTACTACTTCAGTGTGTTCAACTGTTGGTCTCAGAACCTTGACTTTGTGATGTTGAGTGGTTATGCTATCTTTGTGCATGAGTCTCAAAGGTAATTTTCGAGCATTTACAGCCGTTATGCTGTCCGAGTCATCCCAGCTCTCTAAACAATCTGATGCATTTGTAAATCATTCCTTCATGTTCTTCATGTCCTTTTAGGCCAGATTAACCACACTAGTCGGTGAGTTGAGGTATTCTGTTGCCTCGACATATATGTTGGAGTTATTATTAAGACCCTAGGTGTCTAGAGTATCACCCAGTAATCTAGCAATGCCTTATATTCTCAGTGTGATGATTTTGTCCATCATTCTCGAAAGCATCCCGTGATGCCATTTAGTTACTAGGCATTCTATTCCTGGGTTCTTGAACCCGAGATTCACCCTACTTGCTTCCTGTTGGTAGTGTTTGCTAGTTCCTTTAGGATATTAGTAACCTTGTGATAGTCCTCGAGGTCCATGGTGAATCGTTCTTCCAATACCATGAATCGTTATGGCAGAAGTTCTTTTGAACCAAAAGATCACAATAAGAGTACTCTTAAGGAGTTCTCCATCCTGTATTGTGACTCTGCCAGTTCTACCCTTCTGCATGGGTTATCCGGAAGAAATATGTTGAACTCATTCGACATGCTAATCTATGCATCTACAACTCAAAAAGTTATATGTTCCTTTGAGTTGTCCCTTTTAGTTCTATTATGACCCTCGTCTATCAGTTGATAGTCAGGAGTAGTTGTGCACTCGTGTTCATCGATGCCTTTTACCCTTGTGGTCCATCAAGCCATTCTATTCGGAATGACTAGGAGAAACAAACCCCAGTACCTCATCCATATCCAGGATTGGGTCAAAGCAGTTGTACTCCGCAGATCAAAATGACATTCCAACTTTTGTTCTGTTCTAACTTGGAGTATTACCATCTTTATGTCAAGAATGTCATGGGAATTTCACAACGTCCTACGAACCCTTGATACAGTGATACTTCTTGCCATCGTCGTTTGTTCCTCGGTCTCCGTGTTGTTGTAACCGGAATACCGACAAGTGAACTGTGATGTGTGAAGTCAATACTCCTAGCAACCCCGTTGCTTGGTAGTTAATGGACAATAAACTCATTCTTAGCATGTTGGTTACTTGATCACCATTCTAAGATTGATCGTGCTACCTAGTCCATATGTCCTGGTGCACTTTTCGATCAATGAGTTAGGATTGTATCAATCCCTCGCTCTTTTGATCATATTGACTTGCCATGAAAAGCAAGATTGTTTGCGAGCTTAGTAACATACTGGTGGTGCATGATTTTTCGAATATCTTCTCGGAAGTATCACCAGGTTGTCACCTGACCGCTATGTTGAGCTCGTGATCAAGTTGGTATTATTGTAACCATCCTTTCTCCAAGAATCTGTGTCGGATACCCTGAGCAAGTTGGTTAAGCTAAACAACAATTTGAGAGTTGGAAGATAAAAGCTTAATCCACATAGCTCACTCCAAAGGGATATCTTGTGTGTGTATTGAAGATAGTTGATATCTTCTTCAATTGATCTCCGTGATCATTTGTGGATCTATTGTCTTGTCCAGACTTTGATTTGAGTATGGGTTATCGCCAAGTCAAATCAGAACCAACGATATTCGTAACGTTGTCTTACTCATGGTTGATTCCTCGAGCATACACCGTTATATCTCTTGGTCTGACCAATTCTATCACCGTGTTCACTTAGTTGTGTAATTCCACCTATATGGAAACCTGGATGAGTTATTGTTGAGCCCATCGACAACATCCTTATCCTCTCCATGATTTTGTTGGATATTAAGCTAGTGTTGGAAAATTTGTAAGCAATGCCTTCGTGTTCCGTCATGAAGCTTATGCTTGGATGGAAGAAGTGACTTCCTCCAATTCATGTGCATCTCGTGCAAGTTGCCGTCGTGAATTCGAGAAAGCTTGTTTTGCTTCCTCTGGAATCATCCCAAGTCAGTTATGCCTGTGCAAATGTATACTATGGCTTGGCAGATTAATTACCTCCACTCCATATGTATTCCCTAGCACACTGAGCCACTGATTGATTTGTTCAAGGAGAAGAAGTTTCTTCTTAAGAGCTAGACTTACTCAAGGACTTCGATATCCTTGATGGTGGTTCCCAACCAGAACTCGGTAGTGTTTTATTATAAGACTACTACGTGGTCATGCTTGTCTGCGACAGTGTGTTCACATGTGTGCAGCAGAACCAGCTCATGTTTTGGACCTTACTATCTCAGTTAAATCAAGCAAACGTCATCTCATTGGTTTGTGTTGCAAACTTTCATTTTCTCCCTAGACTTGATGAGTCTGGAATGTCCTGACACCAACCAGATCTGAATCTCAGGCTGATATCATGGTTGAACGTTTCCCAAGAACTATAATAGTGGTCTCTCTGTAACCCGGTAAGTGGATGTTGTGGCCAACAAACCAGCCGGAAGACCTATTATTGTAGTATCTTGATTGAGGAAGTTGGCCACCTCCCCATAAGGATTTCGTAGGATTTACTCCAACAATTGCTCCTTATGGATTTTTGTGCTCCTGAAGTCCGACCTTTTACTTGACGTTCTAGGTAAAAAAGCATTTTAATAAATGGGTTGCGCTAGCACATCAAGGAGAACATTAGAAGCGGAGTGCTAAATGTCTCTCGATCAATCATCCATATTTTGCCCCTTGACTCCGCTAAGGTGAAATCTGAGAAAATGTTGTCTTCCTTTGCATCTGCATCATCCATCATTATTCATCATGGTAGTATGTGGTGTTGCCAGGATCCTTGACTTGGATATTGGTAAAACCTTGATGAATATGGGAATGCTCAAGTTCTTGAGAGCACGCACAAGCACTAGGTGTTATCACTGGCACTAACCGGGATCGCTTCCAGTGTTCTTGGTTATGTTATAACCTCTCAAAGAGTTGATTTACTCTCTACTGTTGGGATTCACCCCAGTTACCAGAATCATTCCCAGCATTTGCATTTTGTTCCCAGCTTGCACCGCCAATGTGCCAATTTTCCATGGGTTACCGTTCTCAGCCACTACTGTTCAGGATTATCTTCAGTAGTGGACTTGCCATGGGTTCCATCCATTTCCGATGATAAGCAAAATCATCCCTTGTGTTGTCTTCAACAAGGTAGTCCACATCATCAATTCTGGCCCGAGAATGTCATTCTTTTGGACTCCTTCGAATGGTGATTGAGATTTCCTTCGGGCTGGTATAGAGAGTTTCAATGATCTCTATATCAAAAGTAATTCCTTTTGCCACTTAAGGGAATAATTCTATGTGTCACCTTCTCTAAGGTGCCCCGTCTGGTGACATCGATCACCATCTTCTTGGGTGTGGAATTTTGCCTGCCAAGTAAATCTTCATCGTTTGTTTTATTCCATCCCTCCGGATGTGTGTTCCGAGTCTTAGCTCAAGAGATGTTTCAACGTCCCACTCCATAAGTTGATCTTGAGTTGCTCGATCTTTCAAAAGATCATTTTTGGAAAGTTTCTTTTGTCGTCACTTTGTTGGACAAAGATCCCAAAAGCAAAGATGCCAAGATCAACATGATGCAATGAATCAGCAACTTCGAGGAGGACGGTTGAATCGAGAAGATTGTGATGGCTTTGTGTCCCCTCTGTCTTCTTACCTCACGTCTTGAATCTCGGGACGAGATTCTTGTTTAGTGGGGGTGAGTTGTCACATCCCTAGTTTTGTCTTGCACTTGGGTTGGTCTAGCATGAGCATCATGTTTAAATGTTGTTAAACTTGAATTGGGGATGTTCAAAACCTAGCACCTTGAAGTCCAAATAGGTCCAGCTAAAAAAATGCATTCAATGAACACAAAATGCCTTCATCAATGTTTGATAATTTTGGCAAGGCTTTGAGACCAAACCAAAAATAGTGAACATTTTTGAGGATTTATTTTTGGGACTTTGAATTTAAATCATTAGCTATTTGAATTTGGATTATATTCATATAATTAGAATATAATTTCAAATACTCCTGAAATGTTTTATGAGCTTCTGGAAAAGTCCATCTAGCAAAATAAAAATATTCAGAGGAGTTTTTGGCATTGTTTGAAATTGTTTAATTTCAAAACAGTGGCAAAAGATATTAACAAAAGAAATCAGAAGAAAAATAGAAAACAGAAACCAAAATGAGAAAACAGAGAGAGAGAAAAAAAACATGGGCTTACCTCACCTCGCCTTCTCCTGTAGTAGCCCAGCCCAGCCCACAAGAGCCGGCCCAGTCGAGCACCGCACCGTCTCCTACCTCCTGTCGGTAGGAGCAGGTGCGTGTCGCGCGTGCGCTCGCCCTCGGTCACCTCCTGCTTCACGCTGGAGGCTCATCCCCCTCCCTGTCCACGCGCCTGGAGACGCCCTCGACCCTCCTCGTCCTCTCCCCTCTCTCTCTCTGGTCATTCTCCCTCCTTCCCCTTGCGTTCCCGCAGCCACCCGAGAGCCAGCCGTCGCCGTCGTAGTGCTTCCTCGTGGCCACCGTCGTCGTGTAGGTGCCCAAGCATGTCCAGGCGCTCCGCTGGGCTCCGCTTCATCTCCAAGACGAGGTACACGATCACGGACGCCCTCTGATGTCGCCTTCGAGCTCGTCACCGCCGCATCTGCTCGCGGGACTTCGTCATCGATTTGCCGCCTCCGGTGCCTCCCCGAGCTCGCGGCCTGCTTCTTCTGAACCATTGTGAGCCCCCAGGTCGAACCCCTCTTCTCCCTCTCTCGTTTGCACTCGCTAGCCCTGATCACAACCATGGCCGTGAGCTTGCTGCCGCCGTCCATTGCGCTGCCCTGGCCACAGCTACTGCCACCCACGTCCGAGGCCATCAGCGAGCTCAGTGCACCCCCAGGAGCATTTTGCACCCACCATATCTTCCCCTAATGCACCGTAGCCCCGTTTCCATCAACGTCCGAACTACGGCCACCGCCTCCGTGGACGTGGCCTTCGTTTACGGCGACCCCGCGACCTCCCGAGCAGCCAGCTAGATGCGGGCGTGTGCGGGCTATCTTCTGGTGGCATTCGCGCGTCCTCCCGCCGTCTATAGCGCGAGCCCGAGCAACTCCGGCGAGCCTCCGCCATTGTTTTGGTCGCCGTCGGCCAATCTCCGGTGACTGCCAACGTGGCCATTTAGTTAGGGGCTAATTACCCCACTAATCACCCCTAGAGCCACTGACACATGGGCCCCACGCCCTTAACTAACCACAACTTAAATCATGTTTAGTTTATTTTAAAAACAGTGGCCCCACGCGTTGGCATTGACCTGGCCATTGACCGACCCCACCCGTCAGTGACTCCACCCAGCATGTGACACTGACCAATGGGTCCCACTGGTCAGGTTTGACTTTGGTCAGCCCTGTTAACTTGCTGACGTCATGCTGATGTCATAACTATTTCTGGTTTTTTAATAAGTCTTAATTGATTTATAAATTCCAGAATTTTGACTAAAACTTCTAAAATTCATATAAAATCAACCGTAGCTCAGATGAAAATAATTTATATATGAAAAATGATCAGAAAAATCCAATCTATCCATCTGTACTAGCTTCATGCATGTTAGAAGAACTTATGGCTACTGTTTAGGACAAATGAAATGTATGGCATTTAAATAACTACATGTGGAGTTTGAATTTGAATCTTGGATTCAAACCAACTTCATTTAAGTTGTTGTTAGTAGCATTAGCTCAAACCACATCATATTGCCATGTCATGATCATGCATCATATTGTCGCATTGCATTGATTTTGTTCTTTCTCTGTTGCCGGTTTTTGTCCCCTCTCAGTAGACGACGTTCCGAGGATGAGTTCAATGATACCGTTGAAGAACTATTACTATCTTCAGAAGTGCCAGGCAAGCAAACCCCCATTGAGCATTCCGATACAATCCCACTCTCTCGCTCCTGCTCTCCTTTACTGCATTAGGACAACAACGATTGAACTACTTTTTGCTGCGGTAGCTAAACCCCTTTTCCTCTACATGACCTGTCATTGCCACAGTAAATAGTTGAAACCCACTAGCATGAGTAGGAGTTGTTTGAGCCCTGTTGAGCCTACTCATTCATGCTTTTTGGTTATGCCTGCTATTGCTTAGAGTTGTGTCAGGTCTGGTTCATCGGGGATGAATTGGAATATGGTGAACATGTCCTACTCTTGAGAGCTAAGTGTGTGAACACGTTTTGGTAAAGTTAGCGGTGAGAGGCCATGTAGGAGTACATGGTGGGTTGTCTCACTGAAACCGTCCTTAAGAACTGAGTTCTGTGTAAGTTGTCCAATGACTAGCTACTACCACGCATTGGAATGCTTAAGTGCCCCTCTCGACTTATTAATCAACTCGATCTCTGTCCAGGAGTTGCAACTATTTTTTGGTGTTTGTAGGTAGTGTTAGTAGTCTACCAAGTGGGACCCGGTACAGGTGGGCTTGGGACAGACTAGGCACCGTGGCACGGTGTACCAAGCGTAGATCCATCCGTCGAGGTGGGCTCGGGAACCCTGCACACATCATTTGGGATCGTGAGGGACACCCCGGCCGGATCTCCTTACGGATGGAACCCGAATAGGCGATAAACCTGGACTAGAGTCTTGTGTGGTTAGTCAGGTCGTGGCCGACACCCTCTCTAGGCTTCCGCTTGAAGGTTGCCGAGATACACGACGTGTACATGGCGGTAAGTGGCGAGAGCGTGTGTGAAGAAGTACACCCCTGTAGGGTTAACATGATCTATTCGAATAGCCGGGTCCGCGGTTATGGACTTCTTGGATGCTTACGTGGTACATAGACAAGTGAAAGTGGATACTCTAAAATGCTCAAGACAAGTGTGAGTGCTATGGATGGCCTTCTCGTAGGTAGACGGGAATGGATCCATAGTGGTGTATTCATTGGTGAATATGTGGACTTGTGTGCGCCACCTCAAAAGAGTTACTTGCAGCCGTAGTTAGGGATAGCCACAGAGTCAAAGATGGCTTGATGCAGTCAAACTCCACCACCCCTTTGTTGATACTGATGCATATGTAGCTAGTTCTGATGTAAGTCTTGCTGAGTACCATTGTACTCACGTTTGCTTAATTTATGTTTTTGCAGAGAGACTTCAGTCTCGCTAGTGGTTCCGCGTGGACTTCGACGTTTAGCCTGTTACCTCAGCTACGGTCTTGTGCCTTGGGAGGGTCTTGTAGATAGTCAGGCTCCTCAGCCTTTTTCATTTGTAGTTGTCTGTACTCAGACATGTTATGCTTCCGTTGCCTATATGCTCTGTATGTTGGGTCATGTGACCCCTGTTTGTAATAAATGGTATGATGGCTCTTCTGGGCCTTATCTATATGAGTTGTTGAGTTATGTTGTGATGCCATGTTGTACAGCACATACTTGCATGTTATGCGTACGTGTAATGTGTATTGCTATGTGTGGGATCCGACACCTAGTTGTTTACCCTTGGTAGCCTATCTTACAAGGAAATGTCTCCTAGTGCTTCCACTAAGCCTTGGTAGCTTGCTACTGCTCCGGAACACTTAGGCTGGCCGGCATGTGTCCTTCTTCATTCCCGTGTCTGTCCCTTAGGGGAAATGTCACGCATTGTTCCTTTAAGTCCTTGTAGCTTGCTACGACTTGGGTTCATACGTTGATGACCGACACGTTTGTTGCTGGGTCATGTATGCCTGTCTCTGTAATTTAGCGCCATTTTTGGTTTATAACTAGTCATGTCGGCCCGGGTTCTCTATCATATGGATGCTAGCGACACTATCATATACGTGTGCCAAATTGTGCAAACGATCCCGGGGCAGGTAAGGTGGCACCCGTGGGTATACCGTGCGTGAGGCAGCAAAGTGATATGATGTGTTACATGCTAGACCTGTGTGACCTAGGATCGGGGTCCCGATAGTAGGCCTTTATATAGTACCCCCTCCGTCACTTAAGTGACGCAGAGGAAGAGCTAAACTAGTACAAATTTGTATACAAATGGCGTCGGTTAAATCGGGACAGAGGGAGTATATCATAGCTGCTCAAAATTGTATCAAACACTATACAACTATTGAGTCTATATCAAATAGATCCTACAAAAAGGTACAATACATTGACACTCTATAAATGAAATATTTTATTACTTCAAAACCAAGTGATTTCTCCCGGAAAAAAAAACTAAGTGATTTCACGTACATGCATGATGCATGATGTAGTAGATTTAAAGGACTGCATATAGCCCCGTACATAACGTATATGCTCACATACATATGCAGATATGATACGCAGCCTAGCTGGTACGATCATAGGTATGTCATGTAGTAGCTTTACCCATGAAGAATCAATGAGTGTGGGCAAGACAAAGATTAATCAGCACACCTCCTCAAATCTATATGCATGCGTACGTGCGTGTTATGCTTCGGCTGGTGCCCATGATTGCATTCGCCCCTTGACTCAGCTTGATGGTGAGGCTACCACCGTGAGTCAGCGACCATGCCGCCACGCCGCGCCATTCCTATCCCCTGAGACACGCCTCTGATGTTGCCGCTGCCGTTGACCGGCGGCCGCTGCGGGCTAGCTAATGATACATTCAGTTCATCGTCATATTCATCCTCATGCCATACACATACATATACGTATGTCTTCTACTGTTGTTGCACTCTTGAAAATCCTAGATTACGACTTGCATCCAGCAGCCTCGGCATCGGTGTGCAGGGGAGACCGAGATGGTCACGGGCTTTGGCTAGAAGGAAGGCCTACGTACGGTGTGCCGGCGATGCCGACGTGGTCAAGGCCTTTGGCTAGTTGGAAGCCCTATGTAGGCACACGGTCGGTCTCTTAATATATCCGGCCTTGTGCAAAGCATAGTAGGTTTTGACTTTCGTATATCTGGGACAGACTCCTTCCGAACGAATAGCTTTTAGTACTTCTTTTTCACGTCTATCTGAATAGCATCAGCCGGAACCAATCTATTAGTATACGTGTCTTGTTGAACTCTTTGTACATAAAAATATTTATTTGTATGTAACGTTACATCTTGAAATATTAGCCGTTTATATCTAAAATTAATGGATTAGATAATTTAATCTGTGTGGATGAACGTGATGTCTCGTTTTACTTCTGTCTTATAATTATATAATAGATCCTTCTGTTTAGTTCACACATCGTAGCTGTGAATATGTCATGCTGTCCTATTTTTCTTACATATTCCGTCCTCATACGGTTGTCTTACATCAAAGTATTGCTTGTTTGTATCATGCATCAATGAGTTCTGAAGAGAGATTTTATTCTTTTGTGTTGTGGGTACGGCTTGACATGGCAAAGTCAAAAAAAAGTAAGGAAAATAATATAATAGGGAGTGGTGTTACTCGTCGGGTGAAATGGAAAAGGATCTGCCGTCCAGATTCTGCTGGTACTTATAGTGCAGTAGAATGTCCAAGTCCACCGGCTAAATCTACAAACACAGTATCACCTGCTCCACCAACTACAGCATTCGCTTCAACTTTATGAGCATCTCAACGAGTTACTCGTTTGTTTGCTCCGGAACTGGCGAGTTCCCAAGCTGCCTTCACACCTAACACTACTTCTGAAGGACTGCTGACACAACAGGACTTGGCAAGATCACATGAACCTCATGAGCATCAACACCAAGATAGTACCTGACCGAGTCAAGTTGCAGTTGCATGCTCCTTTATATGTACTCTCAGGGTTTGATGTACACTAACACTTTCCATATTCGTTGTTGAACTAGCACCACGACGTAAGCGGAAACAGACATCAGGGATAATGCTTGACAGATTAACTAATCTAAAGGAGGAAGAATGGAGATCCATTTTGAGGCAGGTTTAAAAAGGCCACGAGATGCTACAGAGTCGGCCAAGTTAGTATTCGAGGCAGTCGTTGCCGTTAGGTGTCATGCACGTATCCTCCGAACATGGATCCAAGAAAGACAATACCCAGTTTAACACCTTCCTTGACCATTTATCCGTAAGTAATGTTATTCATCGCAATTAGTAATATTGTCTTGCTCGGTCCCATACTTTCTAGCTTCCTCCTAATAAGACTCACATTCTTTTTTCAACAGATGAGGTTCAAGTTGGATCCGAAAGATGATGCCACTAAACAAGCATGCACTCATGTTTTTCAGTCTGCTCTGCGACAGTATCGGTACCACCTTAAAAAATCTCACTTTGAAGGCAAGGCTAACAATGAAATCGCCCAAACATCTCCAGTGGAATATATTACAGATGAAGACTGGACATCCCTTGTTAATCACTGGTCTGATCGAAAGTATCAGGTAGGCTATATGCATTTGATCAGACCACATATTGAACTTGTATTTATGTATATGCCTTACAAGTGTATCTTCTTATAGGCTAACTATTTGAAGAACAAGACCAACCGTTCTAAAGTGAAATTCCAACAGACAACAGGATCTCGTAGCTATACTGCACACCGCGAGGCTCTTGTAAATAGCTGCTACTTCCTTCTTTTTTCTATGCCATATTATCGTATCTATATTGACTTGTTCCAAATACAGAGGAAAGCCTGTGCGGACCAAAAAGAACCTGAACCGAATGCAGTGAAAATCTTCAAGGATTGCCACACCATCAAGATGAAGGGCATGAGCACACCAGTTCAAGCCACTATTGTAAGTCCTTACTCCTCCTGCCTTTGAACTGATTGATACTGTGATGTGTTCATTTAACGACTTGGTTTGCAGCCAATGTGAGTTACTCTGTTCACTTTTATACACAGTTGTCTTAACGTATCATTTCACCTTACATGGTTTAAAAGAGATGAAGGATATTCTTTTGGTCTTGATCTGTATTCTAGTTGTTATGTTCACGTGCGCACACAATGATAAAATAGCATGTTTGTTTTTTTGTAACATCCCAAATTTTCAATTTGGAATGTTATACATAGATCATATTGCATTCATATTTTATTGCATTTGTGTGTTGCGATTCTCAAAATTCTAAGCAACTCAAGGACCTACGAAGAGAGTTGGGAATTCTACCGTTTTTGTATTTGAGTTTTCTCAAATACCAGTACGAGGATCACTTTGGTTTTAATTATTTTTCCCTCCTAAAAATATATCTTAATAAAATATATGAGCGGAGATAATATGACTTCTCCAAAACAAAAGAAATATTGGAGGAAAAATATTAAAATCACTTTTGGTATTTTATTCGGATTTATTTGTGATTTATTGGCATAGGAGAAATGCACGTTTTTCAAAATTGCATTTAAGTCCGGGAAAATGTTCACTTTGTCCTAAATATTATTAGAGGACGGTGAAAATTTATTTCGGAACTTTTTTCTTCTCCGTTTAGTATTTTATTTTTGTTGTTTTCTACGTCATGATCATTTAAAAAAAAGGTTCAGACCGACTGGGCCGAAGCCCAGCCGGCCCAGCGCCGCCGCCCTCCCTGACTCCGACCGGAGTCCGCGCCCAGCACGCTGCCTGTCGTGGCCGACCCGGCTGCCGCCGCCGCCTGGCCCCCTCCCCAAGCCAGCCCCCCGGCCTTTACAAGTGCCGCCACCCCCCCTCTCACAGCCTCAACCCCGCCGCCGCAGCTGCGCACCACCGCCACCGCAGCCCACGCCACCGCATGCTGCCGGGCACCAGACCAATATCGAAGAGGCCATACCGAATGCCAGCGAATGATCTGGAGAGATCAAGAAGCAGATTAAGGAGTTATTGGAGAAAGGATTTATTCGACGAAGTTCATCACCTTGGGGAGCCCCAGTGCTTTTGGTCGAGAAGAAGGATGGATCTTTAAGGATGGTCGTTGATTATCGAGCACTGAATGAAGTGGCGATTAAGAATAAGTACCTACTACCGATGATCAAAGATTTGTTTGACCAACTTTAAGGAGCTAAAGTATTCTCCAAGATCCATCTACGATCAGGATACCACCAGTTGAAGATCCGAGAGAAGGATATACCTAAGACAGCCTTCACCACAATGTATGGGCTATATGAGTATACAGTTATGTCATTTGGATTCACTAACGCCCCTGCCTATTTCATGAGTATGATGAATAAGGTGTTCATGGAGTTCTTGGATAAGTTTGTCGTGGTATTCATTGACGATATTTTGGTGTACTCGAAGAACGAAGAGGAACATGAGGAGCATTTGCGTTTAGTTTTAGAGAAGCTCGGAGAACATCAGTTGTATGCCAAGTTTAGCAAATGTGAGTTTTGGTTGAAGGAAGTTGGATTCTTAGGACATGTTATATTAGGAGAAGGTATAGCAGTGGATCCTGTCAAGGTGCAGGCATTCACTAAGTGGTTGGCACCCACTTCAGTTGGAGAGATCCGCAGTTTTCTTGGACTCGCGGGATATTATCGGAGGTTTATTGAAAATTTCTCCTAGACTGCAAAGCCTATGATGGCATTGCTGAAGAAGGACACCAAGTTCTATTGGACTGAAGAGTGCGAAGAAAGTTTCTAGGAGTTAAAGAAACATTTGACAACAGCCCCAGTGCTGATCTTGCCAGATATACGCATGGATTTCCAAGTGTATTGTGACGCTTCACACTAAGTACTTGGAGGAGTACTCATGCAGGACGAAAGATTTGTTTCTTATGCATCTCGTCAACTTCGACCGCACGAGTTGAATTATGCTACTCATGATTTGGAGTTAGCAGCAGTAGTGCATGCGCTCAAAACCTGGAGACATTTCCTTATTGGAAATCGGTGTGATGTGTACACGGATCACAAGAGTTTGAAGTACATTTTCACTCAGAAGGAGCTGAACCTCAGACAGAGGAGATGGTTGGAGATCATAAAGGATTACGATATGAAGTTGCACTATCATCCAGGCAAGGCCAATGTCGTGGCAGACGCTCTGAGCCAGAAGAGTTATGCAAATGCCCTAGTAAAGGGAGGATTGCCGAAGGAGTTGGCAGAAGATCTCCAGGAGCTTCATTTGGAGATAGTTCCTAGAGGTTTTGTTGCAACATTGGAGGTCCAGTCAACATTGTTGGGAAAGATACGAGAAGCCCAGAAGGATGACAAAGAGATTGCCGAAATCAAGGAGAAGATGAGTGAAGGAAAAGCCAAGGGTTTTTGTGAGGACGAACACGACACCTTGTGGTTTGAGGACCGAATCTATGTGCCCAACAAAGCCGAGATCAGGAAGTTGATACTACAGGAAGCACATGATTCAGCATACTCGATACACCCCAGAAACACTAAGATGTATTTGGATTTGAAAGAGTGTTTCTGGTGGATGGGAATGAAGAAGGATATTGCTAAGTATGTAGCAGTATGTGATGTATGCCAAAGAGTGAAGGCGGAACATCAGAAGCCAGCAGGATTACTACAGCCTATCCCTATACCCGAGTGGAAGTGGGACAAGCTTGGCATAGACTTTATTACCGGATTACCCATGACCAGATTGGGATATGACTCAATCTGGGTAGTAGTGGATCGCTTGACCAAAGTAGCCCACTTTATCCCCATGAAAACCACGTATACCAGTGCGAAGTTGGCCAAGATATACATGACCAGGATCGTATGTCTGCACGAAGTTCCGAAGACCATTGTATCATCTAGAGGAACACAGTTCACCTCAAAGTTTTGGCATCAGCTATACCAGACTTTGGGAATGATGCTGGAATTCAGTACAGCTTTCCACCCGCAGACTGATGGACAGACTGAGAGAGTCAATCAGATTCTGGAGGACATGTTGAGAGCTTGTGCGCTAGATTATGGATCCAGTTGGGACGACAACTTGCCCTATGCGGAGTTCTTCTACAACAACAGTTACCAGGCCAGTTTGAAGATGGCACCGTTCGAAGCATTGTATGGGAGGAGGTGCCGAACGCTGTTAATGTGGGATGAAGTCGGAGAACGTCAGTTATTTGGACCAGATCTAATCAAAGAGTCAGAAGAGAAGGTTAAGGTGATTCGAGATAGACTGAAGGTAGCTCAGTCTAGGCAGAAGAGTTATGCAGACTCGAAGCGCAAGGAAGTAGACTATGAAATCAGAGACAGAGTGTCGGTGTACTAAAGTAAGGGTACCTTAGTATCCCGAACTTGTGCATGGGCACTTGCAGCATCCCGTGGCAGGACTTGCGGCGCGACCGCCAAGGCCCACTGTGGTTCCTTTGGAGCCATTCAAGAACAAAGTATTCAAGTTAAAGAAACAAGGCCGCGGCAAGAGGAGCTTGCCGGGAAGACCATTCAAGACTCAAGATCACTTCTTTGGCACAAGACCCTGGCAAGAGGAGCTTGCCGGGAAGGCCAAGCATGGCATTCCAAGAGACTTGCCGCGACGTGCCACGCGTCCCGGCCTGTCGGTGTACTAAAGTAAGGTTACCTTAGTATCCCGAACTTGTGCACGAGCAGTTGCAGCATCCCGTGGCAGGACTTGCCGCGCGACCGCCAAGGCCCACTATGGTTCCTTTGGAGCCATTCAAGAACAAAGTATTCAAGTTAAAGAAACAAGGCCTCGACAAGAGGAGCTTGCCGGGAAGACCATTCAAAACTCAAGACCACTTCTGGTCCAAATATGTCGGGGAAACTGATCTCCCACGAACACCTATGGGACTGGAGCCCCTTTTCGGTACGGTAAGGGGGCGGAGGATACACGAAGAGCATATCAAGGCAAACACGCGAGCAATTTACACAGGTTCGGGCCGCACGGAGGCGTAAAACCCTACTCCTGCCTTGGTTTGTATTGCGTTCTGAGCTCGGGAGCGAGAAGAACTACAGTGCTAATCGCTAACAGTACCGAGCGTGTGAGTGATCGATGATCGGAACCTCCTCTACGTTGCGCATGGGCCTCCTTTTATAGGTCAAAGGGGTCACCGACAGGTGGCAACGCAGTCGAGGGTAAAAATGTAAAATGTATGGTAGTTGGAACAGTGTTTGTATAGTGCTCTATACCTAACTCTGACGGCAGGGGACAAGGGCATTAAATGCCCGTCGCCGTCGCCCCAAACAGTGCAAAAAGCGTCCGTCAGGGCGCCACCGTCTGCCACGACGGTGGCCTTGTCATCGCAGCTTGCCACCGTGTACCCCAAGCTGCATAGCCTTCCGCCACGTGCGCCTGGAAGGGTCCCAGAGCGACACGTGGGTGGATACGCAGGAGCGCGGGTACTTAGTGGGAGTTTGCCGCGGCAAGTACCTTGCCGCGGTCGCTATCTTGTCGTGTCCGGGAGCTTGTCGCTCTCTGAACCTTGCCGGGACACGTGGCACGTCGCGGCAAGTCTCTTGGAATGCCATGCTTGGCCTTCCCGGCAAGCTCCTCTTGCCAGGGTCTTGTGCCAAAGAAGTGGTCTTGAGTCTTGAATGGTCTTCCCGGCAAGCTCCTCTTGCCGGGGCCTTGTTTCTTTAACTTGAATACTTTGTTCTTGAATGGCTCCTTGGGAAAGTGCATTTGGACAACGTATTTGAGGTGCTCCCCGGTGGGTGCGACAAGCAGCACGCCAGCTCCGGCGCCTTGCAGCGAGAAGGCACCATCAAAATACATTATCCATTCTTTGCTTGCTTCCTTGACGGGGATGCTCGTCTCTGGAATCTCTTCGTCTGGCGTTGGCGTCCATTCTGCTATGAACTCTGCCAAAGCTCTGCTCTGGATAGTTGAAGTACCCTCAAACTTAAGGCCAAAGCTTGACAGTTCTAGTGCCCACTCGACGATCCTGCATGTTGCTTCTGGATTTTGGAGTATCCTCTTCAGTGGAAAGCGAGTGACCACTGTTATCTCATGTGCCTGGAAGTAATGGCGCAGCTTTCTCGAGGCCATGAGAAGGCCGAAAAGCAACTTCTGCACACCAGAGTACCTTGACCTAGCCCCCTGGAGAAGGGAGCTGACAAAGTAGACTGGGCGCTGCACCATCTTCTTCCGCACATCCCCTTGCATCTGCGCAGTTCCATTCTTGTCAGGGCCAGAGCTTGTCGGGGAAGCCCCCTGCTTGTCGCTGGACGTGCTTGCCGGGGCTGTTGGCTCATCATCCGCCTCCCTTTCCGCTACTAACGCAGCACTAACCACTTGATTGGTTGCCGCTAGGTACAGCAGCAACTTCTCTTGTGGCCTAGGTGCGACAAGTATTGGAGTGGAGGACAGGTACCTCTTCAAGTCTTGCAGCGCTGCCTCCACTTCTGGAGTCCATTTCACTGGACCTGCCTTTTTCAAAATTTTGAAAAACGGCAGGGTGCGTTCTGCCGACTTAGAGATAAACCTGCTGAGAGGAGCCACGCAGCCGGCGAGTCTTCGTACATCCTTGACGCGCTTCGGTGCTTCGATATTCTCAATGGCTTTGATCTTGTCGGGATTGGCTTCGATCCCTCTCTGGGATACAAAGAACCCCAGAAGCTTGCCGGAGGGGACTCCAAACACGCACTTCTCGGGGTTGAGTTTGAGTTGGATCTTGCGCAGATTCGCAAAGGTTTCATCTAGATCTTGTATCAGAGTTGCCCTATCTTTGCTCTTGACCACTATGTAATCCATGTAAGCTTCTACATTTCTGTGTATCTGTGGCTCAAAAGCAGTGTGGACTACTCTTGCAAAAGTTGAACCAGCATTCTTCAATCCGAAAGGCATGCGTATGAAGCAATAAGTGCCACATGGAGTAATGAATGCTGTCTTCTCCTCATCCTCTTCAGCCATGAAGATTTGGTGATATCCGGAGTATGCATCAAGAAACGAAAGCAACTCACATCCAGCCGTGGAGTCAACGATCTGGTCAATGCGCGGCAAGGGAAATGGATCTTTAGGAAAAGCTTTATTCACATCGGTGAAGTCAATACAAAGCCTCCACTTCCCGTTCGCTTTGCGCACGACAACAGGGTTGGCCAACCACGTGGGATGGAGTACACCTCTGACAAGGCTTGCCGCTTCCAGCTTCTTGATCTCTTCTGCGATAAACTCTTGGCGCTCCACCGCTTATTTTCTAACCTTCTGTTTGACGGGACACACATGAGGAGAAACGGCAAGCTTGTGCTCAATCACTTTCCTGGGAACACCGGGGATGTCAGACGGTTGCCAGGCAAACACGTCGACATTCGCCCGCAGGAAAGCAACTAGCGCGCTTTCCTATTTTGGGGTCGAGCGTGGCACTGATGGTGAAAGTACCACCAGTGCCGTCCTCCTTGGTGGACACCTTCTTGGTTGCGGGTGGAGCTGCCATCGCCCTCTTACACTTGCCGGTGGAGCTCGATGGTGCGTCCTCGACGGCAGCGCAGCACTCCGAAGAGGTGCGTTTGCCGGAGTGGGCCCCAGAGCTCTTGCCGGACTTGGTCTTGTTCTTCCCCCCCGGGAGCTTCGGCGACAAGTGTCTTGCTATCTGTTGCGGCTGCTGCCTCCCGGTAAATCTTGTCGGCACAGATAAGAGCGTCCTTCTTGTCGCCGGGGACGGAGATGACGCTTATCGGGCCGGGCATCTTGAGCATGTTGTAGGCATAGTGAGAGGCTGCCATGAAGTTGGCGAGCGCTGGACGGCCAAGTATTCCATTGTATGGCAAAGGAATATCGGCAACGTCGAAGGTGATCCTCTCGGTTCTGAAGTTCAGTTCTCCGCCAAATGTCACTGGCAGTGTGATCTTCCCCTTCGGCTTGCTTCTTCCCGGGTTGATCCCTTGGAACGTGCCGGTTTCCTCGAGCTCGCTGTCGGGGATCTGGAGTTTCCGGACCACAGCAGAGGAGATCAGGTTTCGATGTTGGTTTCACCAACCATCCGCAACCTCAAGGTCACCAAGATGTTAGTTGACGGCGGGGCCGGCCTGAACCTGATATCTTCTGCTGTG
>LR738715.1:794435766-794447218 GCA_902687465.1 Secale cereale | reverse complement strand
CAGGTTTCGATGTTGGTTTCACCAACCATCCGCAACCTCAAGGTCACCAAGATGTTAGTTGACGGCGGGGCCGGCCTGAACCTGATATCTTCTGCTGTGGTCCGGAAACTCCAGATCCCCGACAGCGAGCTCGAGGAAACCGGCACGTTCCAAGGGATCAACCCGGGAAGGAGCAAGACGAAGGGGAAGATCACACTGCCAGTGACATTTGGCGGAGAACTGAACTTCAGAACCGAGAGGATCACCTTCGACGTTGCCGATATTCCTTTGCCATACAATGGAATACTTGGCCGTCCATCGCTCGCCAACTTCATGGCAGCCTCTCACTATGCCTACAACATGCTCAAGATGCCCGGCCCGATAAGCGTCATCTCCGTCCCCGGCGACAAGAAGGACGCTCTTATCTGTGCCGACAAGATTTACCGGGAGGCAGCAGCCGCAACAGATAGCAAGACACTTGCCGCCAAAGCTCCCGGGGGGGAAGAACAAGACCAAGTCCGGCAAGAGCTCTGGGGCCCACTCCGGCAAACGCACCTCTTCGGAGTGCTGCGCTGCCGTCGAGGACGCACCATCGAGCTCCACCGGCAAGTGTAAGAGGGCGATGGCAGCTCCACCCGCAACCAAGAAGGTGTCCGCCAAGGAGGACGGCACTGGTGGTACTTTCACCATCAGTGCCACGCTCGACCCCAAATAGGAAAGTGCGCTCGTTGCTTTCCTGCGGGCGAATGTCGACGTGTTTGCCTGGCAACCGTCTGACATCCCCGGTGTTCCCAGGAAAGTGATTGAGCACAAGCTTACCGTTTCTCCTCATGCGTGTCCCGTCAAACAGAAGGTTAGAAAACAAGCGGTGGAGCGCCAAGAGTTTATCGCAGAAGAGATCAAGAAGCTGGAAGCGGCAGGCCTTGTCAGAGGTGTACTCCATCCCACGTGGTTGGCCAACCCTGTTGTCGTGCGCAAAGCGAACGGGAAGTGGAGGCTTTGTATTGACTTCACCGATGTGAATAAAGTTTTTCCTAAAGATCCATTTCCCTTGCCGCGCATTGACCAGATCGTTGACTCCACGGCTGGATGTGAGTTGCTTTCATTTCTTGATGCATACTCCGGATATCACCAAATCTTCATGGCTGAAGAGGATGAGGAGAAGACAGCATTCATTACTCCATGTGGCATTTATTGCTTCATACGCATGCCTTTCGGATTGAAGAATGCTGGTTCAACTTTTGCAAGAGTAGTCCACACTGCTTTTGAGCCACAGATACACAGAAATGTAGAAGCTTACATGGATGACATAGTGGTCAAGAGCAAAGATAGGGCAACTCTGATACAAGATCTAGATGAAACCTTTGTGAATCTGCGCAAGATCCAACTCAAACTCAACCCCGAGAAGTGCGTGTTTGGAGTCCCCTCCGGCAAGCTTCTCGGGTTCTTTGTATCCCAGAGAGGGATCGAAGCCAATCCCGACAAGATCAAAGCCATTGAGAATATCGAAGCACCGAAGCGCGTCAAGGATGTACGAAGACTCGCCGGCTGCGTGGCTCCTCTCAGCAGGTTTATCTCTAAGTCGGCAGAACGCGCCCTGCCGTTTTTCAAAATTTTGAAAAAGGCAGGTCCAGTGAAATGGACTCCAGAAGCGGAGGCAGCGCTGCAAGACTTGAAGAGGTACCTGTCCTCCACTCCAATACTTGTCGCCCCTAGGCCACAAGAGAAGTTGCTGCTGTACCTAGCGGCAACCAATCAAGTGGTTAGTGCTGCGTTAGTAGCGGAAAGGGAGGCGGATGATGAGCCAACAGCCCCGGCAAGCACGTCCAGCGACAAGCAGGGGGCTTCCCCGACAAGCTCTGGCCCCGACAAGAATGGAACTGCGCAAATGCAAGAGGAAGTGCGGAAGAAGATGGTGCAGCGCCCAGTCTACTTTGTCAGGTCCCTTCTCCAGGGGGCTAGGTCAAGGTACTCTGGTGTGCAGAAGTTGCTTTTCGGCCTTCTCATGGCCTCGAGAAAGCTGCGCCATTACTTCCAGGCACATGAGATAACAGTGGTCACTCGCTTTCCACTGAAGAGGATACTCCAAAATCCAGAAGCAACATGCAGGATCGTCGAGTGGGCACTAGAACTGTCAAGCTTTGGCCTTAAGTTTGAGGGTACTTCAACTATCCAGAGCAGAGCTTTGGCAGAGTTCATAGCAGAATGGACACCAACGCCAGACTAAGAGATTCCAGAGACGAGCATCCCCGTCAAGGAAGCAAGCAAAGAATGGATAATGTATTTTGATGGTGCCTTCTCGCTGCAAGGCGCCGGAGCTGGCGTGCTGCTTGTCGCACCCACCGGGGAGCACCTCAAATACGTTGTCCAAATGCACTTTCCCAAGGAGCAATCAACGAACAATACTGCAGAGTATGAAGGTTTGCTTGCCGGCCTCAGAATCGCGGCAGAGCTTGAGATCAAGAAGCTGATTGTGCGGGGTGACTCGCAGTTGGTCGTCCGCCAAGTGAACAAGAGCTACCAGAGTCCGTTGATGGAAGCTTACGTCGACGAAGTGAGAAAGCTTGAAGAACACTTTGAAGGCCTACAGATGGAGCACGTTCCAAGAGCTCAAAACGACATCGCAGATGGCCTGTCAAAGTGTGCTGCGCTAAAGCTACCTGTGGAACCAGGGATCTTTGTGCTCAAGCTAACTCAACCATCCGTAACACCATCGACTGGGCAAAGTAAGAAGAGGAAGTTGGTTTCTGGTGACTACTTGCCGGCAAAGCTTCCCGAAGCCGCCGCCAATAAGGTCCCCAAGGTCAACGACGGGATTGCTGAGGAGCAGTCTGCTCCTGCAAACCCTAGGGTTTGTACAGTAGAAGCAGATGCTCCCAACAAGTTTTGCTCCGGCAAGCTTGCCGGGGAACGTCAAGCTCCAGCTGAGCCGCAAGTTCTTGCCGTGGAAGCTGACGTTCCCGCAGCAGCACAGATGCCTTTAGTCCTTGTCGTCGAGCCACAGGCTCCGGCATGGGCGCAGCAGATCGTCCGTTTTCTCCAGACAGGAGAACTTCCCGAAGAGCAAGAAGAAGCTGAAAAAGTAGCCCGACAGTCAAGTATGTACCAGTTTGTCGGCAACGAACTGTACAGAAGAAGGCTCAACGGTGTGAAATTGAAGTGTATTCCCCGGGAAGATGGACATAAGTTGTTGGCAGAGATACATGGAGGCATATGCGGCCACCACATTGGCGCAAGAGCACTTGCCGGCAAGGCGTTCCCGCAAGGTTTCTTTTGGCCAGATGCCCTCCAAGATGCAACTGGACAAGTAACCAAGTGTGAAGCGTGCCAGTTCCATTCGAAGCAGATACATCAGCCAGCTCAAGCTCTCCAGACGATCCCTTTGTCCTCGCCATTTTCGACCTAGGGGCTCGATATCCTCGGCCCCTTTCCCCGCACAGCCGGGGGCTTTGAGTACTTGTACGTTGCCATCGACAAGTTCACAAAGTGGCCGGAAGTGGAACTAGTGAGAAAGGTGACCGCACAATCAGCAGTCAAGTTCTTCAGATCAATTGTTTGCCGTTTCGGAATCCCTAACAGGATCATCACCAACAACGGCACGCAATTCACAAGTCGCACCTTCACGCAATATGTCCAAGACCTTGGCGCCAAGGTCTGTTTCGCTTCTGTTGCTCACCCGAGGAGCAACGGTCAAGCGGAGAGGGCAAACGCTGAAGTGTTGCGCGGACTCAAAACGAGAACTTTCGACAAGCTGCACAAGTGCGGAAGAAACTGGATCGAGGAGTTGCCGGCGTCTCTTTGCTCGATCAGGACGACACCAAATCGAGCCACCGGGCAGACACCCTTTGCTCTAGTCTATGGAGCAGAGGCAGTTCTCCCCACGGAACTCGTATACGGGTCGCCTCGAGTGCTCGCTTACGATGAGCTCGAGCAAGAGTAGCTGCGACAAGATGATGCACTGCTCCTCGAGGGGAACCGTCTTCAGGCCGCTGTGCGAGATGCTCGATACCAGCAAGCTTTGCGTCGCTATCACAGCCGCAAAGTTAAAGCTAGAAGTCTCGAGGAAGGCGACCTTGTTCTCCGGCGCGTTCAGTCCGCCAAGAATTCCAACAAGTTGACGCCGAAGTGGGAAGGCCCTTATCGGGTGAAACAAGTCACTAGGCCCGGCGCAGTCCGCCTAGAGACCGAAGATGGCTTACCGGTGAGCAACTCCTGGAACATAGAACATCTTCGCAAGTTTTACCCATAAGGCGCGGTTGCCGTGATCTGTTCCGGCAACCACCTTTTGTACAAGTCTTGCCGCTGTTGCATGTAATCCTTTGTACAAAGCCGGGCGCAGACCCCGTGCATCAGTAAAGTTTATGTGCCTCACACAACTTGTCATTTTTATGCTTTTTGGCCTTCTGCATGTATTATCTGACACTTTGTGCAGCACTTATCCCCGGTAAGCAATAACGAGCCACAAGACTCCATATCTCTGTTTCTTCTCCTTTCTTTTCTCTCAAGCAGAAGAAGTTTCCCTCGCGCACAAGTTTGCCGGGGGGGAAGGAGATAGTGGTATGGACCAAGTGTCGTTCAAGAGAGCCTTGCCTTGCCGGGAAGCAAACGACACAAAATCTAAGTTTCCAAAGTTTGAGCGATCAAAATTTTAAAGTTTTAAGTTATCTTCCTTGAACGACCTCGCTTAGTATGGAAAACCTGTGCGCGGAGGAATCAACTCGTGGCTAGCCGCGCCCTTATTTTGTTTCGAGTACGCTCAACGACTTAAGTGTGTTGCGACTAATGTCGCGCCCTTGCTTCGTTTTTGATTTCGCTCAACAATCTAAGTGTGCTGCGACTAGCTGTGACAAGGTTTCTTGTCGGCAACGGCTTTGCCAGCAGGCTGCTGAAGTTCCGCACTCAGCGCTCGCGGCAAGGGTCCCTACGCCGGCAAGTTCCCTAAAAGCGTAGGGTAAAAGCATACAAAGCAAGGAAGTCAAGTAAAGGAAACAACGTTGCATTAACTACCCAAAATAAAGTTATGTTACAAAGTAACTTGTCGCAGTTCTAATAGACCATTGTTCATAACATGGTTGGCAGCGGCAAGGGAAGAAGAAAGTAAACAAGACTAGTCCGCGCGGTCGCCCTCGACCCTCTTGATGCCGCCCACCTTGTTCACAATAGGCGCGACAAGGGCCTTGAGCGCCTCCTGATCAACGTCCGGCGGCAAGGTCCTGAGGACGTTGGTGAGGTTGAGGCCTGGGTTGCGGTGCGCTATCTTCATCAACACCTTCTTGAGGGCCCCCGCGCAGAGCCTGCGCGACTCGTCCGCCAGCTGCTTTGGGATCCTTTCCCGGAGCTGCTGGAGGGCCGTCGCCACACCCCTGAAGAACAAAGTCAACTTGGCACCGCGATGGAGATTCTCGTTGGTGGAGTACCCGAGGTGCTCCGCCCCCAGCTCCGCGAGCTCCTTGTCAATGTCAGCGGCGGGGGCAACAAGACCCTCAGTCCAGTGCTCCACCGTCAGCCTGAAGTTGTTTTGGGAGATGGCGGCGCTGTCCAACAGCGCCTTCTCGGCCCTGAGCTCCTCCTTCAGGTTCGCCTCCCGCTCTCTGGCGCCGTCAAGCGTTGTGCTGAGGGTGGACAGCTTCAACTCCAGATCGGCGATGGAGTCCTTGGCGACGACGAGCTCTTTGCCCTTGTCGGAGAGGCGGACCTGCAGCTCGGAGTGGCTGTGGGCGTCCTTCTCCCTCTCGAGCTTCAGTGCGGCGACCTCCTCGCCGCTCGTCTTGAGGTCGGCCTCTAGTTGCGCCACCCTCGCCTCCAAGTCCCTCTTGGCGGTCTCAGCAGCCGCAGCAGCATCCTTCGCTTCCTGCAGAGCTCCGCCAAGAGATTGTTCGCGTGCGGCAAGCTCGTCCTCGTGGCTGTCGAGGTCGACCTTCCGCTGCGTCATTTCGCCTTCTCGCCGGGACAACTCCTCGGCGGCGAGCCGTTGCTGCTCCTCTACTTCAGCCTTCTCAAGAATGAAGGCCTGATGCGCCTCGGCAAGCTGCTCCCGCTCTTCCACCAAGGATCGGAGAGCTGCTTGGTTGTTGGCTCGGAGCTCTTCGGTGCATTTCTCCAAGTCGGCGCCCGCCTTGGCGGCCAGAGCCTCTCGGGACTCCATCTTGGCCTGCCGTGCGCGGTACAAAGCCAGAAGTTTGCGCAGCAGCCGCTCCTCCTCGGGCTCGCTGCTGCTGCTTGGCGCGTCGACGAACTTCAATCCGGCGGAGGCAAGGACCTCCCCGTCGAAGACCTCCCCCTCGACGGGCGCCGTGGACATGGACGGCCACGGGAGCTGGATGAAGACACCGTTGCCGGCCTCCAGATAGGCGCCTGGCTCGGCTGCGGCAGCAGTGGGATCGGCGGCCGGCGCAGCGCCCGACGCTCCTGTAGCCTCAGGGCCATCAGTGCGGCTGCCGGACTCCTCCTCAGCTGCCGCGCCAGCGGCCTTGGCGGCATCGTCGGCAGCGGGATCGTCAGCACCAGCCGCACCTTCAGCAGCGGCGGTGTCGCCAGTGTTGCCACGCGCGTCCTCCTCAGCGGCGACCTCCGTCTCCATCGGCTCTGTGGCGGACGGGTCTGACAAAGGAAAAGAAAAAGAAGGAAAAATAGTCAAGCAAATATCCAAAAAAGAAGAATCAAAAGAAGGAAAGTCCAAGGGTTTACCTGTGCGGGCCTCCTCCACGGTGGGGTTCCTTGCCGGGGAGCTCTCCCTCGGTGGTGTGGTGGTAACTCTCGTCGGCGGAGGGCCGCTGGCACCATCCCTTGGCGGCGTACTCACCCTCGGCGGAGTTCCCGCCCTTGGCGGGGTGCTCGCCCTTGGCGGGGTGCTCGCCCTTGGCGGGGTACTAGACCTTGGCGGGGTGTTCTCCCTTGCCAGGGAGCTCCCCCTTGGCGGTACGGTCGAGGCGTGCGGCGCGTCGGGGGCGGTCTCCTGGCGCTCCTGATGCTGCTGCTCTGCTTCTGCACAAGTCAACAAACAAAACATCAACAAGGGTAGAAGGCCCGCGCACGCCCGACAAGCGGAAAGTGGATAGAGGACATACGCTGGGGGCTGCGCTGGGGGCTGCTCCGGGGAACGGCTGTCGGGTCCGACAAGCTTGTCGCAGGAGCACCCCCTGCTGCTGCGGCGGGCTCGTCCTCGATGACGATCACTGGGACTTCGGCCCTCTTCGCCGCCCTCTGGGCCAGAGTCCTGGAAGAAAGACAGGATCAGAATCAGGCAAAAGAGATACAAGACAAGAATCAACAGAAAACCAAAGAAAAACAAGAATCGCGAAGACTTACTCTTCTTCCTCTTCGTCGTCGGAGCTGAGCGCCGAGAAATCAAAGTCCGGCTCGCGCGTCCCGGCGCGAGGAGCTGGGGGAGTGGGCTCCCTCGACTGCTTGGCGGGAGCAGGGCCGGCGGTCTAAGAAGACCCCGCTCCGGTTGTCGCCGAAGCACGAGGGGCGGAAGGAGCAGTGGAGCCGGTCCGGGAAGATCCCCCTTCGGTTGCCGTTGAAGCACGAGGCGCTCCCTTGGCGGCCTTGCTCTTCACGGTGGCGCGTGTCGGACGGTGCTGCGGTTGCTGGCCCGCCGGCCGCCCCGCCACGTCTGCGGCCTTGCGGAAGCGCCTCCTTGTTTGAGTTGGAGGACTCGCTGGTGGCAGTGAGCTGCCCGAGGATGAAGATGAGGAGCCGAGATCCAGCGAACTGCCCGAGTCCTCGGTGGGGTCGCTTGACCCGACGCCCTGCTCGGCTGGCCCGCTCGACTCGGCGCCTTGTTCGATGGGCTCGCTTGTCTCGGCAAGTCGCCCGGCAAGCTTTCCCGCTTTGCGGAGCTCTTCCTCCTCGGCGAGGCTTGTCGCCTCCGCTGCCTCCGCTTCCTCCACAGTATACCCGAACTCACCCGCGGCCCTGGCTGCCGCTGCCTCTTCCAGCCTGGTGGCAATTTATGCCATCTCCTGGTCGGTGGTGTCGCGGGTGAGGCCCCTCTTCTCATCGGCGTCGACTGGCAGCTCCACCAGGTTGTCGAAGAACGTCTGCACGGCTTCATCGGGGTCGATCCCGTGGGAATCACACAACGGCATCGCCGCGCGGATAGCACTGAGCGCAGAGCTATTGCACAATGGAACTACACCCTGCGGCAACGCAAACCACTCCGGATGGGCAGAATCGTACTTAAACAGCGCTTGGAGCATTGCGTTGAGCTCCAGGACAGTGAAATTATAATTGAGACCCGGGCACAACCTCATGATGTCTGCCGCGTTCTCAAACTCCTAGGCAGCCCTCTTCCTCTCCTGCAAGGGAGCGATGTGGCGGCGGAGAAAGTCTGCCCCGACGGCACCTACAGTGAGCCTGGCTTGCCGGAGGCGAAGGATCCGAGTAGTGGCTATCTTCAGCTTGTCGTCCTCAGGGGCCAGGTCACTCCAGTCGTTGCCGCGTACTGCTGCAACTTGGCACCGGGAAGTGAATGATTGCGGCTCATCCTCTATAATCCAATACCAGTGGGCCCTCCACTCATCCCACTTGTCGCGGAGCTCCCCCGTCAAGTAAGCCTCTTTCTTATGGGTCCTAAAGATCCAAGAGATTCCGCCAGACAGAGGTGACCCTGACTAGACTCGAGGTATGAAGTAATGGCGGAAGAGAGCTACATTGGGGTAAACTCCGACGAAATTTTCGCATAGATGTGCGAAAATGGCCATGGTCAAGACGGCGTTTGGGGTGAAGTCAAGGAGATGAAACCCGTAGGTATTCATGATGTCACAGAAGAATTCCGAAAAGGGCGGGCAGAGCCCGCAGTAGAAGAACAGAGCGAAGAAGGCATAGCCGTTCGGGTACATATCGCAGGCCACGGCGGGGAGTACCTTGGTGCGCGGGTGCGCTTTCGTCTCCCTCGACCAGAAGAGGTAGAAGGTGTCTTTCAGCTCCTCCGCATCAAGCCTTGGCGGGAAGACCGCTATCTTCTTCCGCATTGCTACTAGCCGCAGCGCCTTGGCAGACTTCGCGGCCTTCGCCTTCTCGCCCTTCGGGGCCATGGCAGGGACGATGGGGGAAGTCGACGGCGCTGGTGATGCTGGCGGCGGCGGAGGGGGGCGGAGCGCTGCTCTCTTTCGACCTTCGGGAAGGAAGGGAGCGGCAGGGGTTTCTGGAGGATGAAGAAGCAACGGGCGAATGGAAGAAATTGCCCCTGTTTCCCCTGCTTTTAAGGGGGGGAGGGGGACGTTCCGCATTTCCCTATTAAAGAATCGAGCCACGATCTCTCCCACGACGCCACTATTGACGCGTGCCGTTAGGGAGGGGCGCGGTGGATACGGAGTGGGATACGGCGTGCCGCGGGCCGCGCGTGCCCGTGCACTGTTTTGGGCCTGGCCCAACAGCGCTCGGCACCGTGTATGGCCCAGGCCCGGGGGCTCCTGTCGGTGTACTAAAGTAAGGGTACCTTAGTATCCCGAACTTGTGCACGGGCAGTTGCAGCATCCCGTGGCAGGACTTGCCGCGCGACCGCCAAGGCCCACTGTGGTTCCTTTGGAGCCATTCAAGAACAAAGTATTCAAGTTAAAGAAACAAGGCCCCGGCAAGAGGAGCATGCCGGGAAGACCATTCAAGACTCAAGACCACTTCTTTGGCACAAGACCCTGGCAAGAGGAGCTTGCGGGGAAGGCCAAGCATGGCATTCCAAGAGACTTGCCGCGACGTGCCACGCGTCCCAGCAAGGTCCAGAGAGCGACAAGCTCCCGGACGCGACAAGATAGCGACCGCGGCAAGGTACTTGCCGCGGCAAACTCCCACTAAGTACCCGCGCTCCAGCGCATCCACCCACGTGTCGCTCTGGGACCCTTCCAGGCACACGTGGCGGAAGGCTGTGCAGCCTGGGGTACACGGTGGCGTGCTGCGATGACAAGGCCACCGTCGTTTAATGCCCTTGTCCCCCGCCGTCAGAGTTAGGTATAGAGCACTATACAAACACTGTTCCAACTACCACACATTTTACATTTTTACCCTCGACTGCGTTGCCACCTGTCGGTGACCCCTTTGACCTATAAAAGGAGTCCCATGCGCAACGTAGAGGAGGTTCCGATCATCGATCACTCACACGCTCGGTACTGCTAGCGATCAGCACTGTAGTTCTTCTCGCTCCCGAGCTTAGAACGCAATACAAACCAAGGCAGGAGTAGGGTTTTACGCCTCCGTGCGGCCCGAACCTGGGTAAACTGCTCGCGTGTTTGCCTCGATCTGCTCTTCGTGTATCCTCCGCCCCCTTACCGTACCGAAAAGGGGCTTCGGTCCCATAGGTGTTCGTGGGCGATCAGTTTCCCCGACACAGAGCGTACCTGAGAGTGTCGCCTCTGCGAGGAGTTAAACGTTTCGGAGTTAAGGGAAAGTTAGCCCCGAGATTTGTGGGACCGTACCATGTTTTGGAACGCATGGGAGAGGTTGCCTACAAGTTGGAGTTACCCGAAGGTTTGTCGGGAGTTCACAACGTGTTTCACGTTTCTTAACTTAAGAAGTGCCATGCCGAGATAGCCGATATCCCTTTAAGAGACACAGTGCCCCTGGAGGCAATTCAGTTGGATATTGATCTGACTTACGAGGAGAAACCGTCAAGATCCTCGAGTTTGCGAGCAGAGTCACACGCAGCAAAGTTATCAAGTTTTGCAAAGTTCAGTGGAGTCACCATACCGAAGATGAAGCCACCTAGGAACGAGAGGATGATCTACGCAAGGACCACCCACACCTGTTCTCTAGCCAAACCGAATCTCGAGGGCAAGATTCATTCTAAGGGGGGTAGGTTTGTAACATCCCAAATTTTCAATTTGGAATGTTATACATAGATCATATTGCATTGCATATTTTATTGCATTTGTGTGTTGCGATTCTCGAAATTCTAAGCAACTCAAGGACCTACGGAGAGAGTTGGGAATTCTACCATTTTTGTATTTGAGTTTTCTCAAATACTGGTAAGAGGATCACTTTGGTTTTAATTATTTTTCTCTCCTAAAAATATTTCTTAATAAAATATATGAGCGGAGATAATATGACTTCTCCAAAACAAAAGAAATATTGGAGAAAAAAATATTAAAATCACTTTTGGTATTTTATTCGGATTTATTTGCGATTTATTGGCATAAGAAAAATGCGTCTTTTTCAAAATTGCATTTAGGTCCGGGAAAAATGTTCACTTTGTCCTAAATATTATTAGAGGACGGAGAAAATTTATTTCGGAATTTTTTCGGCTCCGCTTAGTATTTTATTTTTGTTGTATTCTGCGTTAGGATCGTTTAAAAAAAAAGAAAAGAAAAGGTTCGGACCGACTGGGCCGAAGCCCAGCCGGCCCAGCGCTGCCGGCCTCCCCGACTCCGACCGGAGTCCGCGCCCAACACGCCGCCCGCCATGGCCCACCTGGCCGCCGCCGCCTGGCCCCCTCCCCAAGCCAGCCCCCCTGGCATTTATAAGCGCCGCCACCCCCCCC
>LR738715.1:794396303-794435679 GCA_902687465.1 Secale cereale | reverse complement strand
CGCCGCCACAACCCCGCCGCCGCAGTCGCGCACCACCATCGTCGCAGCCCGCGTCGCCGCCTACCGCCGCCGTCGTCCTGTCCCGTCGACTCGCCGGAGCCGCCGCCAACCCCGCCGCCAGAGGTAGCCACCGCCGCCGTTCTTGTTGCCGCCGGTTTTTTTTAACCGTTCGGTTTTCTCTAGAAACCCTAGATCTGTTTTTTTAATAGATCGGTTCGGTTTTATTTTCAGTTTAGTTGTTTAGCGGACGTTCGTCCGTACATTCGTTTTAACGAACGTTATTTGCCCGTTAGTCACAGATAACGAACTTTCATTCGTTAGCCTGTTCGTCTGTTTTTCTTTTTCAGGGTTTCTGCGATTATTTTCGATCACGATTTCTGCCCTGATCTTGTTTTTAGTTTTTCTTGTCGCTCGAAAGTCGGAATCACGCGATTCAAGCGCCCAGATCTTCGTCTCGAAACCTTCTTTCCGTTTAACCAACTTGAACAATGTTTTTCTACTGTAAAATTTGACTTCAGATCAAACTAGTAAACGGATCTTGTTTCTTTCGCAGTTGAGTTTCGTTGCTCCGTTTGATTTGATTCTTTTTGCAAACCGGAGTTCTTAAGTTGAACTTTCTTGTTAGATCTTCTTGTTTGGAGTTTTATCTGTGCATCTTTGCTTGTTTGCTTATGTATGCTATTGTTTGATTGCGATAGAATTCCCGGGGTGCGAAGCGTGCTACTACGAGTGACTAGGTTTTGCGAATCATCAGCAAGGCAAGTAACACTTTGATCATACCCTTTATTACCCAGTTTTTATGCATTAGATCAAACCCTCACACATTGCATGAGTAGGATCTCTTAACTTGTGGGTCTCGGAAGTAGATTGAGGTAGAACCTATTACCTGCATTATTTTCAAACCCCTGGGAGTTACTTCTATGTTATGCTTAGGTTGACTTGCTATGCTCGTAGACATGGATTGGGTTTGAGAGTATCCATGACAGATGTGAAATTGTTAATTGATGGTTCAACTTAAGGTGGCTACTTGAATACACATCTGGCTGGATTGGTTGCAGGGCACCTGGAGAATCCAGTGTTGTCCTAGGAAATCCCGGGGTTCCATGTGAGTTTTCCTATGGAATGCCACCCAGGCTCAAAGGGAACATAAAACTATTCATGCTAGAAACTTCCGTGTGCAGCCACAATGCCATTATGGGCTCTGTCATAGTATGAGTAAGTTGTGTGAGCTCTTTCAGTGGTGGACTAGTAGATGTAGGGGAAAGTAGGTGTACGAGTCCACCCGGGGTAAAGAGTAAATGCTTTTGAAAGACTGTGTCTCGGTCATCCGTTTCTCAAACACCATGCAGTGCGAGAAATCCAATGGAGGAGATAGAGTCTTGTGGGGAAAAGTGCACAAACCTCTACAGAGTGTATGAACTAATCATGATTATTCTTGTCCCCGGTTATGGACATCTTGAGTATCTGGTACTTGAATTATTGGTTGATCTCGTCACTCTAGAATTAATTTGTTGGGTTAATGACGACTACTTTAATTGGGATTGAGTTGGAGGTACCTTCTCAATGATGTTTCAACTACCATGATAGTTAAAATAAAAGTTATTCCTTTGTTGTAGGGAAAAATTGGCTTTACGCAAAAACTTTAACCTTACAGCCTCCACCAGCCAAATATGCATATAGTGTTAGCCTTTATTCTATTACTTGTTCTACTGTGTTATCTTGCCAGCATATTCCATGTGCTAACCCGTTTCGGGCTGCAACATGTTACGTTTTAGACTTTTCAGAAGAAGAGTATGGTGCGCTAGGTCGTTTGTCATGCACTCAGCTATGCCGTTGGAGTTGATGGACTCACTTATCTTCCAAGCCTTCTGCTGTTATTTTGTTAGATGTCCTTATGCCATATACTTTTGTAATAAGTTATCTTTTGAGACATTCGATGTAATAAGTGTGTGATTGCCACTCTGTTATAAATCCTTCAAGTACTGTATGTGTCAGCATTACCGATCCAGGGATGACACAGAACACGGAGAATTCGGTCCATTCGGATCGTGGTCGCTACAAGATGGTATCAGAGCACACGCTGACTGTAGGACAGGACTACTAAGATAAACTCTAGGTCACTCTTCTCTACTCATTTCTGACCCCTCTCCATTTTCCACTCTTTAGGATGGTGGACCCAAGGAACAAGTTCACTCAACCAGATGAAGACACACCTTTTGGACGGCACTTGAAGAAAGTCACTAGGTTCCTGAACATCAGAATACCAAGCTTAATCGGGACCTTGATACGTCCAAAATGCATCACTATTTTATATTATAATTTATCCTTATTCATTGATATATTCCATGTTATGATGATGTTTTTATGTTGTTTTGGTCTATTTTACACAGTTTGCAACTTTCCGATGCCGAAACAGCAGACGCAGGATTCAGCAGGAAAAAGTGGATACTAAGTTGCTGAAGAAGAATACCTCCAAATAACCTGAAAATTGACGGGACGTGTTTTTCAGAAGAGTAACGAAGACACGCAAAAGGGGAGTCAGAGGGGGGCCACAGGGTGCCCAAGCGGCCTGGGGGCGCCCCCCCCCCCCCTGGCCGCGCCGGGGGGGCCGTCTGGACTCCCTGGCCCACCTCTGGCCGCCCCCTTTTGCATATATGCTCTTTGTCTCCCGAAAACCCTAGGCACGGGACTTTTTACGGAGTTCCGCCGCCGCTTCGAGGCGGAAACCTACAGAGAAGAAAAGGGCATCTCCGGCGGGCAGAATCCGCCGGGGAGATCACCTCCCGGAAGGGGAGATCGTCGCCATCGTCATCACCATCATCACGGGCATCATCGAGATCATCATCAACATCATCCCCAACACCAGCACCATCTCCATCTTCATCCAAATCTCATCTTTCCATCGCAACTCGTGTTGTAACTTGTACTACCTATCCTCTCTACTCCATCAGTGTTGATTACTACTTTATGGTGAATGCTATTGAGTTTTGTTGGAGAAATATTATTAGGTCCAGATTGTTTATCACCTATTTATCCCCTCTGATCATGATCTCTTTTATGTCTTGCGAGTAGTTACTTTAGTTCTTGAGGACATGGGGAAAGTCTTGTTGTTAGTAGTCATATGCTGTTGAAGTAATATGTGTTGTTTGATACTTAAGTTGTGTTGTCATTCTACTAGTGGTGTTGTGTGAGTCGAACACCCAACACTTCGCCTTATTAAGGACCTAGGGGAATGCATTGTGTATAAAGAATTCTTATGGTGGGTTGCCGGAGTGACAGAAACCTGAACCCCAGTTCGCACGCTTTTGCATAAGGGAATAATGGATCCTCGATCGTATTGCTATGGTTAGGCTTTTGCCTTAAATTCTATCTTGTATTTGCGGATGCTTGCAAGG
The DNA here is from genome assembly GCA_902687465.1 of Secale cereale. Taxonomy (NCBI): domain Eukaryota; kingdom Viridiplantae; phylum Streptophyta; class Magnoliopsida; order Poales; family Poaceae; genus Secale; species Secale cereale. Next base: position 794,432,284 of record LR738715.1, on the reverse strand, counting down.
TGTTTAATTATAAGAGTGCATTCATCTTAGTCTAGAGAGTGCACTAGCATAGATCCACCCACCAACACTTATCAACACATAACATAGTATCGATACGGAATATGACGAAAGCACATGACTACCTCTCCCGTGTGTCCTCAAGAACGCTTTAGTCTTTTAAGTTCAGTTGCTAGGCCTCTCCTTTGCTAAGAAAGGATTGGGCCACTTGTTACTTTCAGTACCTTTTACATTACTCGCCATTACATTCCTATTGCTTATATCGAGAAAACCCCTAAAAGTTATCTTTCAGTGCTTGCAGTAATTTCTTGCTCAGAATCGCTTATCAATAACTTCTGCTCCTCGTTGGGTTCGACACTCTTACTTATCGAAAACACTGCAACAGATCCCTTACGGTTGAGGGTCATCAAGTACCGTTTTCTGGCGCCGTTGCCGGGGAGCGTAGCGCTATTGGTTAAGTGAAACTGGTAAGAAAGTTTTTTATAATTCTGTTTTTTTATTCTTATTGCTATCCTCTGTCCTTATGGATACCCCTATTATTGGAGCGTTGCTTGCGGGAAGACACCCCACACCTGTGGTGGTTGATCCTCCCCCTACTGAAATTGTGCCTTATAAAATACCAGCTGGCATTATCGATTATGTTTTGACTAATCGTTATGCAGGAGACAGACATCCCGGTGAACACTTGCTGTATTTGTCACGACTATGTTCATTATTTAAGCTTGCAGGTTTATCGAGGGAGTTTGTCATGAGGAAATTGTTTGTCGTATCCCTTACAGATAAAGCTTCAGATTTGTATGGACTTCTTGATAACCCACACTTGCTGGACTGGCAGGAGCTTATGTCTCTCTTTTATACTAAATTTTATCCTCTTCACGAAATTCATCGAGACAGGAGTTATATCTATAACTTTAGGTCTCGTGACGGAGAAAGCATTGCTCAAGCTTGGGGGAGACTGAAGTCTCTAATGCTCAAATGCCCTATTCATAGGCTTCCCAAGGAGATCATACTTACAAATATTTATGCCAGGCTTTCTCGTCAGGATAAGGAGATGCTGGATGCCTCCTCTAGTGGGGTGTTTCAGAAGAAGAGTGTTGGAGAAAGGTGGGATCTTCTTGAAAGAATCCAGAGGAATACCGAAGATTGGGAAATTGATAAAGGTATTGAACCAGCTATAAATTATGAACATGATTATATTGAGAGCTATGTAGAAACTGATTACTTCAATACTTTTTGCTCTAAGATTGGTATTGATTCCCACCTAGTGATTGACTTGTGTAAGAATTTTGCGTCTCATGTTGATTCTTTTAAAAAGAATAGAGACCAGCACCATGCACCTTTTATAGAAAAACCTATTGATATTTATGTTGCTGAGCCTATTTTGCGTGCAGTCATATATGAAAAGCCTCCTTTTCCCACGAGGATAAAGGAACACTCCCTTGTAACAGGCATAATAAACAAAAGTGAGAGAAGAGTTGATGAACCTGAGGACCAGATCAGGGTCGATCCTCGAGTTGCATTGATTAAAGACCTTGTTACTGATGATGTTTTGGATTCCAATATAAATTTTTGTGCTGTTTCCACTAACCTTGTCACAGCCAAGAACAAAGGCCCAATTTCAGGTACTCCGGTGGTATCTGTTAAAATAGGAGATCATAATTATTATGGGCTATGCGATTTGGGATCGAGTGCAAGTTCTATTCCTTATTCACTTTATGAAGAAATCATCGGTGAGATTTCCCCTTGTGAACTTGAAGAAGTTGATGTTACTATTCATCTTGCAAATAGATCAACTATCTCTCCTATCGGAATTGTGAGGGACGTTGAAGTCCTATGTGGAAAGGTAAAATACCCTACAGACTTTTTGGTACTTGGTTCAACCAGGGACGATTTTTGTCCCATCATTTTTGGTAGACCTTTTCTTAGAACTTGTGGAGCTATAATAGATTGCAAGAAAGGTAAAGTTTCTGGTGAATTCAATGGTGAGCCATATGAATTTAATTTTTCTAAGTTCTCTAAGCAGCCTCGTGGTACTAATTTACCTAGTGATGATAAAATTATTGAAAGTATTGCCTCTATTGCTATTCCTCCTGATGATCCTTTGCAGCAATACATGGAGGACCACGAGAATGATTTACATATGCAGGAAAGAAATGAACTAGATGAAATATTCTTGAGGCAGCCTGCTATCCTGAAGCACAACCTTCCGGTTGAACCTTTGGGAATTTTATCAAAACCAAAAGAAGACCCGGTGTTCGATCTTAAACCTCTTCCCGATACGCTCAAGTATGCTTATTTAGATGAAAAGAAAGTATATCCTGTTATTATCAATTCTAACCTTTCAGGATATGAAGAAGAGCGATTATTGGAAGTACTTCGTAAACACCGAGGCGCAATTGGCTACACCCTTGATGACCTTAAGGGGATTAGTCCATCTATCTGTCAACATACTATCAACCTTCACTACAACAGGATCCCCCCTTCAGCAACGCACCAATGTGTTGTCGAATGTCCATATAAGCGTTGCTAAGGTCTACACCAACGGATTAATATGTGTTGCCTTAGGCGGCGTTGCAAGGGTCTACAACAACACATATGCACCCGTTGGTAATCAATGTGAAAAAGCGTTGTAAGATAGCAACGTATATAGTGAGAGCATAACAACGCTTCGTATGCGTTGGCGATTACCCTGTAAGAATTTTGACGTGGACACAACAGATCATTACAACGCTTAAAAGCGTTGTGGCATAGCACAACCAACCAATTAATGATATTTTGGATATTCCCTATTTTATACTCCCTCTGTCCCAAAATAAGTGACTCAACTTTGTACTACCTTTAGTGTAAAGCTAGTACAAAGTTGAGTCACTTATTTTGGGATGGAGGGAGTATATTGCAAGCAATGATTATTAGGCCAATGTAAATAGTGCACAGGAGCAGCAACATAGTAAAAAATCCCTCATATATTAAATAAAAAAAGGTTACAGTACAAGACACCATTAGAGGAATACATGATATAGAATACATAATATATATACGATCTGCACTAACATTGACCATTGCATGACATTCTACAACATAATGTAGAGCTTTCTGGTAGTAGCACCACTCTGTGCCTTGAAATCAACATCTTGGCCATGCATCAAACATTTGTCCTATCAATCTACAAGAACAAAAACTGTGATCACCAACGTACCATTATGGAAATAAAAAAACATGTTAGTAATGTAATAAAATTTATGAGGGTCAACATACATAGGAGTGTAGCAAGAGCAACATTCTTGTTTGGATCTCCCAAGCTTTTGGAAATACAACTATACTGCCAACATTTCACAAACATAAGTTGATGACAACAGTTTTCAATGCAAGCAATTCAAATCCTGATAGTCATACATCTATAGAGTTGGCATGGACAAAATGGTGGTATTGAATTGTTCTTTATGCAGGAGATATTTTCTGCAACATTGCAATAAAGTATAATTAAGGCTCTAGCAAACTGAGATAAAGACGAAAAAGTTTGAGAAGGTCTATGTTACGCACTTTCTTGCAATAGCACCTTTTGAGATCCTAATGTTCTGGCCACAATGCTAATAATAAGACGTATAATAAGCAGGAATAGTGGAAGAAGAAAGCTGAATATAAATGTATACATGATGAATGAGAATGTATGTTGTGTGTAGAGGAAACCTGTCACCGTGGTTTTTTTATGTTGGTGCTCAATTTCCTGGTCCTAATGTGTGAACACAATTCATTACAGAATTCAGAAACTTATTGATGGTGTCATTATTGAAATGGATTGAGCGCTACCAAGAGATCGTGACTAGGAATAAACCAATGCACGCAAAGAGGCAACTACGGATTGGATGCGAGTAACCGTAGCTACACATGGGACTCTAGTACTCCATCCCATCAACTGATGAATGGCGCTAAACTATCATTAGAGTTGATTTTAAATTACATGGGAGCGAGGCAAAAAAATCACTAGAGATTCAAGAACCATTGCATTGGCATCTCGCCATTAATTAGGAGTCAGCCACGGGGCTATGAAGACTAGATATAGAATAGTGAACTCACAAAAGAATGAGCCTTATTTTATAAACTAAAGTAGGTTGCGCAAAAAAAGGTACTATCACTGTTTCCAGAGTTCATTCTATTGTGGATCAACATTAAACTTCTTTTGGAAATCTTCTCATGGTCTTCGACATTGTTTCTGAGTTCCAAAAAAGTGAACAAACCTTATCTGCGCTAGTATTTACTTCCCTTGTTGCATAGTTTCATTGTGGAGCAAAGTTTCTTGAACAAAAGATATATAGTCAGATTGACAAGAATAGTAACAACATTGATATTTCACAAAGTATGATCAATAACATTGTAGCTTAATTTGATGGGTCCCAAACAGAATATAAGTGATCATACCTTATCTGTAGCAGGGCTTATGTTTGATGGTTGCAACTCCTTATCATTCAAAAAAAATTGCTTGCTCTATAGTGGAAGAGAAGATGTAAGTATTTTCTATATAATACAAACAAGAATATATTCATGCATGAATATATTAGCATTTTATTTTGTTGTCCAATGGTACCAAGCTGTGGACTATGACGATCATCATATACTCTCTGCCCGTTACAAGTAAAATAAAGCTATGATCATCTTTATTAAATAAGTTCGATTTACTATTACCTGAGTTTGCAAAAAAAATGAAAGAAATGTGATCAAGCCAAATCCAAAAAAACTGAAAATTAGAGACAACAACTTTACCAAATGTTCGAGCATCTTGCAAAATTTCAACCAAAAATAACATCCGAAGAGCTCTCACTGAAAAAAAAACAAAATCGATGTTAAAACTTTTATTGCACTGTTTGAGCATTGATTTTGTTTTTTCTAGGGAGAGCTCCTCGGATGTTATTTTTAGCTGAAAATTTTCAAGAAGCCCGAACACTTGATAAGGTTTGACGTCTCATTTTTTTGGAGTTGGTTTGAACCCGTTTTTCCAGGTTTTTGTAAACTCGGGTGTAATACACCAGTAGTGGCTACTTTCCGTTTTTCTTTATTAAATATCCTCACTCATGTATTCATCACTGCATTGTTCAACAAGCAATTTACCTATTTCACTCATATCTACCGCAGGTTGAAAACCAAAATAATTAAAAAATCATTAAATCAAACTGCACAGTAGTTGCCCTAGTGTTGATTTCTATTTATGTGACCGACCACTCTACATGGCTAATAGTGCCGCTCAGAAAAATTGCAGATTCAGTCGATCAGTTTTTCTTTTAACCTAGAAGAGTGTTTCATGAAAGCCAGCCAGGGATAAGCTTCAGAGCCAAAAATGAAGTATATGGAGGAAACAAAGCACCAGTTGCTTTTCTAACTTAATCTCAGTGCATGCACCGTGTGAATCGGTATCTGCATATATCAAATCAAACTAGCTTTAGTTGGGTACTACTGATTCTATCAATGTCAGTAATCACTCTACATGGCTAATAGTTACTGTACCACTCAAAAAGTTGCAGATTCAGCTAATCGTTTTTTTCTTCAGAACTGCAAGACTGTTTCCTAAAAGCTATAAATAAGCTTGAAGCCCAAAAATCAAGCTTGTAGCAGACAAAGCATCAGCTAATTTGTCCAATTTAATCTCAGTGCATGCACCGTGTGAATCAGTAATTCCGTATGTGCATATGTTCCGTCAGATCAAACCTTGTGGAAGCAAAACTAATGCATAATGAATTACCATCATCCTCACAAAAATATTGGTTAATCATCCACGCACATAGTAGCAAGAAATTTAAAACCAAATGTATCACATGAAAGAACTATTGAGAAAAGGAGGGGTCAAACATTATTCTAAATTAACACATACAGACAAGAGGCGAATCACCCAATCACACATCCAATAAATCAAGGTCGCGTATATCGTCGCCCTTATGGCCTGCAAACATTCTGCCATGGCACGATGGCCTGTCACACATAGAACTAGAGAGGTTAAGAGAAGATATGGCGAGTGCCTTACTGAACCATCAACATTGGAGTCGAGATAACCAACGCTATGAAGCACGGTCGATCCCGAGACGACAGCCGCGCGTCCGGAGCCGCGCTGGCGACCGTTGGCGACTAGGCTTGCTGCGGGAGGGCGGAAGACATTGCCGAGGCGGAGGATCTGAGAAGAGCAGTGATGAGAGCCGTGCCGGTGAGCTGGGGCGCGAAGAGCCTCGATCGCCGTGGTGGAGAATCAGAGAAGAGCAGGGAGGGGGGGCTTTGGTGTGGTGAGCGGAGGACGTCGCCGCGGCGGGGGACCATTAAGAGAGCGGCGGCGCGAAAGAACGCCGGAGCTATCTTGTCACGGAGCTCGTGCGAGAGAGGGGAATCGGGGGTGATTGGCTCCGTGGTATTTGCACGAGGAGGTAGAGATAACGTGGAGATAGATACGGGGAGGTTAGCTATTCGTGGGAGGTGGGTGGTTGACCCAAACAACGCATATTATCAAATCGTTGGTATGGATATGTTGGCGTATGTGGGTTTTTGTTGTAGTGCTTGAGCCCGATGCTAAACCAGTTGTTGATCATCAACGACGGTTGAACCCGAAGATGGTGGATGTCGTGAGAACTGAGATTCTCAAGATTCTAGCTGCAGGTATTATCTACCCTATAGCTGATAGTAAGTGGGTAAGTCCTGTACATTGCGTTCCTAAGAAAGGAGGCACAACTGTGGTTCCTAATGATAAAAATGAACTAATACCTCAGAGAATTATTATTGGATATAGAATGTGTATTGATTACAGGAAGTTGAACAAGGCAACCAGGAAGGATCACTACCCGTTGCCGTTCATCGACCAAATGCTTGAAAGGTTATACAAAAATACCCACTTTTGTTATCTCGATGGTTATTCTGGCTTCTCTCAAATTCATGTTAACACTGTCGATCAAGAGAAGACCACTTTTACTTGTCCCTTTGGTACTTATGCTTACAGACGTATGCCTTTTGGTTTATGTAATGCCCCTGCTACTTTTCAAAGGTGTATGTCTGTTATCTTTCATGGTTTCTGCGGGGATATTATGGAAGTCTTCATGGACGATTTCTCCGTCTATGGAACTTCATTTGACCATTGTCTTCACAACCTTAATAAAGTTTTGCAGAGATGCGAGGAGACAAATTTGGTACTCAACTGGGAGAAGTGCCACTTTATGGTTAATGAAGGAATTGTTCTTGGTCACAATATTTCCGAAAGGGGAATTGAAGTGGACAAAGCCAAGATCGAAGCTATTGAAAGGAAGCCCTATCCAAGGGACATCAAAGGTATTCGCAGTTTTCTCGGTCATGCAGGTTTTTATAGAAGGTTTATTAAAGACTTTTCTAAAACCTCTAGACCCCTCACTAACCTTCTCCAGAAGGATGTTCCTTTTGTGTTTGATGAAAATTGTAAGGAAGCTTTTGAAGTTCTTAAGAAAGCTTTAATAACTGCTCCTATAGTACAACCACCTGACTGGAATTTACCTTTTGAGATTATGTGTGATGCAAGTGATTTTGCTGTTGGAGCTGTTTTAGGACAAAGGGTTGATAAGAAATTGAATGTTATACATTATGCTAGTAAGACCCTTGATAGTGCTCAAAGAAATTATGCTACTACTGAGAAGGAATTCTTAGCTGTAGTTTTTGCTTGTGATAAGTTTAGGCAGTACATTGTTGATTCCAAAGTTATTATTCATACTGATCATGCTGCCATTAATATCTTATGACAAAGAAGGATGCTAAGCCAAGGCTTATCATATGGGTACTCCTTCTTCAAGAATTTGATTTACAGATTGTTGATAGGAAAGGGGAAGACAATCCGGTAGCGGACAATCTTTCAAGAATGGAAGATATACCGCATGACCCCATCCCAGTTAACGATAGTTTTCCAGACGAGCAACTTGCCGTTATAAAAGTACAACCTCTCTCCGATCCTTGGTATGCAGATTATGCTAATTTTATTGTTGCAAAGTATATGCCTCCAGGTCTAACATTTCAGCAAAGGAAGAAGTTCTTTCATGATTTAAGGCACTACTTTTGGGATGACCCACATCTTTTCAAAGAAGGTCCCGACGGGATCGTGAGAAGATGCATTCCGGAACATGAGCAGAAGGACGTTCTCCGACGGTGTCATGATAGTCCCTATGGAGGACATCACGCCGGTGAGAGGACTGCACATAAGGTTCTTCAATCAGGTTTTTATTGGCCTACTCTCTTTAAAGATGCTAGAAATTATGTTTTAGCTTGTGATAAATGTCAGAGAGTTGGTAACATTAGTAGAAGGAATGAGATGCCTATGAATTACTCACTAGTGATTGAACCTTTCGATTGTTGGGGTTTTGATTTTATGGGTCCTTTTCCTTCTTCGCACAAGTACACTCACATTTTAGTAGCTGTTGATTATGTGACCAAGTGGGTCGAAGCAATCCCCACTGAAAGTGCTGACCACAAAACATCCCTGAAAATGCTTACGGATGTAATATTTCCTAGGTTTGGTGTACCAAGGTACCTCATGACCGACGGAGGATCACACTTCACGCACGGAGCTTTTAGAAAAGCTTTGGCTAAATACAATGTTAATCATAGAATTGCTTCACCTTATCATCCTCAAACTAGTGGGCAAGTTGAGCTCACCAATAGAGAGATTAAGTTGATCTTGCAGAAAACAGTAAACAGAAATAGGAAGGATTGGTCAAATAAATTGGGAGATGCTTTGTGGGCATATAGAACTGCTTACAAAAACCCCATGGGTATGTCCCCATATAAGATGGTATATGGCAAGGCTTGCCATCTGCCATTAGAACTAGAGCACAAAGCTTTCTGGGCTGTTAGAGAGCTTAACGCTGACCCAAAACTAGCTGGTGAGAAGCGTCTCATGAACTTGACTTCTCTAGATGAATGGAGAAGTGAAGCTTACGAGAGCGCTAAAATGTTCAAAGAAAAGGTAAAAAGGTGGCATGATAGGAAGATTCTGAAACGTGAATTTAATGTTGGTGATAAAGTTTTGTTGTTTAGATCTCGTTTCAGGTTTTCTCCAAGTAAACTACTTTCCAGGTGGGAAGGACCATTTCATATATAAGAAGTTTATCGGTCCGGTGCAATTAAAATTAATAATTTTGAAGGCACCAAACCTCAAGTTGTGAATGGGCAAAGACTTAAGCATTACATAGCAGGAGACCCTGTCGATGTTGATGTGAATATAATATACACAACAACCCACGAAGAACATGTTGCAGCCCTGTTTCAGACGCCAGCAGAAGCAGAATAAAGAAAAGGTACGTAGTACGGTAAGAAAACACCGCAAAACATCATAAAAGTTCCGTATTACGCGTTTTTGAAAAATTAGTAAAATTCCGAGTCGAAGTGGAGCCGGAGACGACCACCAGGGAGTCCAGGCGCCCCCCTGGTGCGCCCCGCCCCCCTGGGCCGTGCCGGCAGGCCGCCTGGGCACCCTGGTGCTTGTCTCCGACCCCGCTTTGATCCGTTACCTTCCTTTCTGTGCATAAATTTTTCCTATATATTTGCCCGGGTTGTTCCGGCAACGTATCTTGCGATTTCGCGTGTTTTCTCTTCGATCTCTTTCTGCCAGGAAATCTTTCAGCTAAATTTAGGTGCCATGGCTTCTCCAAGTTCCCCCAAGGACACGTTCGTCGTCAACGTCATCAACCCTTACCTCGCTGAGGTGAAGAAGCATCCTCAGGTGGTTCAGGTGAAGGAATGCGTCCTTCATCAAGAAGATCTGAAGGGACCTATCAAGGAGGGGAGCGTCCAGGCCAGGCTGGAAGAAGTGGAGCAGGAAGTCTTTGAGTACAAGAAGATGACCGAGCGTGGTGTCGAAGCTAACTTTGACATCACCAACGAGCTGAAGAACTACTTTCTGAAGGAGATGAAGGAGATGTGGGAAAGAATCGCCGCGGCTGAAGACAGAATCATAGAACTCCAGGGGCAAATTAATGATCTATCTAACCAGAACTGTGAGTATGAATTAAGATTTATGCGCATGAGTTTGGGTGCTGAATGCAGGATTCAGGAGATGAGCCTCTCGCAAGAGACTTTAGCAAGATATCCATGGAAGCGTTTCGCCAAGGACTACGTGATTAACGCCAGCAAATATGGGAGAAATCTCCGTGGGTAATGGCATTCCCTTGGCTTGTTCCAAGCTTGGGGGAGTGCCCGGTATCTTTATGTTTCTCCTTGTGTCTTGCAGGAGTCAAGTAGAGTCGTATCATGTCTAGGGAAGTTATTATATAAGATAGGTGTGTGCATTGAGGTCTATCGCCCCCTTGGTGAAGAATTGTATCCGTGTGTGTGGAGTCATCTATGATGGAATATTAATGAGAAGTTTATCGGTTCCTTTTTGCTGCACTCGGTATTCTCTTCATGCAATCGACCTTATATGATGATTCTCATGGGGAGTATTGACCTTATGTTAGGTATGGCTATGAAACTTTATTTAATCTTGGCAAACATAGCTTTGGTCATAACAACAAGCATGATTCTCTTAGAGTATCAACATAGCCAAAACCTTTATGTTATTATACTTGAAGTGTTATGTTGACAAGGAAGACAACTTGATGTGTTATGCTTATTTCAATGTTCATGCTTTATATTGCTTTGCATCTTAGTCATCATCGATTGTCTGCTCCCTCAAAACCTTTGCTAGCCTAACTCTGTACTAAGCGGAATTCTGCTTGTGCATCCATGCCCTTAAGCCAATACCTTCCATATGAGTCCACCATACCTACCTACTCGTGGTACTACACTACCACCTCCTAAAAGTATATAATTTATGTGTTATCCTTAAATGTTCAAATTCTTTTATTTTGTGCCTCTGCTTTAGCTCATGAGGAAGTAGTAGCTAATTCATGACCTTTTTGAGTTGGACAAGCTTCACCCCGGGATTGCATGTATAATGTGCAAACCCATAATACGAACAGGAACTGGCATTGAGTGCGCCCGGCTTAGAAATAATATAACAAACAAACCCTCCTTCACGCTTTGTTCATGAGAAATCAGAAAACTTTGGCAGTGATAAACAAAGGAGAATAAGAGGATGTTATCGTCCTCATACGGGAGCCGTTCCTCGAAACTTGTCCAGTTCAAGAAGGAATTGAGTTATCTATTAGCAGTCGTTGACAAATCATGCACCTCTCAAAAATTTGTTTTCATTCTGTTTGATTTGAGGATAGCACATGAGTTTTCCAAACTACCCTAGAGCAGGGCCTATCTTTTAATTTTAAGTTGAGTCAGTTATTCCTACTTCCTTCTATTTCTCAAAGAGAGCAGACGTTTGATGTTGATAAGGATTCATACATATAAAGCTGCATTAAGATTTGTCATACCATATCCTTGTTGACATTATCATTTGATAAGTAAGTTGTTTGTCATGCCCAGCTAAGGCAAATATCTTCCTTTGTGTTAACACTTTCACTTCTTGCTTATTAACTTGTTATTTCAAAAAGCTTCAATTAATCCCATCAAAAGCAAAAGTTAAAATTATTTGTTGTTCCTTGACCAAAGGACATGTTTGCTATGATATAATGAGTTTCTATTGGTCCTACCTTCGAATATAAGTGTTGACACTTTTTCATAAGAGCCTTATGAGTTGAAGATTGTTGCTGAGGATATTTGAGTTGGTGAAGAGACTATGATGCTTCTTGTTCGTATTCTATTTATTGACACTTCACTCTCTAAACTTGTGGACAGGTTTACCGAGTTCATTTTTGCTTGGGGACAAGCGAGGTCTAAGCTTGGGGGTGTTGATACGTCCAAAATGCATCACTATTTTATATTATAATTTATCCTTATTCATTGATATATTCCACGTTATGATGATGATCTTATGTTGTTTTGGTCTATTTTACACAGTTTGCAACTTTCCGATGCCGAAACAGCAGACGCAGGATTCAGCAGGAAAAAGTGGATACTAAGTGGCTGAAGAAGAACACCTCCAAATTACCTGAAAATTGACAGGACGTGTTTTTCAGAAGAATAACGAAGACACGCAAAAGGGGAGTCAGAGGGGGGGCACAGGGTGCCCAGGCGGCCTGGGGGCGCGCCACCCCCTGCCGCGCCGGGGGGGGGGGGGGCGCCTGGACTCCCTGGCCCACCTCTGGCCGCCCCCTTTTGCATATATGCTCTCCGTCTCCCGAAAACCCTAGGCACGGGACTTTTTACGGAGTTCCGCCGCCGCTTCGAGGGCGAAACCTACAGAGAAGAAAAGGGCATCTCCGGCGGGCAGATTCCGCCGGGGAGATCACCTCCCGAAAGGGGAGATCGTCGCCATCGTCATCACCATCATCACGGGCATCATCGAGATCATCATCAACATCATCCCCAACACCAGCACCATCTCCATCTTCATCCAAATCTCATCTTTCCATCGCAACTCGTGTTGTAACTTGTACTACCTATCCTCTCTACTCCATCGGTGTTGATTACTACTTTGTGGTGAATGCTATTGAGTTTTGTTGGAGAAATATTATTAGGTCCAGATTGTTTATCACCTATTTATCCCCTCTGATCATGATCTCTTTTATGTCTTGTGAGTAGTTACTTTAGTTCTTGAGGACATGGGGAAAGTCTTGTTGTTAGTAGGCATATGCTGTTGAAGTAATATGTGTTATTTGATACTTAAGTTGTGTTGTCATTCTACTAGTGGTGTTGTGTGAGTCGAACACCCAACACTTCGCCTTATTAAGGACCTAGGGGAATGCATTGTGTATAAAGAATGCTTATGGTGGGTTGCCGGAGTGACAGAAACCTGAACCCCAGTTCGCACGCTTTTGCATAAGGGAATAATGGATCCTCGATCGTATTGCTATGGTTAGGCTTTTGCCTTAAATTCTATCTTGTATTTGCGGATGCTTGCAAGGTGTTTAATCATAAGAGTGCATTCATCTTAGTCTAGAGAGTGCACTAGCATAGATCCACCCACCAACACTTATCAACACATAACATAGTATCAATACGGAATATGACGAAAGCACATGACTACCTCTCCCGTGTGTCCTCAAGAACGCTTTAGTCTTTATAAGTTCAGTTGCTAGGCCTCTCCTTTGCTAAGAAAGGATTGGGCCACTTGTTACTTTCAGTACCTTTTACATTACTCGCCATTACATTCCTATTGCTTATATCGAGAAAACCCCTAAAAGTTATGTTTCAGTGCTTGCAGTAATTTCTTGCTCAGAATCGCTTATCAATACCTTCTGCTCCTCGTTGGGTTTGACACTCTTACTTATCGAAAACGCTGCAACAGATCCCTTATGGTTGAGGGTCATCAGACCTACACCGCCACACTGCCGGAAGAGGAGCGATGGAATATTCACGTTCAAATTCCCGGGAGAACTTTCGCACCATCCACTGAGCCCATAGAGTTTTCTTTTGATGCACCAACCTTGAGCCTAGGCAAGAGTATGGAAGCACACATTACCATGGGACGCATTGGAGAAGTCTACAAGCAGGAGCTGAAGGACACTATCTACCAGATATTTGGACACCGAGATGAGCAATGGGACATGATCAGTACCCGGAAGTACAGGTCCATTGCAGCATTCAACCAAGAGTTAAACCAGCACATCCGTCGACAGGAGCACCAGATGTGCACAGGGATGATAGAGTTGAAGAAGGCGCTAACTAGGAACTTGGAGCTAGAATAGGAACTCAAGTCTACATGCGATGTATACGAGGAGGAGATGACAATACTTGTGGAGAAGAATGATGACTTGACAAGGAAGCTAGGAGTATTCATGGGAGATCCAGCACCAGGAGGAGAAGAAGAAGAAGAAGAAGAACCTAAGGATATTCGTTCTGAGGACTACATTATCATCGACGACACCGACTCAGACCCCGATGATAGTGATGATGACTATGAAGATGAAGCTGAAGCAGATATCATGGAATCTTCCGCCGATCAAAATGTCTAGATGACCACCCTATGACTAGTAGTTTTCCCCATATAGTAGAATTTAGAGCACTTTTGTAACGTTAGTTAGAATCTTTTGTAGGCCCTTGTTTGAAATTGATTGCTGTGATACGATTGTGTTTGTCTCATGTGCACATGGGTAGTGAATTTTCCATTAGACCTCATTTCTATTCTAATCTCTTCCCTCTACACCCATCAGATGCCTTCGAGATGTGAGCCCGGATTTCAGTTTCCCCCTTAGCTCACTCAGTTGATCGAACATCAGAATACCTTGATGCAACTTCTTGTCCAGAACAATCAGAACAATCAGAACAACAATAACAACCCTCCACCACCACCACCCGTGGACAACCTGACCCGTTTCCTATGGTTGCAACCACCGGCGTTCTCTAGTAGCATTGAACCAATAGTTGCTGATGACTGGCTGCGCAAGATAGGAAGGGAGTTGACCACCGCCAATTGCACGGATGCTGAGAAGGTGTGTTTTGCCGCACATCAGTTTGCTGGACCAGCAGCAGCATGGTGGGAGAACTACACAGCCACTTTCCCTGTAGCCAATGTCACTTGGGACCAGTTTCAGCAAGCTTTTCGCTGCCCATGTCTCAACTGGAGCCATGAGCATGAAGAAGCGAGAGTTTCACAACTTGCTCCAAGGAAATCGTATTGTGGCTCTGTACGTAGATGAGTTTAGTACTCTATCTCGCTATGCCCCGGATGATGTGGCCATAGATGCTGCAAAGCAAGAGAAGTTTATGGAAGGGTTGAATGATGAGATGAGCATACAGTTGATGGTGGCAACCTTCAACAACTACCAGGAGTGGGTAGACAACGCTCTTATGATTGAAGGGAAGCAGCAGCAAATTGAAAGCCGCAAGAGGAAGTATGGACAAGGCAGGAATAATTCTGGAGCCCAGCAGAAGCCCCATTTCACCCCGAACCCGGGAGAATATACCCATAACCATGGAAACCACACCCATAATGGAGGGAGTTCTCATAACCACAATGGCTCCAAGAATGGGAATGGGAATGGAGCAAGCAATAACCAGAACCGCTCTACTCCATCCACACCCGCCAAGAGGGATTTAAGGCACGTTACCTGTTTCAAGTGCATGAAGAATGGACACTATGCCACGGAGTGCCCTGAAGCTAAGAATGGGAACGACAATGGAAGCGCCGGGAGGAAGCCCAATCCTTTCAACAAAGGACAAGTGAACCACGTGACTGTGGAGGAAGTTGAAGAACAACCTGATGCAGTTGTCAGTAAGTTTTTGGTTAAGTCATTTACCGTAGCAGTTCTTTTCGATACTTGTGCATCGCATTCATACATTCCAAGGGGGTTCGTAAATAGACATAAGTTGCCCACCAAAGTCCTTATGACCCCCATGTTAGTAAGTTCACCCGGAGCGGAATACATGGCAAATCAAGGATGTTTTCAAGTACCATTAACCATTGGACGCCATGTTTTCCCCTCAGACCTGATAGTTTTGGAGTCACGAGGATTGGATGTGATACTAGGTATGGATTGGCTATCGATGTATGGAGGGAACATCGATTGTGCCAGTAAGTCTATTTTGCTTACCACCCCGGAGGGAAAAAGGATCAAGTATGTATGAAGGCATTCGCCTAGAAGGACACAAGTACATTCTTTCGAGAGAGATGTTCAGGAGGAAGTGCCTGTAGTAAGGGATTATCCGGATGTATTTCTAGAGGAGCTACCAGGCATGCCGCCGGATAGGGATATTGAGTTTCTGATAGAGCTATTGCCGGGCACCGGTCCAATATCGAAGAGACCATACCGAATGCTAGCGAATGATCTGGAGGAGATCAAGAAGCAGATTAAGGAGTTATTGGAGAAAGGATTTATTCGACGAAGTTCATCACCTTGGGGAGCCCCAGTGCTTTTCGTCGAGAAGAAGGATGGATCTTTAAGGATGGTCGTTGATAATCGAGCATTGAATGAAGTGGCGATTAAGAATAAGTACCCACTACCGATGATCAATGATTTGTTTGACCAACTTCAAGGAGCTAAAGTATTCTCCAAGATCCATCTACGATCAGGATACCACCAGTTGAAGATCCGAGAGAAGGATATACCTAAGACAGCCTTCACCACAAGGTATGGGCTATATGAGTATACAGTTATGTCATTTGGATTGACTAACGCCCCTGCCTATTTCATGAGTATGATGAATAAGGTGTTCATGGAGTTCTTGGATAAGTTTGTCGTGGTATTCATTACCGATATTTTGGTGTACTTAAAGAACGAAGAGGAACATGAGGAGCATTTGCGTTTAGTTCTAGAGAACTTGGAGAACATCAGTTGTATGCCAAGTTTAGCAAATGTGAGTTTTGGTTGAAGGAAGTTGGATTCTTAGGACATGTTATATCAGTAGAAGGTATAGCAGTGGATCATGTCAAGGTGCAGGCAGTCACTGAGTGGTTGGCACCCACTTCAGTTGGAGGGATTCGCAGTTTTCTTGGACCCGCGGGATATTATCGGAGGTTTATAGAGAATTTCTCCAAGATTGCAAAGCCTATGACGGCATTATTGAAGAAGGACACCAAGTTCTATTGGAATGAAGAGTGTGAAGAAAGTTTCCAGGAGTTGAAGAAACGTTTGACAATAGCCCCAGTGCTGATCTTGCCAGATATACGCAAGGATTTCCAAGTGTATTGTGACGCTTCACGCTTGGGACTTGGAGGAGTACTCATGCAGGATGGAGGAGTTGTTTCTTATGAATCTCGTCAACTTCGACCGCATGAGTTGAATTATGCTACTCATGATTTGGAGTTAGTAGCAGTAGTGCATGCGCTCAAAACCTGGCGACATTTCCTTATTGGAAATCGTTGTGATGTGTACACGGATCACAAGAGTTTGAAGTACATTTTCACTCAGAAGGAGCTGAACCTCAGATAGAGGAGATGGTTGGAGCTCATAAAGGATTACGATATGAAACTGCACTATCATCCAGGCAAGGCCAATGTCATGGCAGACGCTCTGAGCCGGAAGAGTTATGCAAATGCCCTAGTAAAGGGAGGATTGTCGAAGGAGTTGGCAGAAGATCTCCGGGAGCTTGGTTTGGAAATAGTTCCTATAGGTTTTGTTAAAACATTGGAGGTTCAGTCAACATTGTTGGGAAAGATACGAGAAGCCCAGAAGGATGACAAAGAGATTTCTGAAATCAAGGAGAATATGAGTGAAGGAAAAGCCAAGGGTTTTTGTGAGGACGAACACGACACCTTGTGGTTTGAGGACCAAATCTATGCGCCCAACAACGCCGAGATCAGGAAGTTGATACTACAGGAAGCACATGATTCACCATACTCGATACACCCCGGAAACACTAAGATGTATTTGGATTTGAAAGAGCATTTCTGGTGGATGGGAATGAAGAAGGATATTGCCGAGTATGTAGCAGTATGTGATGTATGCCAGAGAGTGAAGGCAGGACATCAGAAGCCAGCAGAATTACTACAGCATATGCCTATACCCGAATGGAAGTGGGACAAGGTTGGCATGGATTTTATCATCGGATTACCCAGGACCAGATTGGTATATGACTCAGTCTGGGTAGTAGTGGATCGCTTGACCAAAGTAGCCCACTTTATCCTCGTGAAAACCACGTATACCAGTGCGAAGTTGGCCAAGATATACATGACCAGGATCGTATGTCTACACGGAGTTCCGAGGACCATTGTATCAGATAGAGGAACACAGTTCACCTCAAAGTTTTGGCATCAGCTACACCAGACTTTGGGACCGAGGCTGGAATTCAGTACATCTTTCCACCTGCAGATGACACGTCTCCAACATATCTATAATTTTTTATTGTTCCATGCTATTATTTTATCCTTCTAGGATCTCTTATGGGCTTTATTATACACTTTTATATGATTTTTGGGACTAACCTATAAACCCAGAGCCCAGTGCCAGTTTCTGATTTTCTCCTGTTTCAGCGTTTTACAGAAAAGGAATATCAAACGGAGTCCAATTGACGAGCCAATTGTTTATGATTTTTTCTGGACCAAAAGAAGCCCCCGAAGCAAAAGAGTTGGGCCAGGAGAGCCACGGGCTGCCCACGAGGGTGGAGGGCACGCCCTAGGAAGGTGGTGGCGCCCTCCTATCTCGTGGACAGCCCAGAAGCCCCCCTGACGTGGGACCTACACCAAAAATTCCTATAAATACTGAAACCTTCGGAAATTAACCTAGATCGGGAGTTCCGCCGCTGAAAGCCTCTATAGCCACCGAAAACCAATCTAGACCCCGTTCCAGCACCCTGCCGCAGGGGGAACCCTCACCAGTGGCCATCTTCATCATCCCTGCGCTCTCCATGACGAGGAGGGAGTAGTCCACCCTCGGGGCTGAGGGTATGTACCAGTAGCTATGTGTTTGATCTCTCTCTCTCTCTCTCTCTCTCTCTCTCTCTCTCTCTCTCTCGTGTTCTTGAGATGGCACGATCTTGATGTATCGCGAGCTTTGCTATTCTAGTTGGATCTTATGATGCTTCTCCCCCTCTACTCTCTTGTAATGGATTGAGTTTTCCCTTTGAATTTATCTTATCGGATTGAGTCTTTAAGGATTTGAGAACTCTTGATGTATGTCTTGCACGTGTTTATCTGTGGTGACAATGGGATATCATGTAATCCACTTGATGTATGTTTTGGTGATCAACTTGCGAGTTCCGTGACCTTGGGAATCTATGCATAGGGGTTGGCATATGTTTTTGTCTTGACTTTCCGGTAGATACTTTGGGGAACTCCTTGAAGTTCTATGTGTTGGTTGAATAGATGCTTCTGAGATTGTGTGATGCATATTGTATAATCATGCCCACGGATACTTGAGGTGACAATGGAGTATCTATGTGACATTAGGGTTTTGGTTGATTTGTGTCTTATGGTGTTATTCTAGTACGAACTCTATGATAGATTGAACGTTACTACGGACTCTTGAATAGATCGATCAGAAAGAATAACTTTGAGGTGGTTTCGTACCCTGCCATAATCTCTTCGTTTGTTCTCCGCTATTAGTGACTTTGGAGTGACTCTATGTTGCATGTTGAGGACTAGTAATATGATCCAATTATGTTATCCTTGTTGAGAGAACTTGCACTAGTGACAGTATGAACCCTAGGCCTTGTTTCCTATCATTGCAACACCATTTATGCTCACGTTTCCCACTTGCTACCTTGCTGTTTTTATATTTTCTTATTACAAAAACATATATCTACAATCCATATTGCCCTTGTATCACCATCTCTTCGCCAAACTAGTGCACCTATACAATTTACCATTGTATTTGGTCTGTTGGGGACACAAGAGAGTCTTTGTTATTTGGTTGCAGGGTTGCTTGAGAGAGACCATCTTCATCTTATGCCTCCCACAGATTGATAAACCTTAGTTCATCCACTTGAGGGAAATTTTCTACTGTCCTACAAACCTCTGCACTTGGAGGCTTAACAACGTCTACAAGAAGAAGGTTGTGTAGTAGAAATCAAGCTCTTTTCTGGCGCCATTGTCGGGGAGGTTAGTGCTTGAAGGTATATCTTTAGATCTTGCAATCGAATATTTTAGTTTCTTGTTTTATCACTAGTTTAGTTTATAAAATAAAACTACAAAAAATGGAATTAAGGTTGCCTCATATGCTTCATCTTTTTAATATCTTTCGTGAAAATGATGGAAAGGAAAATTGTGCTCAAGTACTAGAAGAAGAATTACATAGAATGCTTGGCATTAAAGACTTGAATGATGAGCATGCTTGCAATGTTGTTAGTGTGAATCCTTTGAATATCCATGGTACTAATGATGATTGCACTAGTCATGATGAAAATATCTCCTATAAGCATGTTGATTTTTGTGGAGTGTATAGAGTTTGCAAGTACATACCAAAGAGGTAAGATAGATTTTGCAAGAGGCATAAGTATTTGGAAACTAAATGGTTGCTACAGACGCTAGATGATTGTGTTGAAAATTTAAAATATCTTAGCCGTACTTGTGAACTTTGCAATGAACGTGGTCATTTCATTACCCAGTGTGAATTGTTTCATGATCGAATCGTGTCCAAACATTGTGATGACTTGATTTCCCTTGCACATCATAATGAACATATCTTGCTTTTGGGTTATGAAGAAATTAAATGTAGAACTAAGTTTCTTCCAGGATTTGCCATTGATAAACTTCTTGATTTTGATACAGAGGAAATATATATTTATTGTGCGGTGAAATGCATTGAAAATCCTTATATTGCCAATTACCTTAAGACAAGAAAACAAATAGGAGATGAAGAGAATACTAATGAAAGGGGAGAGATTCCCCAATACCCTCCTATTATTTCTTATGATGAATCGGCTAACGAGGAGGAGCCTCCTATTCTACCAATCTCAGTAGTAATGAGCTCCAAAAAGAAGATTAAACCCACACATAATGAGAAGAAGAAAAAGAAAAGACGGAGAAGTAAAGACAAAAAGGTATCCCTTCCAAATGATTCTGCTCCTATTACTCATTGTGATGATGATAATTGCTATACTATCGGTGCTATCCATACTATTAACGATGAGATTGATTATGCTCATGATATGGAAAGGCCCAAGCTTGGGGATGCTATGTTTGATGAGAATGATGTATTCGAGAATTTATTTGCTGAAGTTAATGTTTGTCCCAAGCTTGGGGAGGCTACGTTTGATGAAGATGATATTTTTAGCCTCCCAAGTTTTGATGAGAAAAGCTATTATGATGAAAGCATGCCTCCTATTTATGATGATTATTGTGATGCCACTTATGCTATAAAAAGTAGTGATGATTATACGAATAAAACTTGTCATGATTATGATTACCCTTTCTCTGAACATTACTCATTTAATGTGGAAACAATCTATAGTATTCAAGTCTCTTATGATCACTGTTCAAGAAATCTTTCGATCCAGCAATTTATCATCCGATTTATCGCTACTCTTGGGGTGACCGATAAGATTATGCCTTATCTTCACGATTTATCGTTTGGGACGATTTATCGCTATGACAAGCGATTTATCGGGAATCTACCGATAAATCAGGCCTATTCATAACACTATGTTTGAAAAAAGTATGTTTATTTGTGTTTTGTGGACCTTGTTATGCAATATGTACTGTTGTCCTATTTTGTTCGTCATTATAAAAGGATTCAAAGGCTAGGTATGAAGGTAGCACTTCTATCCAATATTATTTTGGTGTTGAATATAGCATAGTTTAGTGTCGGAAACCTATGCTTTGCAAAAAAATGGCCGATTAATAGTCGACTGATAAAATCGATTAATCGGCCGATTTTCGATTAGTCTCTAATTCACAGCTGTCCGAGACGATAACGATAAGCGATATCCTCAACATTGCTTATGATACTCCCACTATTCCGAATGAGAAGAATTTTGCTTATGTGGAGAGTAGTAAAATTTCTATGCAAGTAGATCATGAAAAGAATGCTTTATGTGCTGGTTATATTGTTGAATTCATTCATGATGCTACTGAAAATTATTATGAGAGAGGATCATATGCTTGTAGGAATTGCAATAATATCAAGTTTCCTCTCTATGTGCTTAAAGTTTTGAAGCTATGCTTGTTTTCCGTTCCAATGCTAGTTGATTATTGCTCCCATAAGTTGTTTGATTACAAAATCCCTATGCATAGGAAGTGGGTTAGACTTAAATGTGCTAGTCATATTCTTCATGATGCTCTCTTTATGTTTCAATTATTATCTTTTACACGAGCATCATTGAAATCATCATGCCTAGCAAGGGGCGTTAAACGATAGCGCTATGATATTGCTATGATATTTATATACTT
Source organism: Secale cereale (assembly GCA_902687465.1). NCBI lineage: Eukaryota > Viridiplantae > Streptophyta > Magnoliopsida > Poales > Poaceae > Secale > Secale cereale. The sequence goes on along the minus strand of LR738715.1, from coordinate 794,410,545 downwards.
CCATACACTTTTGATCATATTTGGACTAACCTATTAACTTTGTGCACCCCAGTGCCAGTTTCTGTTTTCGGCTGTTTTTGTATTTCAGGTTTTCACATTACGAGAACTGCCAGGAAAAATCCAGAAAAATTATATAAAAAATCAGCGTTCCAGAAACTACCGTGCGCCCGAAGGACAGCCGGGGGGGGGGGCACCAGGCGCCCTGGCGGCGCGCCCCCCCTGGGCCACGCCGGGGGGGCGCCTGGGCACCCCGAGGCTCCTCCGTTGCCCCCCTTTGGCATATATTTACACCGCGTCGGGGAAACCCTGATTCCAGACCCCTTTTTTCCAGACGCGATTCCGATCTCCGCCGCCATCGCCATCAAGCTTCGGAGGACCAGAATTCCTGCGCCGGCACCCTGCCGGGACGGGGAAGTGCCCCCGGATTCATCTCCATCGATGTTGCTTCCTCCCTCCATGATGCGGGAGTAGTTCCTCCTCGGAGCTGAGGTTCTTACCAGTAGCTATGTGGTCAATTCTCTCTCCCATGATGTGATCTTCGTTGTGATCATAGGCTATTTTAATCTAGGGTGATCCCATGATATTTCCCCTTCCTCTATGTATTGGATTAATGTACTCACTTGTCTTTATCTAGTATAATCCCTGAGACCAAGGTGACAGCGGTCTATTGGACATGGATTAGAACAATATTTTCATGAGTGATTTCCTCTCTTGTGTGTTGATTGAAGATTGAGAGTCTCTTGGTCCTTGTCTTTGACTATCCTTTAGATATGTTGTGGTGATTGTGGGACTCTCTTTGGATGGCCGCGGTGACATTGGGAAATCCTTAGATTGAGAACTACGAACTTTGAGGTGTGCTTTTGTAGCCCTACATAATTCTCGTCCTCTCTTGACCACGAAGGAATGACCTCCGAGTGCGTCCCCTTTGCATGTTTTATGGGAAATATCATGTGATTCGATTATGTTAATGTTGTTGGGAGTTGCCACTAGTGAAAGTATGAAGCCTAGGCCTAGTTTCCACCATTGCAATACCATTTGTGCTCACGTTTACCACTTGTTTGCTTGCTGCACTTTTTATTACAGATTTATATTACTTTGTTTTGCCATCCATATCACTTGCCATTTAACATCTCTTCGCCGAACTAGTGCACCTATACATCTGACAAGTGTATTAGGTGTGTTGGGGACACAAGAGACTTCTTGTATCTTAGTTGCAGGGTTGCTTGAGAGAGACCATCTTCAACCTCTACTTCCCTGAGTTCGATAAACCTTAGGTCTAGGGATGGCAACGGGGCCCCATACCCGCCAAACCCATGGGGATTTCATCTATTAGGGGGTGGGGATGGGCGAAAAATATCCCCATGGGGATATTTGCCAAACTAATTTATTCCCCATAGGGTACAATGGGGATGGGGACGATATCCTATTCCCCAGACCCAATACCCATCGGGGACCCGGTTAGTAACTGTGACACTGCGGTCAACCTTAAATATTAAAAAACAAACTTGCGAAAACAAAAAAAGTTCCAGAAAATAACCTTAACCCTATCTCACGTCCTCATCTCATATGCCACCATGACCAAGAAGTTAGTACAACCTAGATATCCATTAGCAGGACAAGGACAACAACATTTATGTAGGGTGTCATATTATGTATATGAGTATTTGTTTATGGGGATGGGGACCCTAATGGGGCCCCGTTCCCCAGTGGGGCATGGGTATGGGGAAATTTCATCCCCAGTCATGTAAACGGGGATGGGGATGGGATGATAGGGAATAGATGGGGATGGGGATGTTGTAGGTATCCCCATAGGGGATTGTCCCCATTGCCATCCCTACTTAGGTCATCCACTTGAGGGAAATTGTTGTTGTCCTACAAACCTCTGCGCTTGGAGGCCCAACATAGTCTACAAGAGTAGAAGCGTGTGTAGACATCAAGCTATTTCTGGCGCCGTTGCCGGGGAGGTGAGCGCTTGAAGGTATATCTTTAGATCTTGCAATTAAATCTTTTTGTTTCTTGTTTTTATTTCACTAGTTATGCTTATGGACAACCTTGCTATTGGATCGTTGCTTGCGGGAAGACACCCCACAACTGTGGTGGTTGCTCCTCCCCCTACTGAAATTGTGCCCTATAAAATACCAGCTGGTATTATCGATTATGTTTTGGCTGATCATTATGCAGGAGACAGACATCCCGGTGAACACTTGCTATATCTGTCACAACTATGTTCATTATTTAAGCTTGCAGGTGTATCAAGGGAGTTTGTCATGAGGAAATTATTTGCCTTGTCACTGAAAGGAAAAGCATTGGAATGGTATAGGCTACTAAATGACTCTCACCTGCTGGAGTGGGAAGAGATCCAGTCTCTCTTTTACTCCAAGTTTTATCCTCTTCATGAAGTCCATGAGAATAGGAATTATGTTTATAATTTTTATCCTCATGACGGAGAGAGCATAGCTCAAGCTTGGGGGAGACTGAAAACGTTAATGCTAAAATGTCCTAACCATGGGCTCCCCAAAGATATGATTATTACTAATTTCTATGCGAGGCTTTCTCGACAGAATAAAGATTTGCTCGACGCTTCCTCTATGGGTTCTTTCACAAACAAAAAGATTGATGCTAAATGGGAATCCTTGAAAGAATTCAATGCAACACTGAAGATTGGGAGATCGACAAAGGTAAAGAGTCAGGTATAATTTATGAGTATGATTGCATTAAGTCCTTTGTTGAAACTACAAGTTTTAATAAGTTTAGTGCTAAGTTTGGGCTTGATTCTCAACTCCTTGTTGATTTCCTCAAATCTTTTGCTTCACATCTTAATATGCCTAAGGAGGATTGGATCAAGTATCATAAACCTTTTAAAGAGACTTGCAAAGAAAATGAAATTGTTCATGATGATTGCAACATGCATGATCCAATTCCTAAAAATGAAGTTTTATATAAGCATGTTAATTTTTGTGGAGTGGATAGACCTTGTGAAAGGCCTATGATTGAAGAAGAGAAGTATTGTAAGCAACATAAGCATGAAAGAACAATCACTTGGGTCAGAGATTTAAATGAAATTGCTAGAGAATTGTGTGACCTTTATCCTTTTACTTGTGAACTTTGCCGTATAGAGGGTCACTTTAATTTTCAATGCATGAACTTTCAAAACACAACTGTTAACCAGTTGTGTGATAACATGATCACCTCTGATCTTTATGATGACCTTATGTTATTTTTGATGTGTGAAGAGTTATCAGAAAAGACTTCTTGGCTGGATGATAATGCCATAGGAATAAAAAACACTTTACAAAATTGCCATCTCTATTGTGTTGTTAATTGCCATGAAAATGATTACATAGGTAAGATTATAAAGGAGGGAACTTTACCAAAGTATAAAAATGTCTCTTATATTTCTGCTAATAAAAAGGAGAGTTTCTCCCAAGTTTCCCCTGTTGTTTCTAATGATAAACCAGGATATGTGGAGAAGCTTCATCTCCAAACACTCCCTCCTAAGGTTAAGAAGAAGAAAAAGAAGAGGAGGAGGAAGAGGAGCAAGAAAGAAGAAGAATGGGTATCAACCTGGCCTGAGCATATTCCTCCCATCAACTTTTATCCTAACGATTGTAAGTTTAAAGAAGAAGGTGAAGTTTATTTCCTTAATTATTACGTCCGTAGGTACTATTGAAGATGATTTTGATTATGATATGCATGTTACTTATTGTGATTGGGAAAATGATGATAATGCTACTTATGATCTTGAAAATCTTTTTGGTACCAACTCTGAAAGTGATGATATGGGAAGCTCTAAGCTTGTGGATGATAGGATTGCAAATCCTTTACCCACTAGTGATGTGATAATTGATAATTCTTTTGCTAGTAAGAATAAAGACAACATGATTCCAAATATAGTTGCTAGCAATTATAATGCTCTTCTCTACTATGATGATGTCATAACTCCAACCTATAGTGATTATAAAGGTACCTATGACATAAGGAGAAATTATCCTTATGAAACTTGTCATAATCATGGAGGGAATTACTCCCTTGTTGAACACCACCCTCCTAATACACAATTAATCTATAGTGTTCAAGTTGTTTATGATAGTCCTACTCCCACTATTACCAATGAGAAAGATTATGCTTATGTGGAGAGTAAGAGTACCTTTTTGCATGTGGATCATGGTAACAATGATTTATGTGATGCTTATATTGTTGAGTGCATCCATGATGCCACTGAAATTTATAATGAGAGACGGAGACTTGGTTCTAAATATCTTAATAATAAGAAGTTTCCTCTCTTTATGGTGAATATTTTGAAGTTATGCTTGTTTTGCCTTCCTATGCTAGTTGCTTTGTGCTTCAATGAATTATTCTATTGCAATATTCCTATGCATAGGAAGCATGTCCGGCTTAAATGTGTTTGTTATTTGCTTCTTGATGCTCTCTTTTGTTCTTCAGCTCTTATTCCTACGAGAGCATCATTAAAGTCTTAAGCCTATCTTTATGGCTATAAAGAAAGAGCTCTAGGGAGACAACCCTTGTTATGTTTACTTTCAGTTTTAGTGATCTTGATGTTTGTTAATACTGTAGCAACATCATTGTATATTTATTTTTCAGCTTTGTGCCAAGTTTAGCCTCTGATTGCAAGAAAGTTCAAAAGTTGTGACTTGTTGTCCAGGAAACAGATTCTGTCCTTGGATAGAAAAATTCGTATAAAATCACCAGATCATCTTTTTGGTCAGAATTTTGTCGACAGCGTGCTCTATATAATTGTCTTCCGTGCGTCTGTTTTGAGTTTTTTCATTAGAGTTGCAGAAGTGCCCCGGAAAAATCATTTACTACCTGCTGTTCTGTTTTTCACAGATTCTGTCATGTTTTGCCTTTCCTTCATTTTGCAAATCTAGATCTTGCTTTTCCTTTGCAAAAACCTTTTGGCAATCTTGAGAAACAGTAGAACTTCAAGAATATCTTTATTTCCAGCAAGGAACGATTATTTTATTATGGGTACTAACCTCGCTAATCAGATTATGATGAGTTATGTATGAAGGGAGTTTACAAGTGTGCGAGGGAAGATGATAAAAAGATTCAGGAGTGTCAGACGCTCAAGCTTGGGGATGCCCCCATGCACCCCCAAGAAATATTCAAGGAGACTCAAGCGTCTAAGCTTGGGGATGCCCCCGTGCATCCCCTTCTCCATCAACATTATCAGTTCGTCCTTCGTTCCACTATATTTTAATCACTTCATGTGTTATGTGCTATGCTTGGAGCGTCTTATTTTAGTTTTCCTTTTAGTTTTCTTTAGCTTTTCATAATGAGTCGAAACTCAGCTTTCTTTATGTGGGAGAGAAACACGCTCCACTTCTACCTAGAACATAACATAGAATTTGCATGTATATCTTTGCTGTGTGTGTTCTTTGTCTTTTAATAGCTACTATCATGCTTAGCTCTTAACTTTCATGCTTATCTTTTTAAAGAGCTTTTGTTTAGTTGGTTCCTTGAACTCTCTTTAGTTATCATGTTTATCTTATTAAGAGAGTTTGCTTCCATTGCATTGGTTGATATGTCTATGATAAAGATGCTACGTGCATAATGGCGCTTAGTAGTTCATGTTTTCTTATGGTTAGTCTCAAATAGCTGGGGGGTTCCCAATGTGTTATTGGAGTACCAACATGATTTGTTTGCCTATGATGTGGTATGGTTTAGTAATATATTCCTTCAAAGAATTTATTTTGATTGACTTGGCGTATGCTCACGCATATTTAAGACTGTAAAGAAAGTCTGTCAAGCCTCGATGATCTTTTGTTTCTGAGTAGCGATATAACTTCCATGCCTGATTCAATGTTGCTTTGTCGCTCTGCATGATTATGACCGTCATTGCTCTCTTAGTTGGTCGCTCCCAGTCTTTTGCTAACGTTCGCCTGCACTAAGCGGACTGACTGCTTGTGCATCCACATCCTTTTAATCCAGTTATGCCATATGAGTCCACCATATCTTCCTACATGGTATTTACCTGCCATTCCTAACGGAGACTTGCATGTACCATCTCGAAATTATTCAAAGAAAAAGCATTCCTATTTTGTGCCTCTGTTTTAAGTTCATGAGGAAGTAGTAGTTAATTCATGATCTTTTTAAGTTGGACAAGCTTCACCCCGGGATTGCATGTATAATGTGCAAACCCATAATACGAGAAGGAACTGGCATTGAGTGCGCCCGGCTCAAAAAGATAATATAACAAACAAACCCTCCTTCACGCTTTGTTCATGAGAAATCAGAAAACTTTGGCAGTGATAAACAAAGGAGATTAAGAGGATGTGATCGTCCTCATTCGGGAGCCGTTCCTCGAAACTTGTCCATCTCAAGAAGTGATTGAGTTGTCTGCTAGCATTCATTGACGAAACATGCATGATCTAAAAAAATTATTACCTCTGTTTTAAAACCAAGAGCTCTGGTACATGTTTTGTCTTTGTTTCCGACTACGGGTTTTCAACCTTGCCAACAAAAGCCACGGTTCGAGAGTCTCCACCTTCTTTTAAAGCACCAACTACTGAGAGCATGATTGTCATTCTGAGTGTAATGTGCATTGTCCCAAAGTAGCGTTGTCTTTTGCATGATTGTGATATCGTTTATTTTGAAATCATTGTATCTAGTCATCACTTAAACCTTGGAGGTGCCCTTGCATTTATGTTTTGCTTCACTAAAGGGGGCAAGCTAGATATCACTTTATCATATTTGCACATCATGTTCATTACAAATCTATTTGATGTTTCAATATCATATTGTAAAACTTTCAATTCTTTGTGATTTTCTCATGAGGCAACTTAATTACTATAGATTCATTGTCTCAGTAAGCTTTTGTCATATGACTATGAAAAAGTCCTATATGGTTAATAGCATGTCACCACAGAAATTATTCTTGTTATCATTTACCTACTCGAGGACGAGCAGGAATTAAGCTTGGGGATGTTGATACGTCCAAAACGTATCTATAATTTCTGCTTGCTCCATGCCTCTTTTGGGTGATATTGTTATGATATTTATACACTTCCATACACTTTTGATCATATTTGGACTAACCTATTAACTCAGTGCACCCCAGTGCCAGTTTCTGTTTTTGGCTGTTTTTGTATTTCAGGTTTTCACATTACGAGAACTGCTATGAAAAATCAAGAAAAATTATATAAAAAATCAGCGTTCCAGAAACTACCGTGCGCCCGAAGGACAACCGGGGGGGGGGGGGCACCAGGGCTCCAAGCGCCCTGGCGGCGCGCCCCCCCTGGGCCGCGCCGGGGGGGCGTCTGGGCCCCCCGAGGCTCCTCCGATGCCCCCCTTTGGCATATATTTACACCGCGTCAGGGAAACCCTGATTCCAGACCCCTTTTTTCCAGACGCGATTCCGATCTCCGCCGCCATCACCATCAAGCTTCGGGGGACCAGACTTCCTGCGTCGGCACCCTGCCGGGACGGGGAAGTGCCCCCGGATTCATCTCCATCGACGTTGCTTCCTCCCTCCATGATGTGGGAGTAGTTCCTCCTCGGGGCTGAGGTTCTTACCAGTAGCTATGTGGTCAATTCTCTCTCCCATGATGTGATCTTCGTTGTGATCATAGGCTATGTTAATCTAGGGTGATCCCATGATATTTCCCATTCCTCTATGTATTGGATTGATGTACTCACTTGTCTTTATCTAGTATAATCCCCGAGACCAAGGTGACAGCGGTCTATTGGACATGGATTAGAACAATATTTTCATGAGTGATTTCCTCTCTTGTGTGTTGATTGAAGATTGAGAGTCTCTTGGTGCTTGTCTTTGACTATCCTTTAGATATGTTGTGGTGATTGTGGGACTCTCTTTGGATGGCCGCGGTGACATTGGGAAATCCTTAGATTGAGAACTACGAACTTTAAGGTGTGCTTTTGTAGCCCTACATAATTCTCGTCCTCTCTTGACCACGAAGGAATGACCTCCGAGTGCTTCCCCTTTGCATGTTTTATGGGAAATATCATGTGATTCGATTATGTTAATGTTGTTGGGAGTCGCCACTAGTGAAAGTATGAAGCCTAGGCCTTATTTCCATCATTGCAATACCATTCGTGCTCACGTTTACCACTTGTTTGCTTGCTGCACTTTTTATTACAGATTTATACTACTTTGTTTTGCCATCCATATCACTTGCCATTTAACATCTCTTCGCCGAACTAGTGCACCTATACATCTGACAAGTGTATTAGGTGTGTTGGGGACACAAGAGACTTCTTGTATCTTAGTTGCAGGGTTGCTTGAGAGAGACCATCTTCAACCTCTACTTCCCTGAGTTCGATAAACCTTAGGTCATCCACTTGAGGGAAATTGCTGCTGTACTACAAACCTCTGCGCTTGGAGGACCAACATAGTCTACAAGAGTAGAAGCGTGTGTAGACATCACAACCCAATTTTATGTTTTTTGTTTTTGTTGCTGTTAGGGAATAAATATTGCATCTAGCCTCTGATTAGATGTGGTTTTATGTTTTGTTTAGTGTTCGTGCCAAGTAGAACCTTTGGGAAGACTTGTGTGAAGTTTATGTGATATTGCTATGAAAAACAGAATCATTAGCGCTCGCTAAAGTAGTCTTCAGATTTTACAGGAGCGTGATTTTTAGTTGATTCTTTTTGCAGATGATTGGTAGACATATTCCGCAAATTTACCAATTTAATATGAAATTTTTTGGAGTTCCAGAAGTAGGCGAAACCTGCAGTTTACTGCAGACTGTTCTGTTTTTGACAGATTCTGTTTTTCGAGTGTTGTTTGCTTATTCCGATGCATCTATGAGTAGTATTGGAGGATATGAACCATAGAGAAGTTGGAATACAGTAGGTTTAACACCAATATAAACAAATAATGAATTCATTGCTGCACATTTGAGTAGTGGTTTGCTTTCTTATACTAAGGGAGCTCACGAGAATTTTTGTCTAAGTTTTGTGTTGTGAAGTTTTCAAGTTTTGAGTATTGCTTTGATCGACTGTGAAACAAGGAGTAGCAAAGGCCTAAGCTCGGGGATGCCCATGGCATCCCAAGGAATTCAAGATAATCAAAAGCCTAAGCTTGGGGATGCCCCGAGAAGGCATCCCCTCTTTCGTCTTCATCCATCGGTAACTATACTTGGAGCTATATTTTTATTCGCAACATGATATATGTTTTGCTTGGAGCGCCTTGTATAATTTGGGTCTTTGCTTGTTAGTTTTACACAATCATCCTTTCTAGACACACCTATTTGAGAGAGTTAAATATGGCCTAGAAATCGTTAGAACACTCTATGTGATTCACTTATATCTTTTGAGTTGAATAGTTTTTGCTCTAGTGCTTCACTTATATCTTTTAGAGCACGGTGGTGGTAATATTTTGTAGAAATTGTTGAACTCTCATGCTTTTCTTATATCCTTTTGAGAGTCTATTAAAACAGCATGGTAATGTGTTTAGGCTAAAGGAACTAGTCTTCACATTATAGACATCCAATGTCAATGTAGTAAAAAAATTCACACCAAGTGCATTGAATAGAATGAGATGTTGGATGCTTGATAATTGTTTTGAGATATGATGATAGTGATATTAGAGTCATGCTAGTGGAGTTATTATGAAATTGAGAAATACTTGTGTTAAGGTTAGTGATTCCCTTAGCATGCACGTATGGTGAACCGCTATGTGACGAAGTTAGAGCATGAGGTATTTGTAGAGTGCCAACCTTTGTGTGGAGGTCGGGGGCGCGTGATGGTTAACTCCTACCAACCTCCCCCCTAGGAGCATGCGTTGATTGCTTTGTTTTGATGACTCGTAGATTTTTGCAATAAGTATATGATTTCTTATGACTAATGTTGAGTCCATGGATTATACGCACTCTCACCCTTCCAGCATTGCTAGCCTCTCTTGTACCGCGCAACTTTGGTCGGTGCCATAAACCCACTATATATCCTTCCTCAAAATAGCCACCATATTGTTCCTCAAAACAGCCACCATACCTACCTATCATGGCATTTCCATAGCCATTTCGAGATATATTGCCATGCAACTTTCCACCGTTCCGTTCATATGACACGCATCATATTGTCATATTGCCTTTGCATGATCATGTAGTGGACATCGTATTTGTGGCAAGGCCACCATGCATAATTTGTATACATCTCACTCTTGTTTCATTGCACATACCGGTACACCGCCGGAGGCCTTCATATAGAGTCATACTTTGTTGTTGTAGTATCGAGTTGTAATATTGAGTTGTAATGAAAGTGTGATGATCATCATTATTAGATCATTGTCCCATGGGAGGAAAGGCTAAATCTATAAAGCCCCTCGGCAAAAAGGCCCAAAAAAAGGGAAGAAAAAGAGAAAAATAAAAAGGGACAATTGCTACTATCTTTTTCCACACTTGTGCTTCAAAGTAGCACCATGTTCTTCGTTGTAGAGAGTCTCATGTTTAGTCACTTTCATATACTAGTGGGAATTTTCATTATAGAACTTGGCTTGTATATTCCAACGATGGGCTTCCTCAAATGCCCTAGGTCTTCGTGAGCAAGCAAGTTGGATGCACACCCACTAGTTTCTTTCGTTGAGCTTTCATTCATATTTAGCTCTAGTGCATCCGTTGCATGGCAATCCCTACTCACTCACATTGATATCTATTGATGGGCATCTCCATAGCCCGTTGATACGCCTAGTTGATGTGAGATTATCTCCCTCCTTTTTGTCTTCTCCACAACCACCTCTATTCCACCCATAGTGTTATGTCCATGGCTCACGCTCATGTAATGCGTGAAAGTTGAAAGGTTTGAAGGAATAGAGTATGAAAACAAGTGCTTGGCTGAAATCGGGGTTGTGCATGAAATGAATATTTTGTGTAATAACGAGGGAGCATAGTCAAACTATATGATTTTGTAGGGATAACTTTCTTTAGCCATAGTATTTTGAGAATACATGATTGCTTTGTTAGTATGCTTGAAGTATTACTATTTCTTATGTCAATATAGACTTTTGTCTTGAATCTTTCAGATCTGAACATTCATGCCACAATTAAGAGAATTACATTAAGAAACTATATTGGTTAGCATTCCACATCAAAAATTCTGTTTTTATCATTTACCTACTCGAGGATGAGCAGGAATTAAGCTTGGGGATGCTTGATACGTCTCCAACGTATCTATAATATTTTATTATTCGATGCTATTATATTATCCTTCTAGGATGTCTTATGGGCTTTATTATACACTTTTATATGATTTTTGGGACTACCTATTAACCCAGAGGCCAGTGCCAGTTTCTGTTTTTCTCCTATTTTAGGGTTTTACAAAAAAGGAATATCAAATGGAGTCCAATTGACAAGCCAATTTTATATGATTTTTTCTGGACCAAAAGAAGCCCCCGAAGCAAAAGAGTTGGGCCAGGAGAGCCACGGGCTACCCACGAGGCTGGAGGACGCGCCCTGGGAAGGTGGTGGCGCCCTCCTATCTTGTGGACAGCCAAGAAGCCCCCCTGACGTGGGACCAACGCCAAAAATTCCTATAAATAATGAAACCTTCGGAAATTAACCTAGATCGGGAGTTCCGCCGCCGAAAGCCTCTGTAGCCACCGAAAACCAATCTAGACCCCGTTCCGGCACCCTGCCGGAGGGGGGATCCCTCACCGGTGGCCATCTTCATCATCCCGGCGCTCTCCATGACGAGGAGGGAGTAGTCCACCCTCGGGGCTGAGGGTATGTACCAGTAGCTATGTGTTTGGTATTTCTCTCTCGTGTTCTTGAGATGGCACGATCATGATGTATCGCGAGCTTTGCTATTCTAGTTGGATCCTATGATGCTTCTCCCCCTCTACTCTCTTGTAATGGATTGAGTTTTCCCTTTCAAGTTATCTTAAAGGATTGAGTCTTTAAGGATTTGAGAACTCTTGATGTATGTCTTGCATGTGTTTATCTGTGGTGGCAATGGGATATCATGTGATCCACTTGATGTATGTTTTGGTGATCAACTTGCGGGTTCCGTGACCTTGGGAATCTATGCATAGGGGTCGGCACATGTTTTCGTCTTGACTTTTCGATAGAAACTTTGGGGCACTCTTTGAAGTTCTATGTGTTGGTTGAATAGATGTTTCTGAGATTGTGTGATGCATATCGTATAATCATGCCCACGGATACTTGAGGTGACAATGCAGTATCTAGGTGACATTAGGGTTTTGGTTGATTTGTGTCTTAAGGTGTTATTCTAGTACGAAATCTAAGATGGATTGAACGTTACTACGGACTCTTGAATAGATCGATCAGAACGAATAACTTTGAGGTGGTTTCGTACCCTACCGTAATCTCTTCGTTTGTTCTCCGCTATTAGTGACTTTGGAGTGACACTTTGTTGCATGTTGAGGGCTAGTAATATGATCCAATTATGTTATCCTTGTTGAGAGAACTTGCACTAGTGAAAGTATGAACCCTAGGCCTTGTTTCCTATCATTGCAACACCGTTTATGCTCACGTTTACCACTTGCTACCTTGCTGTTTTTATATTTTCTTATTACAAAAACATATATCTACCATCCATATTGCACTTGTATCACCATCTCTTCGCCGAACTAGTGCACCCATACAATTTACCATTGTATTTGGTGTGTTGGGGACACAAGAGACTCTTTGTTATTTGGTTGGAGGGTTGCTTGAGAGAGACCATTTTCATCCTACGCCTCCCACGGATTGATAAACCTTAGGTCATCCACTTGAGGGAAATTTGCTACTGTCCTACAAACCTCTGCACTTGGAGGCCCAACAATGTCTACAAGAAGAAGGTTGTGTAGTAGACATCAGTCTGACCGAGAGAGTCAATCAGATTCTGGAGGACATGTTGAGAGCTTGTGTGCTAGATTATGGATCCAGTTGGGACGACAACTTGCCCTATGCAGAGTTCTCATACAACAACAGTTACCAGGCCAGTTTGAAAATGGCACCATTCGAAGCATTGTATGAGAGGAGGTGCCGAACGCCATTAATGTGGGATGAAGTCGGAGACCGTGAGTTATTTGGACCCGATCTGATCAAAGAGTCAGAAGAGAAGGTTAAGCTGATTCGAGATAGACTGAAGGTAGATCAGTCCAGTCAGAAGAGTTATGCAGACTCGAAGCACAAGGAAGTAGCCTATGAAATCGGAGACAGAGTGTACCTGAGAGTGTCGCCTCTGCGAGGAGTTAAACGTTTCATAGTTAAGGGAAAGTTAGCCCCGATATTTGTGGGACTGTACCATGTTTTGGAACACATGGGAGAGGTTGCCTACAAGTTGGAGTTACCCGAAGGTTTGTCAGGAGTTCACGACGTGTTTCACGTTTCTCAGCTTAAGAAGTGTCGTGCCGAGATGGCTGATATCCCTTTAAGAGACACTGTGCCCCTTGAGGCAATTCAGTTGGATAGTGATCTGACTTACGAGGAGAAACCCGTCAAGATCCTCGAGTTTGCGAGCAAAGTCACCCGCAGCAAAGTTATCATGTTTTGCAAAGTTCAATGGAGTCACCATACCGAAGATGAAGCCACCTGGGAACGAGAGGATGATCTACGCAAGGACCACCCACACATGTTATCTAGCCAAACGGAATCTCGAGGGCGAGATTCATTCTAAGGGGGTAGGTTTGTAACATCCCAAATTTTCAATTTGGAATGTTATACATAGATCATATTGCATTGCATATTTTATTGCATTTGTGTGTTGCGATTCTCAAAATTCTAAGCAACTCAAGGACCTACGGAGAGAGTTGGGAATTCTACCATTTTTGTATTTGAGTTTTCTCAAATACCTGTACGAGGATCACTTTGGTTTTAATTATTTTTCTCTCCTAAAAATATTTCTTAATAAAATATATGAGCGGAGATAAATGACTTCTCCAAAACAAAAGAAATATTGCAGGAAAAATATTAAAATCACTTTAGGTACTTTATTCGGATTTATTTGCGATTTATTGGCATAGGAAAAATGCGTGTTTTTCAAAATTGCATTTAGGTCTGGAAAAATGTTCACTTTGTCCTAAATATTATTATAGGATGGTGAAAATTTATTTCGGAATTTTTCTCATCTCGTTTTAGTATTTTATTTTTGTTGTTTTCTGCGTCACGATCGTTTAAAAAAAGGTCCGTACCGACTGGGCCGAAGCCCAGCCGGCCTAGTGCCGCCGCCCTCCCCGACTCCGACCGGAGTCCACGCCCAGCACGCCGCCCGCCGTGGCCGACCTGGCCGCCGCCGCCACCTGGCCCCCTCCCCAAGCAA
>LR738715.1:794308211-794386395 GCA_902687465.1 Secale cereale | reverse complement strand
CCCCCCCCCGGGCCCTATATATAGTGGGAGGAGGGAGGGCAGCTGCACCCTTGCTCCTGGCGCCTCCCTCTCCCTCCCGTTACACCTCTCCCTCCTCCCGCGGTGCTTGGCGAAGCCCTGCAGAAATTCCGTTGCATCCACCACCACGTCGTCGTGCTGCTGGATCTCCATCAACCTCTTCTCCCCCCTTGCTGGATCAAGAAGGAGGAGACGTCGCTGCACCATACGTGTGTTGAACGCGGAGGTGCCGTCCGTTCGGCGCTGGGATCATCGGTGATTTGGATCACGACGAGTACTACTCCATCATCCACGTTCTCTTGAACACTTCCGCTTGCGATCGACAAGGGTATGTAGATGCACTCCTTTATCCCTCATTGCTAGATGACTCCTTAGATTGATCTTGGTGAAGCGTAGAAAATTTTTGAATTCTGCTACGTTCCCCAACAGTGGCATCTGAGCTAGGTCTTTGCATAGTATCTTGCACGCGTAGAACACAAAGCAGTTGTGGGCGTAGATTTGTTCAATTCTCTTGCTGCTACTAGTCTTATCTTGATTTGGCGGCATCGTGGGATGAAGCGGCCCGGACCGACCTTACACGTACGCTTAGGTGAGACAGGTTCCACCGACTGACATGCACTAGTTGCATAAGGTGGCTGGCGGGTGACAGTCTCTCCCACTTTAGTCGGATCGGATTCGATGAAAAGGTTCCTTATGAAGGGTAAATAGAAATTGACATATCACGTTGTGGTTTTGGCGTAGGTAAGAAACGTTCCTGCTAGAAACCTATAGCAGCCACGTAAAAACTTGCAACAACAATTAGAGGACGTCTAACTTGTTCTTGCAGCATGTGCTATGTGATGTGATATGGCCAAAAGATATGATGAATGATATATTTGATGTATGAGACTGATCATGTTCTTGTAATAGGAATCACGACTTGCATGTCGATGAGTATGACAACCGAAAGGAGCCATAGGAGTGGTCTTATTTTTGTATGACCTGCGTGTCACTAAATAATGCCATGTAATTACTTTACTTTATTGCTAAACGTTAGCCATAGTAGTAGAAGTAATTTTTCGCGAGGCGACTTCATGAAGACACGATGATGGAGATCATGATGTCATGCCGGTGATGATGATGATTATGGAGCCCCGAAGATGAAGATCAAAGGAGCAAGATGATATTGGCCATATCATGTCACTATTTGATTGCTTTTGATGTTTATCATGTTTATGCATCTTATTTGCTTAGAACGACGGTAGTAAATAAGATGATCTCTCACTAAAAATTTCAAGAATTGTGTTCCCCCTAATTATGAACCGTTGCTAAGGATCGTTGTTCTGAAGAACCACGTGATGATCGGGTGTGATAGGCTCTAACGTTCGCATACAACGGGTGTAAGCCAGATTTACACACGCAATACATTTAGGGTTCACTTGACGAGCCTAGCATGTAAAGACATGGCCTCGGAACACGGAAGACCGAAAGGTCGAACATGAGTCGTATAGAAGATATGATCAACATGAAGATGTTCACCGTTGATGACTAGTCCGTCTCACGTGATGATCGGACACGGCTTAATCGATTCGGATCATGTATCACTTAGATGACTAGAGTGATATCAATCTGAGTGGGAGTTCATTAAATTTGTTTAGATGAACTTAATTTCCATGAACTTAGTCTAAAATCTTTCCAATATGTCTTGTAGATCAAATGGCACACGCTCATGTTACCCTCAACTTCAACGCGTTCCTAGAGAAAGCCAAGCTGAAAGACGATGGTAGCAACTATACGGACTGGGTCCGTAACTCGAGGATCATCCTGATAGCTGCCAAGAAAACATATGTCCTTGAAGCACCGTTAGGTGACGCTCCCGCCCCAGCGAACCAAGACGTTATGAATGCTTGGCAGTCGCGTTGTGATGATTACTCCCTGGTTCAGTGCGGCATGCTTTACGGCTTAGAATCGGGGCTCCAAAAGCGTTTTGAGCACCATGGAGCATATGAGATGTTCCAAGAGCTGAAAATCGTTTTCCAAGCTCATGCCCGAGTCGAGAGATATGACATATCCGACGCATTCTGCAGTTGTAAGATGGAGGAGAATAGTTCTGTCAGCGAGCACATACTCAAATTGTCTGGGTTGCACAATCGCTTGTCTCAGATGGGAATGAATCTCCCGGACGAAGCGGTCGTTGACAGAATCCTTCAGTCGCTCCCACCTAGCTACAAGAGCTTCCTGATAAACTTCAATATGCAAGGGACGGAGAAGTCCATTCCCGAGGTGTATTCAATGCTGAAATCAGCGGAGGTGGAGATCAAGAAAGAGCATCAAGTGTTGATGGTGAATAAAACCACTAAGTTCAAGAAAGGCAAGGGTAAAAAGAACTTCAAGAAGGACGGCAAAGGAGTCGTCGCGCCCGGTAAGCCAGTTGCCGGGAAGAAGCCAAAGAATGGACCCAAGCCTGAGACTGGGTGCTTTTATTGAAAGGGAAAAGGTCACTGGAAACGGAACTGCCCCAAATACTTAGCAGATAAGATGGCCGGCAACGTCAAAGGTATATATGATATACATGTTATTGATGTGTACCTTACCAGCGCTCGTAGTAACTCCTGGGTATTTGATACCGGTGCAGTTGCTCACATTTGTAACTCAAAGCAGGAGCTGCGGAATAAGCGGAGACTGGCGAGGGACGAGGTGACGATGCCCGTCGGGAATGGTTCCAAGGTCGATGTGATCACCGTCGGCACGCTACCTCTACATCTACCCTCGGGATTAGTTTTAAACCTTAATAATTGTTATTTTGTACCAGCTTTGAGCATGAACATTGTATCTGGATCTCGTTTAATGCGAGATGGCTACTCATTTAAATCCGAGAATAATGGTTGTTCTATTTATATGAGAGATATGTTTTATGGTCATGCCCCGCTGGTCAATGGTTTATTCTTGATGAATCCCGAACGTGATGTTACACATATTCACAGTGTGAATGCCAAAAGATGTAATGTTGATAATGATAGTCCCACATACTTGTGGCATTGCCGCCTTGGTCATATTGGTCTCAAACGTATGAAGAAGCTCCATGCAGATGGACTTCTAGAATCTCTTGATTATGAATCATTGGATATGTGCGAACCATGCCTCTTGGGCAAGATGACCAAGACTCCGTTCTCCCGAACAATGAAGCGAGCGACCAACTTATTGGAAATCATACATACCAATGTGTGCGGTCCAATGAGTGTTGAAGCTTGCGGAGGCTATCGTTATGTTCTCACCCTCACGGATGACTTAAGTAGATATGGGTATGTCTACTTAATGAAACACAAGTCTAAGACTTTTGAAAAGTTCAAGGAATTTCAGAATGAGGTTGAGAATCAACGTGATAGAAAAATAAAGTTCTTACGATCAGATCGTGGAGGAGAATATTTAAGTCACGAATTTGGCATGCACTTAAGGAACTGTGGAATTGTTTCGCAATTGACACCGCCCGGAACACCTCGGCGCAATGGTGTGTGCGAACATCGTAATCACACTCTGTTGGACATGGTGTGATCCATGATGTCTCTCACCGACTTACCGCTATCTTTTTGGGGTTATGCTTTAGAGACTGTCGCATTCACTTTAAATAGGACTCCGTCAAAATCCGTTGAGACGACACCGTATGAACATTGGTTTGGCAAGAAAACTAAGCTGTCGTTTATGAAAGTTTGGGGTTGCGATGCTTATGTCAAGAAACTTCAACTTGAAAAGCTCAAACCCAAATCGGAAAAATGTGTCTTCATAGGATACCCAAAGGAAACTATTGGGTACACCTTCTACCTCAGATCCGAAGGCAAGGTCTTCGTTGCCAAGAATGGATCCTTTCTGGAGAAAGAGTTTCTCTCGAAAGAAGTAAGTGGGAGGAAAGTGGAACTCGATGAGGTGACAGTCACCCCTTTCGAACCGGAAAGTAGCGCAGCGCAGGAAGTTGTTCCTGAGGTGCGTGCACTGACTAGGGAGGAAGTTAATGATGATGATCATGAATCTTCAGATCAAGTTACTATTGAACTTCGAAGGTCCACAAGGACACGTTCCGCACCAGAGTGGTACGGAAACCCTGTCATGGAAATCATGTTGTTAGACAACGGTGAACCTTCGAACTATGAAGAAGCGATGGCGGGCCCGGATTCCAACAAATGGCTTGAAGCCATGAAATCCGAGATAGGATCCATGTATGAAAACAAAGTATGGACTTTGGTGGACTTGCTCGATGATCGGCATGCCATAGAAAATAAATGGATATTTAAGAAGAAGACTGGCGCGGATGGTAATGTGACCATCTATAAGGCTCGGCTTGTCGCTAAAGGTTATCGAAAAGTTCAAGGGATTGACTACGACGAGACTTTCTCTCCCGTAGAGATGTTAAAGTCCATCCGAATCATGTTAGCAATTGCCGCATACTATGATTATGAGATATGGCAAATGGACGTCCAAACGGCATTCCTTAATGTCTCCCTCAAGGAAGAACTGTTTATGATGCAGCCGAAAGGTTTTGTCGATCCTGAGAATGCTAATAAGGTATGCAAGCTCCAGCGCTTAATCTATGGGCTGGTGCAAGCATCTCGGAGTTGGAATATTCGCTTTAATGATGTGATCAAAGCGTTTGGGTTTATACAGACTTGGGGAGAAGCCTGTATTTACAAGAAAGTGAGTGGGAGCTCTATGGCATTTCTCATATTATATGTGGATGATATACTGCTTATGGGAAATGATATAGAATTCTGGGAAAGCATAAAGGCCTACTTGAATAAGAGTTTTTCAATGAAAGACCTTGGAGAAGCTGCTTACATATTAGGCATCAAGATCTATAGAGATAGATCGAGACACCTCATTGGTCTTTCAAAAAGCACATACCTTGATAAGATATTGAAGAAGTTCAATATGGATCAGTCCAAGAAAGGGTTCTTGCCTGTATTGCAAGGTATGAGATTGAGCACGGCTCAATCCCCGACCACGGCAGAAGATAGAGAAAAGATGAGTGTCATCCCCTATACCTCAGCCATAGGTTCTATTATGTATGCCATGCTGTGTTCCAGACCTAATGTGAACCTTGCCATAAGTTTGGTAGGGAGGTACTGTCAGGTATATAACTACTAGGTTTAAACCGGCCAGGAGGGTCCGGATTAAGTTATCAAGATTATATTATCAGAGAGGCCCGGCAAAGTATGAAGCAAAATATTGTAGCCCAGGAAGCTTAGAGCCCATATGTTAGGGCCCATGATTTGTAAACCGTCATACTGTGTAACTTGGGATGTAAGATAGAAAGAGCGGAGGCCGAGGTGGACACGATTATGAGCCGGCCTCGGGACTCTGTAAACCAGACCGGGCGTCACCTCTTATATAAAGGGACGACCCGGCGACGGTTCAGGAGAGAAAAAACAACAGCTCGAGACACAGGCAAAGCGGATTCGCTCCCTGGTCATCGAAGCCCAAGCAATACCACACCAAACTAGACATAGGCTTTTACCTTCATCGAAGGGGCCGAACTAGTATAAACTCATGTGTCATTCGTCCGCTTTAACCCCTTTTAGCTAACCCGAGCGATGGCCTCACGACTAAGTCCTTTTGCTAGGACATCTGCCGTGCTAAACCCACGACAGTTGGCGCGCACCGTGGGGCTATCGCACGATGGTTTCGAGTTCTTGAAGGGCAGCTTTGAAGGACTCAAGGGCTATGCAGTGGGCCGGATGACTAAGAGTCATCGTGGCTGGATCTACATCGACGATGCAGGCTGGGGCCCCGAGGCCGATTCAATTGAATATGGGTATCGGGTCCCCTTCGGCGGCATCCACGTCTACATCGGCAAGATCGGCGAACCGGTCCCTGAGCTGGACACCTTCCGCAACATCGTCGAGTCAGCTCAGCGTGCGAGACCAGCCTAGATTCAGCCCGCCGTGAAGCACGTCTTCATTGGAGCAGTGCACGGAGTACAAGCCAAGGACGGATTGGACTCTGGCACCAAGACTGTTGTTTATTCCGGCGATGAATCTTCGTCCGGAGAGACGGAATCTTTGTATCTGCTGTAGGACGACCGGTCTGAGGGTTGTTCCGATGGTGATGGTATTCCGGACCCCCTCGATCCGCCAAACAGGGTTGCTGTTTTCATGGCCGGATTACAATCCATGCAGCAGCCCTCAACGACTGGGGCGCTAAACTCAGAGGCAATGGGATCTAGAGCTGGAGACCTTCCCCCATCGCCCTCTGATGCTCTATACACCTTAGTCGACACTTTGATAGCGCTTGCAACAGCAGAAGTAGCCCGGGCCGACATGGAGCAGCATGACGCAGAGATCGCTCAGGTGAAGAGCCGGATTGAGCAAGCCAAGTTGGATCTGGCTGCTGAGAAAGCTAGGTCGGCTCAGGATAGATCAGAACGCCTCACAGGAGGTGATGTAGAGAAGACAACGATCTCGTTTGCCGCCGGTTTATGGGGCGAGAAATCTCTTTAGCACACCAGGCGCGGGAACCAGTAACCATCCAGAGGTAAGCCGGGCAGGAGCACCAGGAACAGGCGCGTTGGTTCAACCACCGGCCGCAAAGCCGAATCGCTAAGTTATGCCGACCCAGCATGTGCCCACCCCTCCTAGTCATTATTCCAATTCGTTGGACAACATAGTTGCTGCCGCTTCACGGCTGGCCGCCCTTCCCATTGAAGGCACGTCCCCCATAGCAGTAGAGGCACGACGGGCCAAGGAGTTTCTTCATGCGCTTTACACCAATATGACCTAAACGGCAGTGCCACAAATAAGTTGCACTATCATTATTAACCTTGCATCGTTTGGCTTCAATATTATGAATATGTGTATCACTACAATCGAGATCCAACAAGAATAGACCACTCTTCAAGGGTGCATGACCATAAAAGATATTATTCATATAAATAGAACAACCATTATTGTCAGATTTAAATGAATAACCAACTCATAATAAACAATATTCGGATATAATGTTCATGCTTAACACTAGCACCAAATAACAATTATTCAGGTCTAAAACTAATCCTGAAGGTAGATGTAGAGGTAGCGTGCCGACGACGATCACATCGACTTTGGAACCATTTCCCACGCGCATCATCACCTCGTCCTTAGCCAATCTTCATTTAATCCGTAGCCCCTGTTTCGAGTTACAAATATTAGCAACCGAATCGGTATCAAATACCCAGGTGCTAGTACGAGCATTAGTAAGGTACACATCAATAACATGTATATCACATATACCTTTGTTCACCTTGCCATCCTTCTTATCCACTAAATACTTGGGGCAGTTCTGCTTCCAGTATCCAGTCCCTTTGCAGTAGAAGCACTCAGTTTCAGGCTTGGCTCCAGACATGGGTTTCTTCATGGGAGTAGCAACTGTCTTGCTATTATTTTTGAAGTTCCCCTTCTTTCCCTTGCCCTTTTTCTTGAAACTAGTGGTCTTGTTAACCATCAACACTTGATGCTCCTTTTTTATTTCTACCTCGATAGCTTTGAGCAGAGCGAACAGCTCGGGAATTGTCTTCTGCATCCCTTGCATGTTATAGTTCATCACGAAGCCTTTATAGCTTGGTGGCAGTGATTGAAGAACTCTATCAATAACACTATCTTTGTCAACTTTGCATCCAAGTTGAGTCATATGATTGTAGTACCCAGAAATTCTGAGCAAGTGTTCACTGATAGAACTATTCTCCTCCATCTTGCAGCTGTAGAACTTATTGGAAATCTCATATTTCTCAATCCGGGCATTTGCTTGAAATATTAACTTCAACTCCTGGAACATCTCATATGCTCCATGACGTTCAAAACGTCGTTGAAGTCCCGGTTTTAAGTCGTAAAGCATGGCACACTGAACTATCGTGTAGTCATCAGACCGCGTCTGCCAGACGTTCAAAGCGTCTACATTAGCAGGAGGGGGCTTGTCACCTAGCAGTGCTTCAAGGACATAATTCTTCTCTGCAGCAATGTTACGGACCCAGACCGTGTAATTGCTACCATCATCTTTCAACTTAGCTTTCTCTAGGAACGCATTAAAATTCAAGGGAAAGGTAGCACGGGCCATTGATCTACAACAACATAGATATGCAAAAACTATCAGGACTAAGTTCATGATAAATTAAAGTTCAATTAATCATATTACTAAAGAACTCCCACTTAGATAGACATCCGTCTAGTCATCTAAATGATCACTGATCCAAATCAACTAAACCATGTCCGATCATCACGTGAGATGGAGTAGTTTTCAATGGTGAACATCTTATGTTGATCATATCTACTATATGATTCACGCTTAACCTTTCGGTCTCCGGTGTTCCGAGGCCATGTTTGTACATACTAGGCTCGTCAAGTTTAACCCGAGTATTCTGCGTGTGCAAAACTGGCTTGCACCCATTGTATGTGAACGTAGAGCTTATCACACCCGATCATCACGTGGTGTATCGGCACGACAAACTTTCGCAACAGTGCATACTCCGGGAGAACACTTGTACCTTGAAATTTTGTAAGGGATCATCTTATAATGCTACCGTCGTACTAAGCAAAATAAGAAGCATAATAAGATAAACATCACATGCAATCAAAATATGTGACATGATATGGCCATCATCATCTTGTGCTTTTGATCTCCATCTCCAAGGCACCGTCATGATCACCATCGTCACCGGCGCGACACCTTGATCTCCATCATAGCATCGTTGTCGTCTCGCAGACTATTTCTTCCACGACTATCGCTACCGTTTGGTGATAAAGTAAATCAATTACATGGCGATTGTATTTCATACAATAAAGCGACAACCATATGGCTCCTGCCAGTTGCCGATAATTGTACAAAACATGATCGTCTCATACAATAACGTATAACTCATCATGTCTTGACCATATCACATCACAGCATGCCCTGCAAAAACAAGTTAGACGTCCTCTACTTTGTTGTTGCAAGTTTTACGTGGCTGCTACAGACTTAGCAAGAACCGTTCTTACCTACGCATACAAAAACCACAACGATTTTTCATCAAGTATGTGATGTTTTAACCTTCACAAGGACCGGGCGTAGCCACACTCGATTCAACTGAAGTGAGAGAGACAGACACCCGCCAGTCACCTTTAAGCAACGAGTGCTCGTAACGGTGAAACCAGTCTCGCGTAAGCGTGCGCGTAATGTCGGTCCGGGCCGCTTCATCTCACAATACCGCAGAATCAAAGTATGACATGCTGGTAAGCAGTATGACTATTATCGCCCACAACTCATTGTGTTCTACTCGTGCATATCATCTACGCATAGACCTGGCTCTTGATGCCACTGTTGGGGAACGTAGTATTTCAAAAAAAAAATCCTACGATCACGCAAGATCTATCTACTAGATGCATAGCAACGAGAGGGGAGAGTGTGTCTACGTACCCTCGTAGACCAAAAGCAGAAGCGTCTAGTGACGCGGTTGATGTAGTCGAACGTCTTCGCGATCCAACCGATCAACCACCAAACGTACGGCACCTCCACGTTCAGCACACGTTCAGCTTGATGACGTCCCACAAGCTCTTGATCCAGTTGAGCTTCATGGGAGAGTTTTGTTAGCACGACGGCGTGGTGACGGAGATGATGAAGCTACCGGCGCAGGGCTTCGCCTAAGCACTGCAACGGTATGACCGAGGTGTGTTTCTGTGGAGGGGGGCACCGCACACGGCTAGAACAATGTTTCTTGTGTGTCCTTAGGTGCCCCCTGTCCTCGTATATAAAGGAGCAAGGCGGAGGTGTTGGAAATATGCCCTAGAGGCAATAATAAAATGGTTATTATTATATTTCTTTGTTCATGATAATTGTCTATTATTCATGCTTGAATTGTATTATCCAGAAACAGTGATACATGTGTGAATACATAGACCACAACGTGTCCCTGGTAAACCTCTAGTTACTAGCTTGTTGATCAACAGATGGTTACGGTTTCCTGACCGTGGACATTGGATGTCATTGATAACGGGATCACATCATTAGGAGAATGATGTGATGGACAAGACCCAATCCTAAGCCTATAACAAGATCGTGTAGTTCGTAATGCTAAAGCTTTTCCAATGTCAAGTATCTTTTCCTTAGACCATGAGGTTGTGCAACTCCCGGATACTGTAGGAATACTTTGGGTGTGCCAAACGTCACAACGTAACTGGGTGGCTATAAAGGTACACAACGGGTATCTCCGAAAGTATCTGTTGAGTTGGCACGAACCGAGACTCGGATTTGTCACTCCGTATGACGGAGAGGTATCTATGGGCCCACTCGGTAAGACATCATCATAATGAGCTCAATGTGACTAAGGACTTGGTCACGGGATGATGTATTACGGAACGAGTAAAGAGACTTGCCATGACGAGATTGAACAAGGTATCAGTATACCGACGATCGAATCTCGGGCAAGTACTATAACAATAGACAAAGGGAATTGCATACGGGATTAAGTGAATCCTTGACATCGTGGTTCATCCGATGAGATCATCGAGGAACATGTAGGAACCAACATGGGTATCCAGGTCCCGCTGTTGGTTATTGACCGAAGAGTCGTCTCGGTCATGTCTACGTGTCTCCCGAACCCGTAGGGTCTACACACTTAAGGTTCGGTGACGCTATGGTTCTAGAGATATATGCACACGGTAACCCGAATGTTATTCAGAGTCCCGGATGAGATCACAGACATCACGAGGAGTTCCGGAATGGTCCGGAGGTAAAGAATTATATATAGGAAGTCCAGTTTCGGCCATCGGGAGAGTTTCGGGGGTCACCGGTAGTGTACCGGGACCACCGGAAGGGTCCCGGGGGTCCACCGGGTGGGGCCACCTATCCCGGAGGGCCCCATGGGCCGAAGGGGGAGGGGAACCAGCCCATTGTGGGCTGGCACACCCACCTTGGGCTTCCCCCCTGCGCCTAGGGTTGGGACCCTAGGGGTGGGGGGCGCCCCACATGCCTTGGGGGGCAAGCCTCCCCCTTGGCCGCCGCCCCCCTAGGAGATTGCATCTCCTAGGGACGGCGCCCCCCCCTGGGCCCTATATATAGTGGGGGGAGGGAGGGCAGCTGCACTGTTGCTCCTGGCGCCTCCCTCTCCCTCCCGTTACACCTCTCCCTCCTCCCGCGGTGCTTGGCGAAGCCCTGCAGAAATTCTGTTGCATCCACCACCACGTCGTCGTGCTGCTGGATCTCCATCAACCTCTTCTCCCCCCTTGCTGGATCAAGAAGGAGGAGACGTCGCTGCACCGTACGTGTGTTGAACGCGGAGGTGCCGTCCGTTCGGCGCTGGGATCATCGGTGATTTGGATCACGACGAGTACGACTCCATCATCCACATTCTCTTGAACACTTCCGCTTGCGATCGACAAGGGTATGTAGATGCACTCCTTTATCCCTCGTTGCTAGATGACTCCTTAGATTGATCTTGGTGAAGCGTAGAAATTTTTTGAATTCTGCTACGTTCCCCAACAGTGGCATCTGAGCTAGGTCTTTGCGTAGTATCTTGCACGCGTAGAACAAAAAGCAGTTGTGGGCGTAGATTTGTTCAATTCTCTTGCCGCTACTAGTCTTATCTTGATTTGGCGGCATCTGGGATGAAGCGGCCCGGACCGACCTTCAACGTACGCTTACGTGAGATAGGTTCCACCGACTGACATGCACTAGTTGCATAAGGTGGCTAGCGGGTGACAGTCTCTCCCACTTTAGTCGGATCGGATTCGATGAAAAGGGTCCTTATGAAGGGTAAATAGAAATTGACATATCACGTTGTGGTTTTGCCATAGGTAAGAAACGTTCCTGCTAGAAACCTATAGCAGCCACGTAAAAACTTGCAACAACAATTAGAGGACGTCTAACTTGTTCTTGCAGCATGTGCTATGTGATGTGATATGGCCAAAAGATATGATGAATGATATATTTGATGTATGAGACTGGTCATGTTCTTGTAATAGGAATCACGACTTGCTTGTCGATGAGTATGACAACCGGAAGGAGCCATAGGAGTTTTCTTATTTTTGTATGACCTGCGTGTCACTAAATAACGCCATGTAATTACTTTACTTTATTGCTAAACGTTAGCCATAGTAGTAGAAGAAATTTTTCGCGAGGCGGCTTCATGAAGACACGATGATGGAGATCATGATGTCATGCCGGTGACGATGATGATTATGGAGCCCCGAAGATGAAGATCAAAGGAGCAAGATGATATTGGCCATATCATGTCACTATTTGATTGCATTTGATGTTTATCATGTTTATGCATCTTATTTGCTTAGAACCACGGTAGTAAATAAGATGATCCCTCACTAAAAATTTCAAGAATTGTGTTCCCCCTAACTGTGCACCGTTGCTAAGGATCGTTGTTCCGAAGCA
Organism: Secale cereale; assembly: GCA_902687465.1. Taxonomy (NCBI): domain Eukaryota; kingdom Viridiplantae; phylum Streptophyta; class Magnoliopsida; order Poales; family Poaceae; genus Secale; species Secale cereale. The sequence goes on along the minus strand of LR738715.1, from coordinate 794,374,023 downwards.
CCACGTGTTGATCGGGTGTGATAGGCTCTAACGTTCGCATACAACGGGTGTAAGCCAGATTTACCCACGCAATACATTTAGGGTTCACTTGACGAGCCTAGCATGTACAGACATGGCCTCGGAACACGGAAGATCGAAAGGTCGAACATGAGTCGTATAGAAGATACGATCAACATGAAGATGTTCACCGTTGATGACTAGTCCATCTCACGTGATGATCGGACACGGCTTAATCGATTCGGATCATGTATCACTTAGATGACTAGAGTGATGTCAATCTAAGTGGGAGTTCATTATATTTGTTTAGATGAACTTAATTTCCATGAACTGAGTCTAAAATCTTTACAATATGTCTTGTAGATCAAATGGCACACGCTCATGTTACCCTCAACTTCAACGCGTTCCTAGAGAAAGCCAAGCTGAAAGACGATGGTAGCAACTATACGGACTGGGTCCGTAACTCGAGGATCATCCTCATAGCTGCCAAGAAAACATATGTCCTTGAAGCACCGTTAGGTGACGCTCCCGCCCCAGCGAACCAAGACGTTATGAATGCTTGGCAGTCGCGTTGTGATGATTACTCCCTGGTTCAGTGCGGCATGCTTTACGGCTTAGAATCGGGGCTCCAAAAGCGTTTTGAGCACCATGGAGCATATGAGATGTTCCAAGAGCTGAAAATCGTTTTCCAAGCTCATGCCCGAGTCGAGAGATATGACATCTCCGACGCATTCTGCAGTTGTAAGATGGAGGAGAATAGTTCTGTCAGCGAGCACATACTCAAATTGTCTGGGTTGCACAATCGCTTGTCTCAGATGGGAATGAATCTCCCAGACGAAGCGGTCGTTGACAGAATCCTTCAGTCGCTCCCACCTAGTTACAAGAGCTTCGTGATAAACTTCAATATGCAAGGGACGGAGAAGTCCATTCCCGAGGTGTATTCAATGCTGAAATCAGCGGAGGTGGAGATCAAGAAAGAGCATGAAGTGTTGATGGTGAATAAAACAACTAAGTTCAAGAAAGGCAAGGGTAAAAAGAACTTCAAGAAGGACGGCAAAGGAGTCGTCGCGCCCGGTAAGCCAGTTGCCGGGAAGAAGCCAAAGAATGGACCCAAGCCTGAGACTGAGTGCTTTTATTGAAAGGGAAAAGGTCACTGGAAACGGAACTGCCCCAAATACTTAGCAGATAAGATGGTCGGCAACGTCAAAGGTATATATGATATACATGTTATTGATGTGTACCTTACCAGCGCTCGTAGTAGCTCCTGGGTATTTGATACCGGTGCAGTTGCTCACATTTGTAACTCAAAGCCGGAGCTGCGGAATAAGCGGAGACTGGCGAGGGACGAGGTGACGATGCGCGTCGGGAATGGTTCCAAGGTCGATGTGATCACCGTCGGCACGCTACCTCTACATCTACCCTCGGGATTAGTTTTAAACCTTAATAATTGTTATTTTGTACCAGCTTTGAGCATGAACATTGTATCTGGATCTCGTTTAATGCCAGATGGCTACTCATTTAAATCCGAGAATAATGGTTGTTCTATTTATATGAGAGATATGTTTTATGGTCATGCCCCGCTGGTCAATGGTTTATTCTTGATGAATCTCGAACGTGATGTTACACATATTCACAGTGTGAATGCCAAAAGATGTAATGTTGATAATGATAGTCCCACATACTTGTGGCATTGCCGCCTTGGTCATATTGGTGTCAAACGTATGAAGAAGCTCCATGCAGATGGACTTCTAGAATCTCTTGATTATGAATCATTGGATACGTGCGAACCATGCCTCTTGGGCAAGATGACCAAGACTCCGTTCTCCGGAACAATGAAGCGAGCGACCAACTTATTGGAAATCATACATACCGATGTGTGCGGTCCAATGAGTGTTGAAGCTTGCGGAGGCTATCCTTATGTTCTCACCCTCACGGATGACTTAAGTAGATATGGGTATGTCTACTTAATGAAACACAAGTCTGAGACTTTTGAAAAGTTCAAGGAATTTCAGAATGAGGTTGAGAATCAACGTGATAGAAAAATAAAGTTCTTACGATCAGATCGTGGAGGAGAATATTTAAGTCACAAATTTGGCACGCACTTAAGGAACTGTGGAATTGTTTCGCAATTGACACCGCCCGGAACACCTCGGCGCAATGGTGTGTGCGAACGTCGTAATCACACTCTGTTGGACATGGTGTGATCCATGATGTCTCTCACCGACTTATCGCTATCTTTTTGGGGTTATGCTTTAGAGACTGTCGCATTCACTTTAAATAGGACTCCGTCAAAATCCGTTGAGACGACACCATATGAACTTTGGTTTGGCAAGAAAACTAAGTTGTCGTTTATGAAAGTTTGGGGTTGCGATGCTTATGTCAAGAAACTTCAACTTGAAAAGCTCGAACCCAAATCGGAAAAATGTGTCTTCATAGGATACCCAAAGGAAACTATTGGGTACACCTTCTACCTCAGATCCGAAGGCATGGTCTTCGTTGCCAAGAATGGATCCTTTCTGGAGAAAGAGTTTCTCTCGAAAGAAGTAAGTGGGAGGAAAGTGGAACTCGATGAGGTGACAGTCACCCCTTTCGAACCTGAAAGTAGCGCAGCGCAGGAAGTTGTTCCTGAGGTGCGTGCACCGACTAGGGAGGAAGTTAATGATGATGATCATGAATCTTCAGATCAAGTTACTACTGAATTTCGAAGGTCCACAAGGACACGTTCCGCACCAGAGTGGTACGGAAACCCTGTCATGGAAATCATGTTGTTAGACAACGGTGAACCTTCGAACTATGAAGAAGCGATGGTGGGCCCGAATTCCAACAAATGGCTTGAAGCCATCAAATCCGAGATAGGATCCATGTATGAAAACAAAGTATGGACTTTGGTGGACTTGCCCGATGATCGGCACGCCATAGAAAATAAATGGATATTTAAGAAGAAGACTGGCGCGGATGGTAATGTGACCAACTATAAGGCTCGGCTTGTCGCTAAAGGTTATCGAAAAGTTCAAGGGATTGACTACGACGTGACTTTCTCTCCCGTAGACATGTTAAAGTCCATCCGAATCATGTTAGCAATTGCCGCATACTATGATTATGAGATATGGCAAATGGACGTCCAAACGGCATTCCTTAATGGCTTCCTCAAGGAAGAACTGTTTATGATGCAGCCGAAAGGTTTTGTCGATCCTGAGAATGCTAATAAGGTATGCAAGCTCCAGCGCTTAATCTATGGGCTGGTGCAAGCATCTCGGAGTTGGAATATTCGCTTTAATGATGTGATCAAAGCGTTTGGGTTTATACAGACTTGGGGAGAAGCCTGTATTTACAAGAAAGTGAGTGGGAGCTCTGTGGCATTTCTCATATTATATGTGGATGATATACTGCTGATGGGAAATGATATAGAATTCTGGGAAAGCATAAAGGCCTACTTGAATAAGAGTTTTTCAATGAAGGACCTTGGAGAAGCTGCTTACATATTAGGCATCAAGATCTATAGAGATAGATCGAGACACCTCATTGGTCTTTCAAAAAGCATATACCTTGATAAGATATTGAAGAAGTTCAATATGGATCAGTCCAAGAAAGGGTTCTTGCCTGTATTGCAAGGTATGAGATTGAGCACGGCTCAATCCCCGACCACGGCAGAAGATAGAGAAAAGATGAGTGGCATCCCCTATACCTCAGCCATAGGTTCTATTATGTATGCCATGCTGTGTTCCAGACCTGATGTGAACCTTGCCATAAGTTTGGTAGGGAGGTACTGTCAGGTATATTACTACCAGGTTTAAACCGGCCAAGAGGGTCCGGATTAAGTTATCAAGATTATATTATCAGAGAGGCCCAGCAAAGTATGAAGTAAAAGATTGTAGCCCAGGAGGCTTAGAGCCCATATGTTAGGGCCCATGATTAGTAAACCGTCATACTGTGTAACGTGGGATGTAAGATAGAAAGAGCGGAGGACGAGGTGGACACGATTATGAGCCGGCCTCGGGACTCTGTAAACCAGACCGGGCATCACCTCTTATATAAAGGGACGACCCGGCGACAGTTCAGGAGAGAAAAAACAACAGCTCGAGACACAGGCAAAGCGGATTCGCTCCCTGGTCATCGAAGCCCGAGCAATACCACAACAAACTAGACGTAGGCTTTTACCTTCATCGAAGGGGCCGAACTAGTATAAACTCATGTGTCATTCGTCCGCTTTAACCCCTTTTAGCTAACCCGAGCGATGGCCTCACGACTAAGTCCTTTTGCTAGGACATCTGCCCTGCTAAATCCACGACAGTTGGCGCGCACCATGGGGCTATCGCACGATGGTTTCGAGTTCTTGAAGGCCAGCTTTGAAGGACTCAAGGGCTATGCAGTGGGCCGGATGACTAAGAGTCGTCGTGGCCAGATCTACATCGACGATGCAGGCTGGGGCCCCGAGGCCGATTCAATTGAATATGGGTATCGGGTCCCCTTCGGCGGCATCCACGTCTACATCGGCAAGATCGGCGAACCGGTCCCTGAGCTGGACACCTTCCCCAACATCGTCGAGTCGGCTCAGCGTGCGAGACCAGCCTAGATTCAGCCCGCCGTGAAGCACGTCTTCGTCGGAGCAGTGCACGGAGTACAAGCCAAGGACGGATCGGACTCTGGCGCCGAGACTGTTGTTTATTCCGGCAATGAATCTTCGTCCGGAGAGACGGAATCTTTGTATCTGCTGTAGGACGAACGGTCTAAGGGTTGTTCCGATGGTGATGGTATTCCGGACCCCCTCGATCCGCCAAACAGGGTTGCTGTTTTCATGGCCGGATTACAATCCATGCAGCAGCCCTCAACGACTGGGGCGCTAAACTCAGAGGCAATGGGATCTAGAGCTGGAGACCTTCCCCCATCGCCCTCTGATGCTCTATCCACCTTAGTCGACACTTTGACAGCGCTTGCAACAGCAGAAGTAGCCCAGGCCGACATGGAGCAGCATGACGCAGAGATCGCTTAGGTGAAGAGCCGGATTGAGCAAGCCAAGTTGGATCTGGCTGCTGAGAAAGCTAGGTCGGCTCAGGATAGATCAGAATGCCTCACAAGAGGTGATGTGGAGAAGACAACGATCTCGTTTGCCGCCGGTTTATGGGGCGAGAAATCTCTTTAGCACACCAGGCGCAGGAACCAGTAACCATCCAGAGGTAAACCGGGCAAGAGCACCAAGAACAGGCGCGTTGGTTCAACCACCGGCCGCAAAGCCGAATCGCTAAGTTATGCCGACCCAGCATGTGCCCACCCCTCCTAGTCATTATTCCAATCCGTTGGACAACATAGTTGCTGCCGCTTCACGGCTGGCCGCCCTTCCCATTGAAGGCACGTCCCCCATAGCAGTAGAGGCACGACGGGCCAAGGAGTTGCTGGACACAGCGCTAACTCAACAGCAAGCTTATTCATATAGCCAGGAGAGAATCCATTCAACCCCTTGCCCGAGCCGGAGTAATACGAGGCGTCTGGATGAACCGGCTGTATCCAGCAGTGCACGGAGACGACATCGGCAGAGGCAGGATAATCCGGCAGGAGAGGAAGCACATGCGCAGGAGGTGGTGGATCAAGCCAGACATACCGCCCAACATGATGCCCGTCAGGTGACGCCAGTTCATCCCACCACCACCGCCGAACAGGGGGTCATGTCCAGTTCCTTGGGCGTGCCCTGTCTCATCCCCGCTTTATGAAGCGTAAAACTGCCCAAGGATTTCAAAGGGCCGCGTAAGGTGCCCAACTACACGGCAGATCTGGCTCCAGAGGCGTGGATTGAGAGTTACGAGATGGCAATGGAGATGCTCGATGTGGACGAGGCGGTGTGTGCAAAATATTTCACAATGATGCTTGAGGGCATGGCCCGAACGTGGCTAAAGGGCTTACCACCTAATTCCATCGGATCATGGGCTGAGCTGCGGAGCCGGTTTATAAAAAATTTCAAGGACACATGCAAGAAGCCAATGTCTGTCGTCGACTTAGTTGCCTATGTTCAAGGAGACCAAGAGTCCACAAGCATTTGGGTGCGTCGAGTGTCAGAAATCTTGCACTCCTGCATTAGAATCAATCCAAGCACAGCAGTGGTGACATTGGAAAATAACTGCCGGTTTGAACCTTTGAGACAGAAGTTGGGACGGCTCAAACGTGACTGCAACGACATGGGGACCCTCATGGGCGCTTTGGTGAAGTATGGAGACTCTGATAACACCAAACATCCAGACACTGATGGAGATAAGTCTGGGAAGGCAAACAAAAACAGTAAACCGCCGCAGGCCAATCCGGCATATCAAGGATACAATGGCAAGCGTAAAGCGGAAGGCAGCTCAGATTTTGTGGCCAATACCAACACTCAGGATAATGGGCAACGCCGCAAGGGTAGACCGCCCCCATGTAATGGGAGGCCACCTATTAATCTAGAGCGCCAATTGAACGTGCCCTGCCCAAAGCACGGTACTGCAGAAAACCCGGCTACGCATCTTTGGAAGGACTGTTTCATTATGCAAGAATTTATGAAGCAGACTAGGTATGATCACGGGCCCCCCGGCGGATCAGGCCCCGGTTTTCAAGGTCCGGGTTATCAAGGTGGCGGATCCAGTTCAGGATACCACGGCGGTAACGGTAGCCACAATGGCAACAATCAGCATCAGCATAACCAGCAGCATGGTCAGGGCGGATACAACAACCAAGGGAATCAGCAGCGTCAGCAGCAACAGCAGTCCGGATATCAGAATAATTCGAAGGAGCTGAGTAGTCGGTAGTATCATGTCTTCACCACAAGCTTATGCAAACGGGATCAAAAGGTTCTAAAAAGGGCAGTGCATTCTGTTGAACCAGCGGTACCACGTTTTTTGCGTTGGTCTGAGCAACCCATAGTGTGGAGCAGAGAAGATCACCCACCCCGGGTTGCTAATCCGGGTCAGTTAGCTCTGGTGGTGGCACCACAGATGGGTGGTTATAAGTTCACCAAGGTGCTTATGGATGGAGGCAGCAGCATCAACATCCTATATTATGAGACTTTTCGACGTATGGGGTTGAAAGATAAGAAGCTCCGACAGTTCAACACAGTGTTCCATGGGGTGGTACCCGGCAAATCGGCATATCCAGTTGGCAAAATCGATCTGGAGGTTACCTTCGGAAACGAGCATGATTCTAGGTCGGAGACTGTGACCTTTGAGGTAGTCAAGATCAGGAGCCCATACCACGCCTTGTTTGGGCGGCCGGTTTACGCCAAGTTCATGGCTAGGCCGTGTTATGTTTATTTACAGCTCAAGATGCCAGGCCACAAGGGGACTATTACGGTTCATGGGAGCCGCAAAATTGCATTGGAGTGTGAGGAAGGAGATGCAGCTTATGCTGAGTCAGTTTGTGCCACGGAGGAGTTGAAGTTCTATAAGGACAATGTTGATCTGGCGGATATGTCCCCACTAAAGAAGCCAACCACAGAGCACGATCCGGCGTTGAAATTTAAATCGGCCGAGGAGACTAAGCAGGTGGACTTCGTTCCGGGCAATTCATCCAAGCGGTTCACTATCAGCGCTAACTTAGATCCAAAATAGGAAAGCGCGCTCATCGAGTTCATCTGTGAGAACCGGGATATCTTTGCGTGGAAGCTGTCTGACATGCCAGGTATACCGAGGGAACTCGCTGATCATAGTCTTAATATCAATCCTAAGTTTAAACCGGTCAAGCAGTATCTGCGCCACTTCAATGAGGAGAGCCACAAGGCTATAGGAGAAGAGGTGGTTCGGCTTTTGGCTGCAGGCTTTATAGTTGAAGTGTTTCACCCAGAGTGGTTGGCTAATCCGGTGCTAGTGCTCAAGAAAAATGGAACCTGGAGGATGTGTGTCGATTACACAGACCTGAACAAGGCTTGCCCAACTGATCCTTTTGCTCTCCCCCGTATTGATCAAATTATCGATGCTACGGCAGGATGCGAACGGCTATGTTTTTTGGATGCATATTCAGGTTATCATCAGATCAAGATGGCAGTTAAGGATCGGGAGAAGACAGCCTTCATAACTCCCTTTGGAGCCTTCTGCTATGTATCTATGCCATTTGGGCTCAAGAGTGCCCAGGCAACCTACCAGCGTTGTGTGCAGAACTGCCTACAAGGGCAGATCGGACGAAATGTTTGTGCATATGCTGATGACAGTGTGGTGAAATCCAGGAAGGAGGAAACGTTGATAGATGATTTGAAGGAAACCTTTGACAATCTGCGAGTTTACAAAATGATGCTTAATCCGGAGAAATGTGTCTTTGGTGTTCAGGTCGGCAAGCTCCTGGGGTTCTTAGTGTCAAACAGAGGGATTGAAGCTAATCCAGAGAAGATCAAGGCGATCACAATTTTGGCTAAACCGGCATGTGTCAATGATGTCCAACGCGTGGCGGGCCGTATTGCAGCACTCAGCCGATTTATCAGCCGCTTGGGGGAGAAGGCAATTCCGCTTTATCAGATGATGAACAAGACGGACAGGGGCAAGTGTTTTGGCGATTTAGATTTGGGGGCACAGCAGGTATCTGGCAAGTGGGATTCCAAGGATCCACTCATGGTAGCATATCGATGGGAAGTAGACGTTGTTGCTGGATACTTCAAAGGATATCAGGTGGATCATATAGACCGGCGGAAAAATGAAGCAGCTGACGCGTTAAGCCGGCTGGGCTCTCAGCGTAAACAGGTTCCACCTAATACCTTCTTGGATGAGCTGCATAATCCGTCGGTGCAGGTACCTTCAGAGGAAGATTTAGCTGTTCCAGATCCGGAGGCACAATTGGTGGCAGCACTTCATATCATTCCGGATTGGACGCTCCCTTACTGGGCATATATGAACCGAGGTGAGTTACCAGAAGACGAAGTTGAGGCCCGGCAGGTAATCCGGCGGTCTAAATCCATGACCATTGTCAATGGAGAGCTTCATCGTCGCAGCGTTTCTGGAGCTTTTCAGCAGTGTGTATCGTCAGAAGAAGGCTGTGAGATTCTCAGAGAGATTCATGAAGGCGATTGCGGTCATCATGCCGGTTCAAAATCTTTGGTAGCTAAAGCTTTTCGTCATGGGTTCTACTGGTTGACGGCTCGCGCCGACGCAGAGGACTTGGTCAGGAAATGTGATGCTTGCCAGAAATTATCACTACGTGCTCATATATCGGTGCAGGCGCTGAGGATGATCCCAATTACTTGGCCGTTTGCGACTTGGGGGCTTGATATGGTTGGACCCTTCAAGAGGTCACAAGACAAGAAAACCCACCTGTTAGTAGCAGTGGGCAAGTTTACAAAATGGGTTGAAGCGGAGCCTATCAGTAAGTGTGATGCAGCAACAGCGGTTCAGTTCATCAAAAAGGTGATTTTCTGGTTTGGCTTTCCACACAGCATTATAACTGATAATGGCACCAATTTATCCAAGGGGGACATGGAAGAGTTCTGTCAACGAGAACATATGTGCCTTGATGTATCATCAGTGGCTCATCCTTAGTCTAATGGCCAAGCTGAAAGAGCCAATCAAGAGATTTTGAGAGGCATTAAACCCAGGCTTATGGTTCCTTTGCAAAGAACACCGGGTTGTTGGGTGGAGGAGTTGCCTTCTGTCTTATGGAGCATTAACACTACACCTAATAGATCCACAGGATACACGCCTTTCTTCATGGTATATGGGGCTGAAGCGGTCCTTCCTAGTGATATCCGTCTTGATTCACCATGGGTGGCAGCTTATGTTGAAGCGGATACTGAGCAAGCAAGACAAGACGCCTTGGACCGGCTGGACGAGGAAAGTGACACGGCAGCAGCTCGATCGGCGATTTATCAACAAGACCTGCGCTGGTACCACAGTCGCCGGGTTAAGACCAGGACGTTTCAGGAAGGAGATCTGGTGCTCTGGCTCATCCAGGACCAGACAGATATGCACAAGTTGTTCCCACCTTGGGAAGGACCCTTTGTGGTCAGTAAGAACCTGAACAACAGATCATACTACCTCATCGACGTTCGAGAACATAAGGACTCACGCACGGCGGAGGAGACCAAGCGGCCATGGAACATCGCTCTTCTTCGACCTTACTATACTTGAGCCATCGGCTCCGCTTTATGTACAATGTATATATTATGAATAAATAAAATAAACCGGCCCCCCCGGTAAACCGGGGAATCAGCTATCTTTTTCATAAGAGTATCACATGGGGATTTCCGTGCAAGGAAGTTTTCCATGGCCTCTTAGACCAGCGCCCTTGATAAAATCAAGGAATCAGCCGTCCTCTCTGTATAAAAAGAATCACATGGGGGCTTCCATGCAAGGAAGTGGTCCATGGCCTCTTTAAACCGACACCCTTGATAAGTCAAGGAATCAGCCGTCCTTTTTATACCAACAAGAATCACATGGGGGCTTCCGCGGGCAAGGAAGTTTTCCATGGCCTCTTGAACCGGCGGCCATATGAAGCCCATCATAAGCGCACTGCTCTGGTTGCTTCGGCAATTTCCACATGCTGATGAAGGGGCAAAAGAGAGTTTGATGCCTAGCACGACTCAAACATATGCCCCGACGAGCAATGCTGACACACTACCTGGGGGCTCCTGATGCAAGTTCATCAGTGAGTTGAAAACTCTTGTAGTGAACACGGCTTGGAAGCCCGGTGTATACACCTAAAACCCCGATTAACCTGCCTGCATCAAGTAAATCGCGTCGTCCAGGTAAGCCTGGTATGACCCGTCGAACGTATCACAAGTCAATCCTTTGGGACCCTGAACTTGGTCACGTTAAATTGACGATCATCAAGTAATTACCCAAGCCAAAATCTTTATGCGATTTTGAGCATTGGGTAGCTGTTGACATTGATGATTTGGTTAAAGATTGCGGATCATCTTATCAGGCTTTGCTAAAATGGTTAATGACAGTAGCCTGGCAGCTCATAAAAAGCCTCGAATTTGGAGCCTGGCAGCTCGTAAAAAGCCTCGACTACATGGTCTTATTTGTCCAAAAAACTTTATTTTTCATTTTTTATGTTTTCACAAATCTTTATCTTCAAGGTCATTGGTTTTTCAACCAAGTCAATTGATTCAAGATCGGACAACTACAAGGTTGTCACTACATCTATATTTACAGAGCTAAAATCTGGGTCATGGACACCAGCACTAGTTTACAGTTAAACCGGCATTCATCGTAACCCGGATCGGCCTTCGTAATGAGCCGAAGAGAGCTAAGGGAGTCATCAACACGCGCCCTTTGGATTATTTCTACCGGGTTAAGGTTTACAGATACACTTAATCACAGGTATGACACATGTTTATATTGCATATACAGTTCAAGTTATTCACTTAGATCACGTGTCAGGGCAGTATAACCCGTCCGGTGGTAAACCGCCAGGACATCTTTTAGCTTTGTTCATGCAGACACAGGTAATATAAACTGTCAAAGCAGTGCAAGTAGGAGATAATTTTGGGATTGCCAAACAAAGTAATTCCATGAAGGATAATAGTGGGACAAAGACAGTATCTCAACTATTCTATTACAAGGCACTTGCAGGTCCAAAAGAATATCAGTTTCTTGCAAAGTATTCAACACATAAGATTAAACTGGAGCCGGTCTAGGATTCTTCTTCGGCTCGCTGAGAAGACTGAGGATCAGCTTGCTCCGGATCTTCGTCGACTTCTGGCAGCTGTTGGAAATCAGGAGTGCTCCAGTCAATCTTGGAAAGGGCGCGGAAATATACCTCATCGTTTATGAGTTCTGACGGTTCAATGTCAGGAGCGAAGGTATGCTTACGAACGGGTGGAATTAGATTTTCGACGTCATAAGTCGGCTGCTCCACCCGCGAGTTCTCTAGATCATAACCCGGATGATACCTTGTTAAGTCCGCTTCATCAGCGAGCTTACTGGTAAGAGTGCGCATGTCTTTGGTCAAAGCGCGAAGATCCTCAGCAGAGAAGGTTGACCCGTCTTCTTTCATACTGGGATAGCCATTCATGGCCTCCGCCGAATCAAAATCGGGAACCCATGCCTTGGCCCGGGTTAACGCCATGAGGGAACCAGCTCTTGCAGAAGATTTTTTCACTTCAACAAGTCGAGTAGGCAAGATGGATAATTTCTCCAGAGTACCTTGGATGGTGGTCGGCGCCGGTTTATTGTGCGAAACAGCGCTGATGTCCCTCTGAGCACGGGCATAGAGTTGTTCCACCAAGGTATAAGGAGCCTTCAGCTTCCTCCAGACATCATCCCCAAGATGAGTCACGCGCCTCCCTGTGTACAAGTGATGAGTTAAGCCAGAGCAGTATATGATAGCAAGGATAAAGCGTATGAAAACAAGTACTTACCAAAGATGGCAGAAGTCATATCATCTATATGATGTCTTAACCCGGATAACTCCTCTGTCACCGGGTTAAGGGCAGCCTCAGCATCCTTAGCTCTTTTCTCTAAAGCAGCCCTTTGCACTTCCCAAGTGGACCGCTCCGCTTCAAAATCTTTTTTAAGCGTTTCCATACTGGCTAAAGCAAGGGTAAGTTCCTCCTTAACTTTAGTCGAAGAAGATTCCTGGAAGGCCAGGTTATTCCGGAGCTCAGTCATTTCGGAAGCTCTCCGGTTCAAGTCATTCTGTAGAGGATAAGGAATGTCAGATAATGTGGAGACAGCTTAATCAAAAGTCTCAAGCTCATTTCAAGTTATGCACTCGACACTTGTGGGCTAATGTACAACTGAAATGAAGGAAATCAATTTTTCAAACAAGTCCCAAGCACATAACAAAGTTATGTCCTTGGCACTTGGGGGCTAATGTAAGGTCATTCTCAAACATGGAAGAAGTCCCGATTCACCCACAATGGAGTAAACCGGCCCTTGAGGGCTACACATGCAAATCAAGCTATTTCAGTTAATCTATCAAAGTCCTGGTTCATCCTAAAGGCTAAACCGGCACTTGGGGGCTACAATGGCCTAATGGTACAGTTACAAGATACAAGCAGAAATGGAAGCCAAAGGGAAAGAAGTTACCTCATATTTTTCCTTCATCATTTTTACTAAACCGGCCTCGTGGTCGCGGCTGGTGAAGAGCCGGTTTAGATACCCAGAGTGGAGCTCCTGGGCACTAAGCTGGGCATAACTAGACCAGTCTATGCTCCACTTGCCTTTGTCTTTCTGAAGCTTTTCCTCCTTGGCAGTGTGTCTGGCCAAGATAACAGGCTCCGCGGGAGCATAAAAACCTATCCCAGTAATCTTGACATCTTCTGTCAAGGTAGAAGTTGGCCTGGGGGGATCATCAGCGACAGCAGGATCGATGCTTAACGGACTAACAGGAGCCGGACTAACCCGGGCAGGGCTAGCCGGTTCAGCAACGTTCTCTGTAGCATCACCCTCCAGAGCAGCAAGATCTGCGTGGTCCATTGGGGAAGGATCATCGAGCGGAACTTCAGCGTTCTCTTCCAGAGGATTGGTAGCTTCAAGGTCCTCTGTCGGTTAAGAAGTGTTTCCGGCTGCCGATTTATTCAATTTTTGCCTTCTTGCTAGGCTTGGGCATACTTAAAAGATTAAAGGAGTAATGAAAATCACAAGTCAAAAAGGAAAGATAAACTGGACATACTGAAAGATGACTTACCCCGGAACGGTCTTAAGCACCGGGACTTGAGTAGCAGTCGACTCGCCGGAAGAAGACAGAGGAGTTTCCTGATAGTTTGGATCAGACGGTTTAAGAGGTTTGCGAATAAGACCTGCTTTTGGATGAAGAGTGGTTGGAGTAAGCAAAACCTCTGAGCGGCGTCTTCGAGTCGGCGTATGGGATAATCCGGATGATTCAACCACGTGACCACTATGGCGTGTGGTCCGGCGAGCCTCATGCTGCTGCTTCTTCAAAAGAAAATTGGGATCCAATTGAGCATAAGGGTGAGAAAATGGATACTTCCGGGCTACCCGACGAATTTTGGGTGGCAACGGTTCTGAATCAGAGGAGAGGGAGATTACCTCAACTTCATCCGCTTTACTCCCTTCCGCCGGATCCTGGGGAAAGACATTGTTAATATAAATATAGACAAAGGAAAGTTAGAAGGTGTAAGAACCAAGTAGTACCTCAGAAGCCGGATCATCTTTTTTCGGGGTTCGAACCGGAAGCGGCGGCAGGTTTCTTCTTATGTTTCTTTACGGCCAAGCTCTTCTTGCGAGTTGGCTTTGCCGGTTTGTCTTGAGCTTTCCTCTTTCAGAAGGGGTCATTGGCCTGTATAAAGGAGTAAAAATATATTGAAGACAAGCAATATGGACGAATTAAAGCAAAAAGAAAGGGGCAGAAGAATCTTACGGATGGCGGCTTGTTGTTCAGCAGAAAGGGGCTAAACCGATTTGGCTGCACTCCTCTAGATGAATATTCAACATCTTTTTGGCAGACTCAGTAACTTCATTGTCAGGAAGCACTAGGTATGTGTGACGCTGAGGGTCCTTCGGATTGCCGATATACTCGCACATTAAACGGGAGCGTCGGCTTAACGGGAGGATGCTCCAAGAGAGCCAGCAGCGAACAAAGTCAACACCAGTTAACCCGTTGGCCACAAAGGCCCTGAGTTTGGAAAGTTGGGGGCATATCTGGACCGGTCTTGGGCACTCAGGCGTTGCGGGAAGGGATGATCCGTTGTCAGCCGATAAGAGCGGTAACCCCGCAGTGGATTCTCTCCCTCTGGTGAAGTGTTGATGCAGTAAAACCATGTCTGGTTCCAATCCTTGGGATGGCTATGAAGAGTGGCGTGAGGAAAGCTGACATCTTTCCTCTTCTGGATGCTCATACCGCCGAGTTCAGTGTTGGGCCCGTCAGAGAATTCAGTCCGGCGGTTTAGATGGAAGAAGTCCCAGAACAGCTCTACAGATGGCTCCTCTTGCATATATGCTTCTGAGAAGACTTGGAAGTTGCAGATGTTTGATATGGAATTGGGACCTATGTCTTGTGGATGGAGTTGAAAATCGGCTAAAACATCGCGGAAGAACTTTTAACCGGGAGGGCTAAAGCCCCGGGCCAGATGATCAAAAAAGATGATGATCTCTCCTTCCTTTGGCTTAGGAGGATACTCTTTTCCAGGGGCCCGCCAGTGCAGAACCTCCTTCGGACCCAGAACGCCAATTGAGGCCGCCTTTTCTAAATCGTCCTCGGTGATCCGGGATGGAACCCAGTTGCAGGCAACAAACTGTTTCGCCGTGGAAGTCATCTTTTTCAAAGAGGGAATGCTGAAAAATACAATACAAGATCCGGTTTACGATCCACTAGACATAAACCGGCATGTTCTATGAAGATATTGACCTAATTGACGGATTAAGCAAGGGACTAATGGTACCTACTGATCCAGAGCAAGCATGAACGAGACAGCTACCGGTTTATGAGGCGAGGAAGTGAAAAGTTAAACCGCCAATTACAAGATGCAGGTCTAAGTCTAAACCGCCAGTGCAGACATATAAGGAGCAGGTTGCAATTGAGCCGGTAACATAAGCAGATAAGTTACAGATCTAAAGTGTGAGAAACAACTTTTACATAAGCAGTGGTAAAATATGGATCTACAGTGCAGAGAAAATCAAGATAATTCAAGTTATATTCGTTGAAGGCAGTGAAGGTTTCTACAGATCCAGTTTTTACTAGCAGTATTGGGGGAACTAAGATTGCAGAGATGGAGCGGAGTCGCGCATACAAGAGTTGAGCTAAAAAGATTTAACGTCTACAGCTAAAGAACCATTCATGGTGATGAACAACAAAGAGCGGAGGTTCATCTATGAGCTCCCGAGAAACCCTAGAACTAAAGATCTATGGGGAAGAAATAACGCACCTGAGGAAGCGGAAGAGCGGCGACGAGTCTCTGGTCACGCTCAGGTTGATGCAGCGGCCGGGCTTGGTGAAGACGACGAGCTCGAGGGACGGTGGCGGAGATTGAGCACTGGAGGACAGAGGAAGACGAAGCAGAGGGGATAAACAAATGGCCATCGGCCCTATTTATAGGCTGAGGAGATAAAACGGCAGGCGCGGGAATTGAGGAGACCAAAAATCGGATATTGATTGAGCTGTCGCCTCGATCTTTGAAAGTTTTAATAAGTAAAGGTAAAAAATAGGTGCATGCATTAAATGCACGGATGATGTCACGACGGTTTAAGGCGACCCGGGGAGATGACGTCATCATGGCCGGTTTATGAAGTATGAAAGGGAAATCTGTACAAGACTTTGAAGACTGGCATGAACAAGTTCAAATCAATCTGGGGCCTTGTAATGCCCAGTATGAGATTATACCTCCTACGTGTCGAGGCACGACTTAAAGGTATAAGCTCATACTAGAATGATCTCAAGTATGGTATCTTTGCACGACTCATGTAAAAATAGGGATGAAATTGCAAAAGAGTAGTTGGCTTACACTCGCCACGTCACACAATACATTACATAAGCAATCTTCATCCAAATAACATCACAGTCCAACTACGGACGAAGATCCAAATGAAAGATACCAAATAAATAAAGCCACAAGGTCCGAATCGCCCCTAGTAGAAGCCACTACTGATCATCAGTATAGTGCACGTAGTATCGCTCATGTTCTTCATCGAACTCCCAGTACAGCTCTGTGTCGTCACCTATGTAGTTCACCATAGTACTTGCATCTGGTGTTGTGTAGAAATCTATGAGCCACGGAGGACTCAGCAATCCCGTTCCCGGGTAGCAAAACTATCTAAGCCTTGGATGTGGAACAAAGCTGAAGAATAAAGGTTGCAGCTGCACTAGCACTAGCTTACGTGTTTAGAGCGAGAAGAGAGTGCCATGAGCGTCAAGTGGTCACGAAGTGATCCTATCTAAACACGTCAAACATAACCCCACCGTGTTCACTTCCCGAACCCCTTCGGAAAATGACCGTCACGGTTACTCACGCTGGTAGTGTATCCTGAACATGGTGTCAAGTTTTCAACAACCGGATATTTACAAATTCCCATCTGCCACATAACCGCGGGCACGGCTTTTGAAAGATCAAACCCTGCAGGGGTGTCCCAACTTAGCCCATCACAAGCTCACGATCTGCGGAGTCGCAACTCCAAGGTGGGAAGACCCGAGTATTCTCGGAATGCCGTGCTCAAGATATTCCCACTAAGGTAAAACTAATCCAGCAAATCCTCCCAGCGTGCCGACACCCTGATAGTAGCCGCGCATATCTCTTCTTAGGCCACGATCGGATGGGCGGTTCTATAGGTTTTTACCAGCCCTTGAGTTCCCTCGAGGTGGCCCCGCAGAACCCCCAGTTTGGACCAACACTCACATGGATCACTGGCCCGGGTTGTTGATTAAGAAAAGGCTTTATAACTCCCTGTGCAAGTTTTAGTTGTTTAGGCAAATGTAGAACCAAAGTTGGGACTTGCTGGAAAAGCTTTAGCGCTAAGCGGGTTATCATGGGGGGCCCTTAAACCCCAACCGTGTTAGGGACGCATAATCAAGGAACATAACACCGGTTTAAATGGTTCCTAGGGAGGCATGAGTGGAACAAAACACCAAGCAAAAGGCTTAGCCTTCCACCCATTGCCAAGTATATAGATGATTTATTTGACATATTATATAGTGTGATATCCCAACAATAACTTCAACATGAAGCAAGAATCTTCAAATCTTCTCCTGCAACTAACAATGCTATAAGAGGGGCTGAGCGAAGCTTACTTAGCCAAACAAAGGTTTTGCTAGGTTGGGTGGTTAAAGAGATTCATGGCTACAATAGGAGGCTGACAAACAAACATGGGCATCGAGGCAATAAGCTAAAGAGCGAGACATCTAGCAATAGGCAAAGATAGTAATGATATCTGGGTCAGGTCATCTTGCATGTCGAGTCGTCGATGGGATCGTAAGACGGCTCCTCGTACTCAACCTCGGTAGTAACCTCGTTCTCGGTCTCGGCTCCCGGCTCTACTCAACACAAGAACACAACATGGCACGATATCAAACAAGGTGCAATGCACAATCAACATGATGCAAGTATGATGCATTTCATGGCAAGGGATGAAGCACACAAAAACAACACAAAACAACAAGTTTAAATGAGGCCGGAATCAACATATAGCAAATCCGGTAAGTCCTCATATGCATATTTTGATATTGGTCCAGATCTGAACAAACCTTAATTTAAAGTTGTTAAACATCAAGTTAACATGCACCATGATGATCTACACGAAATTCTAGCCAAGTTTCATATAAAGTTTGTTTAATTCGGAGCTACGGCCTAGAAGATATGAGCAAAACAAGACAAGCATGGCAACGGTACAAGATGCATCCAAACATCAAGCAAACACACTCCAAACATGTAACCAACATGATATTATGATTCTACATGCAAAATCACACAAGTTTCATATAGGGCACGCTCCAAACGGAGCAACGGTTCAACACATACACACGAAACAAGATACAATGCAAAGCTGAAATTAACAGCCACATAGCAACTTTGGAGCAAGAAATATATACTCTATAGCACCCAAACATGATTACAATAAGCATGGACATGAAGTATACATGCTCTACAGCAAACAACTCCATTGGATCAACTCCATAGGAGGCATGAATCAATAGCAACAAGCTACACCATTTTGATCATGTTGTTAAAAACCTGACAGCTATAATTTATAGCAACCTGAGGGCAAGAAATAAATAAGCTACAGCAAGCCATATGTGCAAGTGAGGGCATGAATGGATATACAAAAGCATGGACAACAAGGAATGATCATTGTCCACTCCAAAACTAACATGGATTTGACTAGGACATCAAGCAAACATAGCAACAAAATAACAAATAACAGCAGTTTATAACAAGTAGCACTCTTGCAACAGAGATTAGGGGATCTAGATGTACTCAAACAAGCATGTCACTGTGGAACAAAAGGTAGAGCATCTCACCATGATCATTTTGATATATCATATGCACAATTTGGACATACACACAAAAATTTACAGCCATCACAACATGCAACATAAATATGAGTTTCTGGGTACTTAGTGAAAAACGACCAAGTCCTGCAAGAGCGTAAGATAATATGCTGCGCAAGTGGCGGGGCATAAGTAGCAGCTCACCAACGGGCTCGGCCCAGAACGCGGAAGGGAGCCAGGGCGGCGGGGACGGTGACGGGCCGACCTCTACTGGGCCTTGGCCCGGTCGGTGGCGGGTGAGGCCGAAGCTGGCTGGCCCAGGCGAGCGAGGAGCTCGAGCCCTCGCGCGGCGAGGTGCTCGAGCGAGCGGCTGGCGGCGACCTCGGCCTCCGGCGAGGCCTGGAAGACGGCGGGGCTGGCCGGACTTGGCTGATCCGGCCGCGGAAAGGCAGGGGCCACTGGATCTGGGTGCCACCGGCCCAGATCGGGCAAAGGAGGAGCGGCGGGTGGCGGAGAAGCTCGCCAGCAGGCAGCAGGGCGCGGTGGCACGGGGCCGCGCCGGCGGCGGATCTGGAGGCGGCGGCGGACAGGCGGCGGCGAACGGCAGCCGGCGGCGGGGAAGAAAGGCGTGGGGCGCGCGGGTAGCTCGGGCCGGGAAGCGGTGGCGGAGGGCCGGGATCGGGCCTCGCGGCCCGCGGCGGCGCGGTGGGAGACCCGGCGGCGGAGCGACACGTGTCGCGGCCTGATTGGCCGAGCGGCGGCGGGCGGACGTGTCCGGGCGCGTCCGGATGTGTCCGGCGGCGCGGAGGGACGGAAAATAGGGTTTGGATCCGAAAAATGGATGTGGGGGACTAATTTATGGCATAGGGAGTTAGGAGAGTCCAAATGGGGAGCGGTTTCGGCCACGCGATCACTATTCGACGACCGAGATGATGGAAGTGCTTGTGCTGGGTTAGTGGGCTGTTGTGGAGGGGGTCTTGGGCCTTAAAGAAGAGGTTCTTTTAGCCCACTAGGTTAACCGTTGGAGTACCAAACGAGCTCCAAACGCGATGAAACTTGACATGCGGCCTACACGTACCAAAACAACATCGCTCGACAAGTCTCACGTCATTCAGGGAACGTTACACGGCCACAGACGAAAGAAGGACTCGGGGGTGCCACGGGCACGTGTGTGAGTGTCGGAACTCGAAACGGACAACGGGAAGAGGCGAATGGAACCAGGTGCAAGTGACAACACAAATGCAATGCAATGCACATGACAACATGATATGGATGAAATGCACACACGCACACGACAAAACGAAGAAACCCGAAATGAAAGAAGAGCCCGGAATGGAATTGATGAAGTCAAAGTTTCATATATTGCCATAATTGGAAAATGTTACATCTGGGGCATTACAAACTCTCCTCTACTACGAAAAGATCTCGCCCCGGGATCTAGGACTGGAAGAAGGAAGGGTACTCGGAACAAAGGTGATCTTCTCATTCCCACGTAGCTTCTCGGTCGGTATGGTGTGACCACTTAACTTTCAAGAACTTGATTGACTTGTTGTGGGTCTTGCGCTTGGTTTCTTCAAGAATAGCAACAGGGTGCTCACGGTAAGACAAGTCTTGTTGAAGATCAATCTCCTCAAACGGAATAGTGCGTTCAGGTGTCTTGAAGCACTTGCGGAGTTGAGACACGTGAAACACATCATGAAAATTTGCAAAGTTGGAGGGGAGCTCAAGTTGATAGGCTAGATCGCCTCTTTTGCCAAGAATCTTGAAAGTGCCCACATATCTAGGAGCAAGCTTTCCTTTGATACCGAATCTTTGGGTACCTTTCATAGGAGAAACACGGAGATAGACATGATCTCCAATGTCGAAAGCCAAATCACGATGCTTGCCGTCATACTAGCTCTTTTGACGCGACTGAGCAGCCTTGAGATTCTCATGTATGACTTTGCACATTTCTTCGGCTTCTGAGATCAAGTCATTGCCAAGAAGTTGACGTTCACCAGTCTCGGACCAGTTGAGAGGGGTACGACATTTTCTGCCATAGAGGATTTCAAACGGAGCTTTGCCGGCACTTGCTTGGAAGCTGTTGTTGTAAGAGAACTCGGCAAAACGGGAGACAATCTTCCCACTTCATACCGAAAGAGATGACACAAGCTCTGAGCATGCCTTCGAGGATCTGGTTCACTCTTTCGACTTGACCACTAGTCTGAGGGTGAAACGCAGTGCTGAAATGAATCTTAGTGCCCATGGTTGACGAAAAGGAGTCCCAGAACTTGGATGTGAACAAACTTCCAGGGTCTGAGGAGATAACTTGAGGAATGCCATGTAACGACACAATTCTGGAAGTGTACAACTCTCACAGTTGAGCTGCATTGATGGATTCTTTGACTGGAAGGAATTTAGCTACTTTGGTTAGCTTATCAATCACCACAAAGATAGCATCATTCCCCTTCTTGGACTTAGGAAACCCAGTGATGAAATCCATTTCAATGTGGCCGAATTTCCACTCGGTAATAGGAAGAGGTTGGAGGAGACCGGCTGGACGTTGATGCTCTGCCTTCACTCTTCTGCAGACATCACATTCATTCACAAATTGGGCAATCTCCCTTTTCATGCGAGTCCACCAGTAAGATTGCTTGAGGTCTTGGTACATCTTAGAACTTCCGGGATGAATCGAGAAGAGGGAGTCATGTGCTTCGTTCATTATGAGCTTCCTGAGATCACCCTTGGGAACCACAAGTCTGTCCTCAAAGAACAAGGTGTCTTTCTCATCAACGCGATAGCACTTGTATTTGGGAGTACCCTTAGCAATACCATGTTTCACTTTCTGCACCATAGCATCACTGAGTTGGGCCTCACGGATCTGATCTTCCAAGGTAGGAGCAACTTGAAGATTTGCAAGAAAACCTTGCGGAACAACTTGGAGGTTGAGCTTCCTGAATGATTCACAAAGCTCAGGCTGAAACGGCTTGATAAGGAGACTGTTGCAATATGCCTTTCTGCTCAAGGCATTTGCAATGACATTGGCCTTGCCAGGTGTGTATTCGATGCTTGGATCATACTCTTGGATCATCTCAACCCAACAAGTCTGGCGAAGGTTCAGGTTCGGCTGTGTGAAGATGTACTTCAAGCTCTTGTGATCGGTGAAGATATCCACTTTTCTGCCCAACAGAAGGTGTCTCCACGTGATCAAGGCGTGTACCACTGCTGCTAGCTCGAGATCATGTGTGGGGTAGTTCTTCTCATTTGGCTTCAATTGACGAGAAGTGTATGCCACAATCTTGTTGTCTTGCATTAGAACACCACCAAGTCCTTGAAGAGAAGCATCACAGAATACTTCGTAGGGCTTGGATTCATCCGGAGGAGTAAGAACCGGAGCAGAGATGAGCTTTTCTTTGAGTGTTTTGAATGCCACATCACAATCAGGAGACCAGTTGTACTTGACATTCTTCTGCAGCAAGTTGGAGAGAGGATTGGCAATCTTGGAGAAGTTCTCAACGAACCTTCTGCAATAGCTAGCGAGACCAAGGAAGCTTTGCAGTTTCTTGACATTCTGCGGGGGTTCCTAGTTGACAATCGCTTCAACTTTCTCGGGGTTGATAGAAATACCCTCAGCGGAGATGATATGGCCAAGATATAAGACCTTATCCAGCCAGAATTCGCATTTGGAGAACTTCGCGTAGAACTTGTGTTCACGGAGTCTGTCCAGGACCAAACGGAGGTGCTTGACATGGTCTTCTTCATTCTTGGAGAATACCAAGATGTCATCCAGATAGACGAGAACAAATTCATTGGTGTAGGGGTTGAATATGTAGTCCATCATTCTCGAGAAGGTGGGTGCAGCCTTTGCGAGGCCAAAAGACATGACCATGTATTCATAGGAGCCGTAGCTTGTTCTGAATGCAGTCTTGTGAATATCTTCTTCACGGATACGGATCTGGTGATAACCCATCCGTAGATCGAGCTTTGAGAATACTTTCGCTCCTTTGAGCTGCTCGAACAATTCATTGATATTGGGGAGCCGATACTTGTTCTTTATTGTCTTCTTATTCAATGGCCGGTAATCAACGCAAAGGCGCTCCGTGTCATCCTTCTTCTTGACAAATAGAACACCACAGCCCCAAGGAGAAGTGCTAGGCCTGATTAGACCCATACGCTCTTGCTCATCGATTTGTCTCTTCGGCTCCTTCAACTCTTCAGGGGAAAGCTTGTACGGACGCCGACATGCTGGCTCGGTACCAGGCTCGAGTTCAATAACGAATTCAACTTGACGATGCGGAGGCATGCCTGGAAGCTCTTCAGGGAAAACATCTTCATATTCATTGACCACCAAAATTTGAGAGATGGCATTAATCTCGCCCTTGTCATTGAGAGAGAATAGCCTGATTGTGTTATCTCGAGAGGCGAAGATAATCACGTCTTCGTCAGGATGAGTAAGCTTGACTTCCTTATTTGCACAATCAATGTGAGCATCATGTTGGGAAAGCCAATCCATCCCAAGAATAAGATCAATTTCGGAGTTGCCAAGAACAACCGGAGAAGCCAGAAAGCGGTAATCACCCATACGAATAGATACATCAGGAGCATACAAGCTAGAATGCATTTGTTTTGCCGGAGAAGAAATTGCTAATTGCCTTGGTAAAGCCGCTGTGTTCACATTATGCTTGGATGCAAAAGGACATGACATGAAAGAATGTGATGCACCAGAATCAAACAAAACTTTAGCAGGCTTGAGATTGACTGAAAGGTTACCAAGTATCACATCTGAAGAATTCTCTCCTTGAGCTGCATTCATCAGATTCACTCTTGCTGCCTTGGGGTTGTGCTTGACAATAGCAGTGCTGACAGGTGGAGGAGGACGAAGGCGCCTTGGGTTGGGGCACTTGTTAGCATAATGACCCTTCTGAGTGCACTTGTTGCAGACCACTTCTGAGAGAGGACGGTGATAAGGAGCACTTGACTTCGAAGCTTGAAAGTGATTCTTGGACTGACTGCTTGGGTTGGGTGGGTGGGAGAAACCACGGCCACCAGTATGATTTTTTTTGTTGTTGGAAGGTCGGATCATTGGAGGAGGTGGAAGCCAAAACTTCTGCTACTTTGCAACCACTTGGGAAGAAGAGGAGGAGTGAACAGCATCTCTGATCCTCTTTTTGGAAGCTTCCATCTTGAGCTGGGCTGCCTCTTGCTTAAGTGCCATGTTATAGAATTGATCAAATTCTTCCGGCTCAAACAAGGTGAGAGCTAGCTGGAGTTCATCCTTCAGACCACCACGGAACTGATAAATCTTGCTCTTGGCATCTGGGATGTCTTGCTTGGCATAGCGGGCAAGGTTCTGGAACTTGACATTGTATTGATAAACAGACATGGAGCCTTGCTTCAGGTTGCGGAATTGCTCACGCATACCTTCGATGACACTAGTTGGAATGTGGTGAGAGCGAAAATCCTTGCAGAAGTCAGTCCACGAGATTTCACGTCCTTCTCTGGAATCATTGTACTGCTGCCACCAATCAGCGGCTTGGTCCTTGAGTTGGAAGGCGGCAAACTTGACATAATCCTCAGGTCTCATGTTACTGCATTCAAAGTGCTTCTTGATGTCGGTTATCCAGTCTTCAGCATCTAGCGGATCCACACAGTAACTGAATGCCTTTGGTTGGTTTGCCAGGAACTGGTTGAGTGTAGCAAAGTGAGGTTGGTTGAACAAATTGCCTTGGCCTTGGTTCCCATGACCACCCTGATTTGCTTGGTTTGCTTGAAAGTTCTGCATCATTTGCATAAGCATCTGGGTGTTCTAGTTTGTCGCTTGCATAATTGCTCTCCAGGCCTCAGATGGAGGAGGAGGGGAAGGAGGACGATCAGGAACTTCTTCACCCTCTGGGTTAGCGTTGGGAACCCTTTTAGGAGCCATCCTGAATGAGATGACAACTATTAGCCATTGATTGAAAAATATATATAAGCTGAATCAATGGCTAGAAATTGCAACATAAGTCTTCAAAAGAACATTCGAACAAGATGAACGAATGTAATCCACAGTTTAATGGTACAACAATCTTCTCGAGAAGCCACTTGGGAGAACAAAAGGTAAATAAAAACAACAAGGAGCAGATAGAACAAATACAAGATAGAAGCTTCGTTCGACATATTCGTGCTGAAAGCTTATGGAACGTGTTACAAAAGGGTTTTGCAATCCCCTGATCAGCATAGCCAAGGACCCTTTAAGATGCAACTCCCGATCGGAACAACGCCCATAAAACCACTTCACTCAATGTAGAACCCCGAACTCCATATCATGCATTCGTTGGAAGAATGCCTACGAGCTACTAGATGAAACCACCTATTAATCTCCGAAAGTTTCCAGTTATGCAATCAAGTGTTGGGGATACAGTGGAAGCATCGCGCACTCAACTCTAATCCTACATCCAGCTGTATCCATCCTTCAACACATAACCAGTTATTTCCGGAAACCGTTTACCTCGGACCTTCGAAACGCATCTGCTATACAAGCTATGGCAATACTCCCGAACTACCTCCCCAGTATTGGGTGATGTCGGGGTTATCTTGCCACTAACCGCATAGGAGAGTTTTCGATGTCGGCCGTCTTAAGTATTCTAGAACTGCTGCGATATATTTTTGACGACAACACCTCGGAGCTCAACTCCCCGGGACACTGCCACAACCCCTAAATGACAGGAGGCATCGAGAATAATGTTCTCGTCACAAAGACATCGGAACAATCCAAACAATACTCGCGTGATCCTAAAAAAAATTAGTGGATTTTTGAGAGTAGAAGAGATAAGTAATCGTCAGGAGTCCTCACCAGAGTGAAAAGGGATGAGGAGCAAAAAGAAATCATACTCTCCGATATATATAGTACTCAAAACATTTTCAAGTGTGTGCCTAGACTCAACCATCAACGATTCGATCAATCAGTGGGGGCTTCTAGGTCGGAGAAGGCTCTGAATACCAACTTGTAATGCCCAGTATGAGATTATACCTCCTACGTGTCGAGGCACGACTTAAAGGTATAAGCTCATACTAGAATGATCTCAAGTATGGTATCTTTGCACGACTCATGTAAAAATAGGGATGAAATTGCAAAAGAGTAGTTGGCTTACACTCGCCACGTCACACAATACATTACATAAGCAATCATCATCCCAATAACATCACATTCCGACTACGGACGGAGATCCAAATGAAAGATACCAAATAAATAAAGCCACAAAGTCTGAATCGCCCCTAGTAGAAGCCATTACTGATCATCAGGATAGTGCATGTAGTATCGCTCACGTTCTTCATCGAAGTCCCAATACAGCTTTGTGCCGTCACCTGTGTAGATCACCATAGTACCTGCATCTGGTGTTGTGTAGAAATATGTGAGCCACGGAGGACTCAGCAATCCCGTTCTCGGTTAGCCAAACTATCTAAGCCTTGGGAGTGGAACAAGGCTGAAGAATAAAGGTTGCAGCTGCACTAGCACTAGCTTACGTGTTTAGAGCGAGAAGAGAAGTGCCACGAGTGTCAAGTGATCACGAAGTGATCCTATATAAACATGTCAATCATAACCCTATCGTGTTCACTTCCCGAACCCCTTCGGAAAATGACCGTCACGGTTACTCACGCTGGTAGTGTATTCTGAACATGGTGTCAAGTTTTCAACAACCGGATATTAACAAATTCCCATCTGCCACATAACCGCAGGCACGGCTTTCGAAAGATCAAACCCTGCAGGGGTGTACCAACTTAGCCCATCACAAGCTCACGATCCGCGGAGTTGCAACTCCAAGGTGGGAAGACCCGAGTATTCTCGGAATCCCGTGCTCAAGATATTCCGACTAAGGTAAAACTAATCCAGCAAATCCTCCCGGCGTGCCGACACCTTGATAGTAGTTGCGCGTATCTCGTCTCAGGCCACGACCTGATGGGCAATTCTACAGGTTTTTACCAGCCCTTGAGTTCCCTCGAGGTGTCCCCGCAGAACCCACAGTTTGGACCAACACTCATGTGGAGCACTGGCCCGGGTTGTTGATTAAGAAAAGGGTTTATAACTCCCTATGCAAGTTTTCGTTGTTTAGGCAAATGTAGAACCAAAGTTGGGACTTGCTGGAAAAGCTTTAGCGCTAAGCGGGTTATCAAGGGGGGCCCATAAACCCCAACTGTGTTAGGGACGCATAATTAAGGAACATAACACTGGTTTAAACGGTTCCTAGGGAGGCATGAGTGGAACAAAACACCAAGCAAAAGTCTTAGCCTTCCACCCATTGCCAAGTATATAGATGATTTATTTGACATATTATATAGTGTGATATCCCAATAATAACTTCAACATGAAGCAAGAATCTTCAAATCTTCTCCTGCAACTAACAATGCTATAAGAGGGGCTGAGCGAAGCTTACTTAGTCAAACAAAGGTTTTGCTAGGTTGGGTGGTTCAAGAGATTCATGGCTACAATAGGAGGCTGGCAAACAAACATGGGCATCGAGGCAATAAGCTAAAGAGCGAGACATCTAGCAATAGGCAAAGATAGTAATGATATCTGGGTCAGGTCATCTTGCCTGTCGAGTCATCGATGGGATCGTAAGACGGCTCCTCGTACTCAACCTCGGTAGTAACCTCGTTCTCGGTCTCGGCTCCCGGCTCTACTCAACACAAGAACACAACATGGCACGATATCAAACAAGGTGCAATGCACAATCAACATGATGCAAGTATGATGCATTTCATGGAAAGGGATGAAGCACACAAGAACAACACAAAACAACAAGTTTAAATGAGGCCGGAATCAACATATAGCAAATCCGGTAAATCCTCATATGCATATTTTGAAATTGGTCCAGATCTGAACAAACCTTAAGTTAAAGTTGTTAAACAGCAAGTTAACATGCACCATGATGATCTACATGAAATTCTAGTCAAGTTTCATATAAAGTTTGTTTAATTCGGAGCTACGGTCTAGAAGATATGAGCAAAACAAGACAAGCATGGCAACGGTGCAAGATGCATCCAAACATCAAGCAAACACACTCCAAACATGTAACCAACATGATATTATGATTCTACATGAAAAACACACAAGTTTCATATAGGGCACGCTCCAAACGGAGCAACGGTTCAACACATACACACGAAACAAGATACAATGCAAAGCTGAAATTAACAGCCACATAGCAACTTTGGAGCAAGAAATATATACTCTGCAGCACCCAAACATGATGACAATAATCATGCACATGAAGTAGACATGCTCTACAGCAAACAAGTCCATTGGATCAACTCCATAGGAGGCATGGATCAATAGCAACAAGCTACACCATTTTGATCATGTTGTTAAAAACCTGACAGCTATAATTTATAGCAACTTGAGGGCAAGAAATAAATAAGCTACAGCAAGCCATATGTGCAAGTGAGGGCATGAATGGATATACAAAAACATGGACAACTAGGAATGATCATTGGCCACTCCAAAACTAACATGGATTTGACTAGGACATCAAGCAAACATAGCAACAAAATTACAAGTAACAGCAGTTTATAACAAGTAGCACTCTTGCAACAGAGATTAGGGCATCTAGATGTACTCAAACAAGCATGTCACTGTGGAACAAAACATAGAGCATCTCACCACGATCATTTTGATATATCATATGCACAATTTGGACATACACACAAAAAATTACAGCCATCACAACATGCAACATAAATATGAGTTTCTGGGTACTTAGTGAAAAACGACCAAGTCCTGCAAGAGCGTGAGATAATATGATGCGCAAGTGGCGGGGCATAAGCAGAAGCTCACCAACAGGCTCGGCCCAAAACGCGGAGGGGAGGCAGGCTGGCGGGGACGGTGACGGGCCGACCTCGGCTGGGCCTTGGCCCGGTCGGTGGCGGGTGAGGCCGAAGCTGGCCGGCCCAGGCGAGCGAGGAGCTCGAGCCCTCGCGCGGGGAGGTGCTCGAGCGAGCGGCTAGCGGCGACCTCGGCCTCCGGCGAGGCCTGGAAGACGGCGGGGCTGGCCGGACTTGGCTGATCCGGCCGCGGCAAGGCAGGGGCCACCGGATCTGTGTGCCGCCGGCCCAGATCGGGCAGAGGAGGAGCGGCGGGCGGCGGAGAAGCTCGCCGGAGGGCAGCAGGGTGCGGTGGTGCGGGGCCGCGCCGGCGGCGGAGCTGGAGGCGACGGCGGACAGGCGGCGGCGAACGGCAGCCGGCGGCGGGGAAGAAAGGCGCGGGGCCCGCGGGTAGCTCGGCCCGGGAAGCGGCGGCGGAGGGCCGGGATCGGGCCTCGCGGCCCGCGGCAGCGCGGTGGGAGACCCGGTGGTGGGGCGACACGTGTCACGGCCTGATTGGCCGAACGGTGGCGGGCGGACGTGTCCGGGCGCGTCCGGACGTGTCCGGCGGCGCGGAGGGATGGAAAATAGGGTTTGGATCCGAAAAATGGACGTGGGGGACTAATTTATAGGCATAGGGAGCTAGGAGACTCCAAATGGAGAGCGGTTTTCGGCCACGCAATCACGATTCGACGACCGAGATGATGGGAGTGGTTGTGCTGGGTTAGTGGGCTGTTGTGGAGGGGGTCTTGCACCTTAAAGAAGAGGTTCTTTTAGCCCATAGGTTAACCATTGGAGTACCAAACGAGCTCCAAACGCGATGAAACTTGACAGGCGGCCTACACGTACCAAAACTTCATCGCACGACAAGTCTCACGTCATTCCGGGAACGTTACACGGCCACACACGAAAGAAGGACTCGGGGGTGCCACGGGCACGTGTGTGAGTGTCGGAACTCAAAACGGACAACAGGAAGAGGCGAGTGGAACCGGGTGCAAGTGATAACACAAATGCAATGTAATGCACATGACAACATGACATGGATGAAATGCACACACGCACACGACAAAACGAAGAAACCCGAAATGAAAGAAGAGCCCAGAATGGAATTGATGAAGTCAAAGTTTCATATATTGCCATAATTGGAAAATGTTACATCTGGGGCATTACAGGCCTAATGTCAGGGATATTACTACCAGGTATAAACCGGCCAGGAGGGTGTGGATTAAGTTATCATGATTATATTATCAGAGGCCCAGCGAAGTATGAAGTATGAGATTGTAGCCCAGGAGGCTTAGAGCCCATATGTTAGGGCCCATGATTTGTAAACCGTCATACTGTGTAACTTGGGATGTAAGATAGAAAGAGCGGAGGCCGAGGCGGACACGATTATGAGCCGGCCTCGGGACTCTGTAAACCGGACCGGGCGTCACCTCTTATATAAAGGGATGACCCGGCGATGGTTCAGGAGAGAAAAAACAACAGCTCGAGACACAGGCAAAGCGGATTCACTCCCTGGTCATCGAAGCCCAACCAATACCACACCAAACTAGACGTAGGCTCTTACCTTCATCGAAGGGGCCGAACTAGTATAAACCCATGTGTCCTTCGTCCGCTTTAACCCCTTTAAGTTAACCCGAGCGATGGCCTCACGACTAAGTCCTTTTGCTAGGACATCTGCCGTGCTAAATCCACGACAGGTACCAAAGTGATCCCGGTATGGAACACTGTACAACGGTCAAGAACATCATAAAGTACCTGAAAAGGACTAAGGATATGTTTCTCATTTATGGAGGTGACGAAGAGCTTCACGTAAAGGGTTACGTCGATGCTAGCTTCGACACAGATCTGGATGACTCCAAGTCACAAACCGGATACGTGTATATTTTGAATGGTGGGGCAGTCAACTGGTGCAGTTGCAAGCAGAGCGTCTTGGCGCATTCTACATGTGAAGCGGAGTACATAGCTGCTTGCGAAGGAGCGCAGGAAGGAGTCTGGATGAAGGAGTTCATCACCGACCTAGGAGTCATTCAAAGCGCGTCGGGGCCGATGACTCTCTTCTGTGACAACACTGGAGCTATTGCCATTGCCAAGGAGCCTAGGTTTCACAAGAAGACCAAGCACATCAAGCGTCGTTTCAAATCCATCCGGAATTATGTTCAAGATGGAGACATAGATATTTGTAAAGTGCATACAGATCTGAATGTCGCAGATTCGTTGACTAGACTTCTTCCATGAGCAAAACATGATACACACCAGAACTCTATGGGTGTTCGATTCATCACAATGTAACTAGATTATTGACTCTAGTGCAAGTGGGAGACTGTTGGAAATATGCCCTAGAGGCAATAATAAAATGGTTATTATTATATTTCCTTGTTCATGATAATTGTGTGTTATTCATGCTTGAATTGTATTATCCGGAAACAGTGATACATGTGTGAATACATAGACCACAATGTGTCCCTGGTAAACCTCTAGTTACTAGCTCGTTGGTCAACTGATGGTTGCGGTTTCCTGACCATGGACATTGGATGTCATTGACAACGGGATCACAACATTAGGAGAATGATGTGATGGACAAGACCCAATCCTAAGCCTAGCACAAGATCGTGTAGTTTGTAATGCTAAAGCTTTTCCAATGTCAAGTATCTTTTCCTTAGACCATGAGGTTGTGCAACTCCCGGATACCGTAGGAATACTTTGGGTGTACCAAACGTCACAAGGTAACTGGGTGGCTATAAAGGTACGCAACGGGTATCTCCGAAAGTATCTGTTGAGTTGGCACGAACCGAGACTGGGATTTGTCACTCCGTATGACGGAGAGGTATCTCTGGGCCCACTCGGTAAGACATCATCATAATGAGCTCAATGTGACTAAGGATTTGGTCACAGGATGATGTATTACGGAATGAGTAAAGAGACTTGCCATGACGAGATTGAACAAGGTATCGGTATACCGACAATCGAATCTCGGGCAAGTACTATACCGATAGACAAAGGGAATTGCATACGGGATTAAGTGAATCCTTGACATCGTGGTTCATCCGATGAGATCATCGAGGAACATATAGGAACCAACATGGGTATCCAGGTCCCGCTATTGGTTATTGACCGGAGAGTCGTCTCGGTCATGTCTACGGGTCTCCCGAACCCGTAGGGTCTACACCCTTAAGGTTCGGTGACGCTAGGGTTGTAGAGATATATGCCCACGGTAACCCGAATATTGTTCCGAGTCCCGGATGAGATCCCGGACGTCACGAGGAGTTCCGAAATGGTCCGGAGGTAAAGAATTATATATAGGAAGTCCACTTTCGGCCATCGGGAGAGTTTTGGGGGTCACCGGTAGTGTACCGGGACAACCGACAGGGTCCCGGGGGTCCACCGGGTGGGGCCACCTATCCCGAAGGGCCCTATGGGCCGAAGGGGGAGGGGAACCAGCCCATAGTGGGCTGGCGCACCCCCCTTGGGCTTCCCCCCTGCGCCTAGGGTTGGGAACCCTAGGGGTGGGGGCGCCCCACATGCCTTGGGGGGCAAGCCTCCCCCTTGGCCGCCGCACCCCCTAGGAGATTGCATCTCCTAGGGCCGGCGCCCCCCACCCCCCCTGGGCCCTATATATAGTGGGGGGAGGGAGGGCAGCCGCACCCTTGCTCCTGGCGCCTCCCTCTCCCTCCCGTTACACCTCTCCCTCCTCCCGCGGTGCTTGGCGAAGCCCTGCAGAAATTCTGTTGCATCCACCACCATGCCGTCGTGCTGCTGGATCTCCATCAACCTCTCCTCCCCCCTTGCTGGATCAAGAAGGAGGAGATGTCGCTGCACCATACGTGTGTTGAACGCGGAGGTGCCGTCCGTTCGGCGCTGGGATCATCGGTGATTTGGATCACGACGAGTACGACTCCATCATCCACGTTCTCTTGAACGCTTCCGCTTGCGATCTACCAGGGTATGTAGATGCACTCCTTTATTCCTCGTTGCTAGATGACTCCTTAGATTGATCTTGGTGAAGCGTAGAAATTTTTTGAATTCTGCTACGTTCCCCAACAGTGGCATCTGAGCTAGGTCTTTGCGTAGTATCTTGCACGAGTAGAACACAAAGTAGTTGTGGGCGTAGATTTGTTCAATTCTCTTGCCGGTACTAGTCTTATCTTGATTTAGCGGCATCGTGGGATGAAGCGGCCCGGACCGACCTTACACGTACGCTTACGTGAGACAGGTTCCACCGACTGACATGCACTAGTTGCATAAGGTGGCTAGCGGGTGACAGTCTCTCCCACTTTAGTCGGATCGGATTCGATGAAAAGGGTCCTTATGAAGGGTAAATAGAAATTTACATATCACGTTGTGGTTTTGGCGTAGGTAAGAAACGTTCTTGCTAGAAACCTATAGCAGCCACGTAAAAACTTGCAACAACAATTAGAGGACGTCTAACTTGTTCTTGCAGCATGTGCTATGTGATGTGATATGGCCAAAAGATGTGATGAATGATATATTTGATGTATGAGATTGATCATGTTCTTGTAATAGGAATCACGACTTGCATGTCGATGAGTCTGACAACCGGAAGGAGCCAGAGGAGTTGTCTTATTTTTGTATGACAAGCATGTCACTAAATAACGCCAGGTAATTAGTTTACTTTATTGCTAAACGTTAGCCATAGTAGTAGAAGTAATTTTTGGCAAGGTGACTTCATGAAGACACGATGATGGAGATCATGGTGTCATGCCGGTGACGATGATGATCATGGAGCCCCGAAGATGAAGATCAGAGGAGCAAGATGATATTGGCCATATCATGTCACTATTTGATTGCATGTGATGTTTATCATGTTTATGCATCTTATTTGCTTAGAACGACGGTAGTAAGTAAGATGATCTCTCACTAAAAATTTCAAGAATTGTGTTCCCCCTAACTGTGCACCGTTGCTAAGGATCGTTGTTCCGAAGCACCACGTGATGATCGGGTGTGATAGGCTCTAACGTTCGCATACAACGGGTGTAAGGCAGATTTACACACGCAATACACCTAGGGTTCACTTGACGATCCTAGCATGTACAGACATGGCCTTGGAACATGGAAGACCGAAAGGTCGAACATGAGTCGTATAGAAGATACGATCAACATGAAGATGTTCACCGTTGATGACTAGTCCGTCTCACGTGATGATCGGACACGGCTTAGTCGATTCGGATCATGTATCACTTAGATGACTAGAGAGATGTCAATCTGAGTGTGAGTTCATTAAATTTGTTTAGATGAACTTAATTTTCATGAACTTAGTCTAAAATCTTTACAATATGTCTTGTAGATCAAATGGCACACGCTCATGTTACCCTCAGCTTCAACGCGTTCCTAGAGAAAGCCAAGCTGAAAGACGATGGTAGCAACTATACGGACTGGGTCCATAACTTGAGGATCATCCTCATAGCTGCCAAGAAAACATATGTCCTTGAAGCACCGTTAGGTTACGCTCCCGCCCAAGCGAACCAAGACGTTATGAACGCTTGGCAGTCGCGTTGTGATGATTACTCCCTGGTTCAGTGCGGCATGCTTTACGGCTTAGAATCGGGGCTCCAAAAGCGTTTTGAGCACCACGGAGCATATGAGATGTTCCAAGAGCTGAAAATGGTTTTCCAAGCTCATGCCCGAGTCGAGAGATATGACGTCTCCGACACATTCTACAGTTGTAAGATGAAGGAGAATAGTTCTGTCAGCGAGCACATACTCAAATTGTCTGGGTTGCACAATCGCTTGTCTCAGTTGGGAATGAATCTCCCAGACGAAGCGGTCGTTGACAGAATCCTTCAGTCGCTCCCACCTAGCTACAAGAGCTTCGTGATAAACTTCAATATGCAAGGGATGGAGAAGTCCATTCCCGGGGTGTATTCAATGCTGAAATCAGCGGAGGTGGAGATCAAGAAAGAGCATCAAGTGTTGATGGTTAATAAAACCACTAAGTTCAAGAAAGGCAAGGGTAAAAAGAACTTCAAGAAGGACGGCAAAGGAGTTGCCGCATCCGGTAAGCCAGTTGTCGGGAAGAAGCCAAAGAATGGACCCAAGCGTGAGACTGAGTGCTTTTATTGCAAGGGAACAGGACACTGGAAGCGGAACTGCCCCAAATACTTAGCAGATAAGAAGGCCGGCAATGTCAAAGGTATATATGATATAAATGTTATTGATATGTACCTTACCAGCGCTCGTAGTAGCTCCTGGGTATTTGATACCGGTGCAGTGGCTCACATTTGTAACTCAAAGCAGGAGCTGCAGAATAAGCGGAGACTGGCGAGGGACGAGGTGACGATCCGCGTCGGGAATGGTTCCAAGGTCGATGTGATCGCCGTGGGCACGCTACCTCTACATCTACCCTCGGGATTAGTTTTAAACCTTAATAATTGTTATTTAGTACCATATTTGAGCATGAACATTGTATCTGGATCTCGTTTAATGCGAGATGGCTACTCATTTAAATCCGAGAATAATTTTATATGAGAGATATGTTTTATGGTCATGCCCCGCTGGTCAATGGTTTATTCTGGATGAATCTCGAACGTGATGTTACACATATTCATAGTGTGAATGCCAAAAGATGTAAAGTTGATAATGATAGTCCCACATACTTGTGGCATTGCCGCCTTGGTCATATTGGTGTCAAACGTATGAAGAAGCTCCATGCAGATGGACTTCTAGAATCTCTTGATTATGAATCATTTGATACGTGCGAACCATGCCTCTTGGGCAAGATGACCAAGACTCCGTTCTCCGGAACAATGGAGCGAGCGACCAACTTATTGGAAATCATACATACCGATGTGTGCGGTCCAATGAGTGTTGAAGCTCGCGGAGGCTATTGTTATGTTCTCACCCTCACGGATGACTTAAGTAGATATGGGTATGTCTACTTAATGAAACACAAGTCTGAGACTTTTGAAAAGTTCAAGGAATTTCATAATGAGGTTGAGAATCAACGTGATAGAAAAATAAAGTTCTTACGATCAGATCGTGGAGGAGAATATTTAAGTCACGAATTTGGCACGCACTTAAGGAACTGTGGAATTGTTTGGCAATTGACACCGCCCGGAACACCTCAGTGTAATGGTGTGTCCGAACATCGTAATCGCACTCTGTTGGACATGGTGCGATCCATGATGTCTCTCACTGACTTACCGCTATCTTTTTGGGGTTATGCTTTAGAGACTGCCGCATTCACTTTAAATAGGACTCCGTCAAAATCCATTGAGACGACACCGTATGAACTTTGGTTTGGCAAGAAACCTAAGCTGTCGTTTCTGAAAGTTTGGGGTTGCGATGCTTATGTCAAGAAACTTCAACCTGAAAAGCTCGAACCCAAATCGGAAAAATGCGTCTTCATAGGATACCCAAAGGAAACTATTGGGTACACCTTCTACCTCAGATCCGAAGGCAAGGTCTTCGTTGCCAAGAATGGATCCTTTCTGGAGAAAGAGTTTCTCTCGAAAGAAGTAAGTGGGAGGAAAGTGGAACTCGATGAGGTGACAGTCACCCCTTTCGAACCGGAAAGTAGCGCAGCGCAGGAAGTTGTTCCTGAGGTGCCTGCACCGACTAGGAAGGAAGTTAATGATGATGATCATGAAGCTTCAGATCAAGTTACTACTGAACTTCGAAGGTCCACAAGGACACGTTCGGCACTAGAGTGGTACGGCAACCCAGTCATGGAAATCATGTTGTTAGACAACGGTGAACCTTCGAACTGTGAAGAAGCGATGGCGGGCCCGGATTCCAACAAATGGATTGAAGCCATGAAATCCGAGATAGGATCCATGTATGAAAACAAAGTATGGACTTTGGAGGACTTGCCCGATGATCGGCACGCCATAGAAAATAAATGGATATTTAAGAAGAAGACTGACGCGGATGGTAATGTGACCATCTATAAGGCTCGGCTTGTCGCTAAAGGTTATCGACAAGTTCAAGGGATTGACTACGACGAGACTTTCTCTCCCGTAGCGATACTAAAGTCCGTCTGAATCATGTTAGCAATTGCCGCATACTATGATTATGAGATATGGCAAATGGACGTCAAAACGGCATTCCTTAATGGCTTCCTCAAGGAAGAACTGTATATGATACTGCCGGAAGGTTTTGTCGATCCTGAGAATGCTAATAAGGTATGCAAGCTCCAGCACTCAATCTATGAGCTGGTGCAAGCATCTCGGAGTTGGAATATTCACTTTAATGTTGTGATCAAAGCGTTTGGATTTATACAGACATGGGGAGAAGCTTGTATTTGCAAGAAAGTGAGTGGGAGCTCTGTGGCATTTCTCATATTATATGTGGATGATATACTGCTGATGGGAAATGATATAGAATTCTTGGAAAGCATAAAGGCCTACTTGAATAAGAGTTTTTCAATGAAGGACCTTGGAGAAGCTGCTTACATATTAGGCATCAAGATCTATAGAGATAGATCAAGACGCCTCATTGGTCTTTCACAAAGCACATACCTTGATAAGATATTGAAGAAGTTCAATATGGATCAGTCCAAGAAAGGGTTCTTGCCTGTATTGCAAGGTATGATATTGAGCACGGCTCAATCCCCGACCATGGGAGAAGATAGAGAAAATATGAGTGTCATCCCCTATGCCTCAGCCATAGGTTCTATTATGTATGCCATGTTGTGTTCCAGACCTGATGTGAACCTTGCCATAAGTTTGGTAGGGAGGTACCAAAGTGATCCCGGTATGGAACACTGGACAGCGGTCAAGAACATCATGAAGTACCTGAAAAGGACTAAGGATATGTTTCTCATTAATGGAGGTGACGAAGAGCTCGTCGTAAAAGGTTACATCGATGCTAGCTTTGACACATATCTGGATGACTCCAAGTCACAAACCAGATACGTGTATATTTTGAATGGTGGGGCAGTCAGCTGGTGCAGTTGCAAGCAGAGCGTCGTGGCGCATTCTACATGTGAAGCGGAGTACATAGTGCTGGGGAACGAGGTATTTTCAAAATTTTCCTACGATCACGCAAGATCTATTTACCAGATGCATAGCAACGAGAGGGGAGAGTGTGTCTACGTACCCTCGTAGATTGGAAGCGGAAGCGTCTAGTGACGTGGTTGATGTAGTCGAACTTCTTCGCGATCCAACCGATCAAGTACCGAACGTACGGCACCTCCGCATTCAGCACACGTTCAGCTTGATGACGTCCCACGAGCTCTTGATCCAGTTGAGCTTCACGGGGGAGTTTCGTCAGCACGACGGCGTGGTGATGGATATGATGAAGTTACCATCGCAGGGCTTCGCCTAAGCGCTGCAACGATATGACCGAGGTGTGTTACTGTGGAGGGGGGCACCGCACACGGTTGGGAGAGATCAACTGATCAACGTGTGTGTCCTAGGGTGCCCGCCTGCCCCCGTATATAAAGGAGCAAGGGAGAGGCCGGCCCTAGAGGGGGCGCGCCAAGTGTGGGGAGTCCTACTAGGACTCCCAAGTCCTAGTAGGATTCCCCATTCCTTTCCAGAGTAGGAGAGAAGGAAAGAGGTGGAGAGGGAGAAGGAAAAGGGGGTTGCACCCCTTGTCCAATTCGGACCAGAGGGGGGGGCGCGCGCCTTCTTCCTTTTGGCCTTTCTCCTCTATTCCCGTATGGCCCAATAAGGCCCATATACTCCGAAAAATACTCGAATCACTCGGAACCTTTCCGATGTACGAATATAGTCATCCAATGTATCAATCTTTACGTCTCGACCATTTCGAGACTCCTCGTCATGTCCCTGGTCTCATCCGGGACTCCGAACTCCTTCGGTACATCAAAACTCATAAACTCATAATACCGATCATCATCAAACGTTAAGCGTGCGGACCCTACGGGTTCGAGAACTATGTAGACATGACCGAGACTCATCTCCGATCAATAACCAATAGCGGAACTTGGATGCTCATATTGGCTCCTACATATTCTACGAAGATCTTTATCGGTCAAACCGCATAACAACATACGTTGTTCCTTTTGTCATTGGTATGTTACTTGCCCGAGATTCGATCGTCGGTATCTCTATACCTAGTTCAATCTCGTTACCGGCAAGTCTCTTTACTCGTTCTGTAATACATCATCTCGTGACTAACTCATTTGTCTTTTGCTTGCAAGGCTTATTATGATGTGCATTACCGAGAGGGCCCAGAGATACCTCTCCGACAATCGGAGTGACAAATCCTAATCTCGAAATACGCCAACCCAACAAGTACCTTCGGAGACACCTGTACAGTACCTTTATAATCACCCAGTTATGTTGTGACGTTTGGTAGCACACAAAGTGTTCCTCCGGTATTCGGGAGTTGCATAATTTCATAGTCATAGGAACATGTATAAGTCATGAAGAAAGCAATATCAATAAAACTTAAACGATCATAGTGCTAAGCTAACGGATGGGTCTTGTCCATCACATCATTCTCCTAATGATGTGATCCCGTTGATCAAATGACAACTCATGTCTATGGCTAGGAAACATAACCATCTTTGATCAATGAGCTAGTCTAGTAGAGGCATACTAGGGACACTCTGTTTTGTCTATGTATTCACACATGTACTAAGTTTCCGGTTAATACAATTCTAGCATGAATAATAAACATTTATCATGAGATAAGGAAATAAATAATAACTTTATTATTGCCTCTAGGGCATATTTTCTTCAGTCTCCCACTTGCACTAGAGTCAATAATCTAGATCACATCACCATGTGATTAACACCAATAGTTCACATCGTTATGTGACTAACACCCATAGTTTTCATCGCCATGTGACCAATACCCAAAGGGTTCACTAGAGTCCACAATCTAGTTCACATCGTCATGTGATTAACACCCAAAGAGTACTAAGGTGTGATCATGTTTTGCTTCGTGAGAGAAGTTTAGTCAGTGGGTCTGTTACATTCAGATCCGTATGTATTTTGCAAATTTCTATGTCTACAATGCTCTGCATGGAGCTACTCTAGCTAATTGCTCCCACTTTTAATACGCATCCAGATTGATACTTAGAGTCATCTAGATTAGTGTAAAGCTTGCATCGGCGTAACTCTTTACGACGAACTCTTTATCACCTCCATAATCGAGAAACATTTCCTTAGTCATCCAGTAACTAAGGATAATTTTGACCGCTGTCCAGTGATCTACTCCTGGATCACTTTTGTACCTTCTTGCCAAACTCATGGTAAGGTACACAACAAGTTTGGTACACAGCATGGCATACTTTATAGAACCTATGACTGAGGCATAGGGAATGACTTTCATTATTTCTCTATCTTTTGCCGAGGTCGGGCTTTGAGTCTTACTCAACTTCATACCTTACAACTCAAGCAAGAACTCCTTCTCTGACTGATCCATTTTGAACTACTTCAAAAACTTGTCAAGGTATGTATTTATTGAAAAACTTTATTAAGCATCTCGATCAATCTCTATAGATCTTGAGGCTCAATATGTAAGCAGCTTTACTGAGGTTTTTCTTTGAAAAAAAACTCCTTTCAAACACTCCTTTATGCTATCCAGAAAATTTCTACATCATTTCTGATCAACAATATGTCATTCACATATACTTATCAGAAAGGCTATAGTGCTCCTACTCACTTTCTTGTAAATACAGGCTTCACCGCAAGTCTGTATAAAACTATATGCTTTGATCAACTTATCAAAGCGTATATTCCAACTCTGAGATGCTTGCACCAGTCCATAGATGGATCGCTGGAGCTTGCACACTTTGTCAGCACCTTTAGGATCGACAAAACCTTTTGGTTGCATCATATACAACTCTTCTTTAATATATCCATTCAGGAATGCAGTTTTGACATCCATTTGCCAGATTTCATAATCATAAAATGCGGCCATTGCTAACATGATTCAGACAGACTTAAGCATCGCTACGGGTGAGAAAATCTCATCGTAGTCAACTCCTTGAACTTGTCGAAAACCTTTCACAACAAGTCGAGCTTTGTAAACAGTAACATTACTATCAGCGTCGGTCTTCCTCTTTTAGATCCATTTATTTTCGATGGCTTGTCGATCATCGGGTAAGTCAACCAAAGTCCACACTTTGTTCTCATACATGGATCCCATCTCAGATTTCATGGCCTCAAGCCATTTTGCGGAATCTGGGCTCATCATTGCTTCCTCATAGTTTGTAGGTTCATCATGGTCTAGTAACATGACTTCCCGAACCGGGTTGCCGTACCACTCTGGCGCGGAACTTACTCTGGTTGATCTACGAGTTCAGTAGTAACTTGATCCAAAGTTTCATGATCATCATCATCAGCTTCCTCACTAATTGGTGTAGGAATCACTGAAACTAGTTTCTGTGATGTAATACTTTCCAATTTGGGAGAAGGTACAATTACCTCATCAAGTTCCACTTTCCTCCCACTCACTTCTTTCGAGAGAAACTCCTTCTCTAGAAAGGA
The DNA here is from genome assembly GCA_902687465.1 of Secale cereale. Lineage (NCBI taxonomy): Eukaryota > Viridiplantae > Streptophyta > Magnoliopsida > Poales > Poaceae > Secale > Secale cereale. The sequence goes on along the minus strand of LR738715.1, from coordinate 794,332,966 downwards.
TCCATTCTTAGCAACGAATATCTTGCCTTCGGATCTGTGATAGAAGGTGTACCCAACAGTCTCCTTTGGGTATCCTATGAAGACACATTTCTCCGACTTGGGTTCGAGCTTATCAGGTTGAAGCTTTTTCACATAAGCATCGCAGCCCCAAACTTCAAGAAACAACAACTTTGGTTTCTTGCCAAACCACAGCTCATAAGGTGTCGTCTCAACGGATTTAGATATGCCCTATTGAACGTGAATGCAGCTGTCTCTGATGCATAACCCAAAACGATAGTGGTAAATCGGTAAGAGACATCATAGATCGCACCATATCTAATAAAGTACGGTTACAACGTTCGGACACACCATTACTCTGTGGTGTTCCGGGTGGTGTGAGTTGTGAAACTATTCCACATTATTTCAAATGAAGACCAAACTCGTAACTCAAATATTCACCTCCACGATCAGATCGTAGGAACTTTATTTTCTTGTTACGATGATTCTCTACTTCACTTTGAAATTCTTTGAACTTTTCAAATGTTTCAGACTTGTGTTTCATTAAGTAGATATACCCATATCTACTCAAATCATCAGTGAAGGTCGGAAAATAATGATACTCGCCGCGAGCCTTAACACTCATCGGTCCACATACATCAGTATGTATGATTTCCAATAAATCAGTTGATTGCTCCATTGTTCCAGAGAACGGAGTTTTAGTCATCTTGCCCATGAGGCATGGTTCGCAAGCACCAAGTGATTCATAATCAAGTGATTCCAAAAGTCCATCACTATGGAGTTTCTTCATGTGCTTTACACCAATATGACCTAAACGGCAGTGCCACAAATAATTTGCACTATCATTATTAACCTTGCATCTTTTGGCTTCAATATTATGAATATGTGTATCACTACGATCGAGATCCAACAAACTATTTTTCATTGGGTGTATGACCATCGAAGGCTTTATTCATGTAAACAGAATAACAATTATTCTACGACTTTAAATGAATAACCGTATTGCAACAAACATGATCAAATCATATTCATGCTCAACGCAAATGCCAAATAACATTTATTTATGTTCTACACTAATCCCTAAAGTATAGGGAGTGTGCGATGATGATCATATCAATCTTGGAACCACTTCCAACACACATCATCACTTCACCTTTTACTAGTCTCTGTTCATTCCGCAACTCTCGTTTCGAGTTACTAACTTTAGCAACTGAACCGGTATCAAATACCCAGGGGTTGCTATGAACACTAGTAAAGTACACATCAATAATCTGTATATCAAAATATACCGTTATTCACTTACCATCTGTCAGGGATATTACTAGCAGGTATAAACCGGCTAGGGAGATCCGGATTATGGTAATATAGTTGTGTAGTTATAAACTCAGTAGAGGTTACGGCCCATGAAGGCTTAAGGCCCATGTGTGATGTTTACGGTTTATAAACCGTCTTATTATGTAACTTGAGGTACAAGGAAGAAAGAGTAGAGACCGAGGCGGACACGATTATGAGCCGGCCTCGGGACTCTGTAAACCGGACCAAGCGTCGCCTCCTATATAAAGGGACGACCCGGCGACGGTTCAGGAACAAGCAACAATCCGTCGAGAGACAGGCAAGCAATCTGCTCCCTGTTCATCGACGCCCAAGCAATACCAAACCAAACTAGACGTAGGCTTTTACCTTCATTGAAGAGGCCGAACTAGTATAAACCCTCTGTGTCCTTTGTGTGCTTTTAACCTCTTCAAGCTAACCCGCGCGATGGCTCCACACCTAAGTCCCTTAAGACGGACATCTGACGTGTTAATTCCATGACAGTTAGCGCCCATAGTGGGGCTATCGCATGATGATTTCGAGTTCTTGAAGGGCAGCTTCGAAGGTCTCAAGGGCTACGCGGTCGGCCGGATGACCAAGAGTCGCCGGGGCCGGATCTACATTGACGATGCAGGCTAGGGCCCGGAGGCCGATTCAATCGAATACGGGTACCGGGTTCCCTTCAGCGGCATCCACGTCTTCATTGGCAAGATTGGCGAACCGGGACCTGAGCCGGACACCTTCCCCAACATCGTTGAGCCGGCTCAGCGTGCGAGATCGGCCCGGATTCAGCCTGCCATGAAGCGCGTTTTTGTTGGAGCAATACATGGAGTCCACGCCGAGGACGGATCGGATTCTGGTGGTGAGACAGCTGTCTATTCCGATGATGAATCTGCATCCGAAGAGACTGAATCTTTGTATCTGTTGCGGGACGGCCGATCCGAGGGTGTGTCTGATGGTGATAGTATTGCAGACCCCTTTGATCCGCCAAACCGGGTGGCTGTCTTTATGGCCGGATCACAATCTGCGCCGCAGCCCACGGTGACCGGGGCCTTCACAGCTGGTGCAGGGGGGAGCGGCCAAGTCCCCTCGCACACCTAAGTCCTCTTTAGTCAAGGAGTTGACAACACGGGCTGTAGCAGTGATGGCTCATGCTGACAAGGCGCAGCACGATGCAGAAATCCTTCAGCTGAAGGGCCGGATCGAACAAGCCAGACAAGATCTAAATGCAGAGAAAGCTGCAATAGCAACAAGACAGGCAGAGCTAGATTCTCAGGTTTACCAGCTCGTGATGGATCAGGTCTCTGCGCAGGGAGTAAGGAACAGAAGGTATCAGACTCATCTACCGCCGGTCTATGAGGCGATGAATCTCTTTGGCACGCCATGAGCGGGAGCCAGCAATAATCTAGAAGTAAACCGGAGGGGAGCCCCAGCGACAGGACGCCGGTTCAGCAACCCACAGTGGAGCAAGATCGTCGGGTTATGTCCACGCCGCACGGCCCCACTCCCCCTGGCCATTACTCAAACCCCCTGGATAACATTGTCGCCGCTGCTTCACGCCTGGCCGCTTTACCCATTGAGGGAACATCCCCCGTGGCGATGGAAGCACGCAAAGTCAAGGATCTGCTCGAGACGGCATTGACACAGCAGCAGGCGTACTCCTACAGCAGGGAGAGACTTCATTCAACACCCCATCACAGCCGGAGTTATACTAGGCATTGGGATGAACCGGAGGTGTCCAGCAGTGAGCGGAGGCGTCACCATCACCAACAAGATAATCCGGCAGGAGCAGAGGCGCAAGCCTAGGAGGCGATAAACCGGGCCAGACCTACGGCCCGTGAGGACGTCCGCCAGACGACGCCGGTTCACACAACCACGGCAGAGACGGGTGTCATGGCGAGTTCCTTTGGAGTGCAGTGTCTCATTCTCGCTTTACGAAGCGTAATGTTACCCAAGGACTTCAAGGGTCCACGTAAGGTGCCTAACTACACAGCAGATTTGGCTCCAGAGGCTTGGATCGAGAGCTATGAGATGGCTATGGAGATGCTGGACGTAGATGAAGCGGCATGCACAAAGTATTTTACCATGATGCTTGAGGGTACAGGCCGGACCTGGTTAAAGGGCTTACCGCCTAACTCCATCGGATCATGGGGTGAGTTGCGCCGCCAGTTTATTAAAAATTTCAAGGACACGTGCAAGCAGCCAATGTCAGTGGTAGACCTAGCGGCATGTATACAAGGAGAGCAGGAGCCTACGAGTGCATGGGTGCGGCAAGTGTCAGAAATCTTACACTCTTCAAATGGTATCAGCCCCAGTACGGCAATAGTAACACTGGAAAACAATTGCCGGTTTGAGTCTCTGAAGCTGAAGCTGGGACGGCTCAAGCGGGATTGTAATGACATGGGAACTCTCATGAGCGCTTTGGTAAAGTATGGGGACTCTGACAACACTAAGTACCCAGAAGTGGATGGGGATAAGTCCGGAAAAGCAAATAAGCCTGGTAAACCGGCGCAGGCTAGTCCGGTCGGAACAAGCTTCAACGGTAAGCGAAAGGCGGAGGGTGGCTCTGATTTTGTGGCCAATACCAAAGCTCAAGGAAACTTTCAACGCAACAAGGGTAGACCGCCTCCACAGAACGACGGAGGGTTCATTAAGCTGGAGCGACAGTTGAACGAGCCTTGCCCGAAGCACAGCACAGAGGAACGCCCAGCTAAACACACATGGGGGGAATGCCGGGTCATGATGGAGGCCATGAACCGGGCCAGATTCAACAATGGACCACCGGGCGGCGTTTCAGGCCCCGGGTTTCATGGTCTGGGTCATCAAGGTAATGGCTCCGGATCAGGGTATCATGGCGGCAACAATGGCTACAACCAAGGCAATCATCAGTATGGTCAGGGCGGTTACAATAACCAAGGCAACAATCAGTATGGTCAGGGTGGTTACAATAGCCAAGGCAACCAACAGCAGGGCCAGGTTAATCACAACAACCAAGGCAATCAGCAGCGTTAGCAGCAGCAGCAATCTGGATATCAGAGTAATCCGAAGGAGCTGAGTAGTGGACAATATCATGTGTTCACTACGAGTTTGTGCAAACGAGATCAAAAAGTTTTAAAGCGGCCGGTCCATACGGTTGAACCAGCAATACCACAATTCCTGCGCTGGTCGGAACAACCTATTGTGTGGAGCAAAGAGGATCACCCGCCGCGGGTCAATAATCCGGGCCAATTGGCCTTAGTAGTGGCACCACAGGTGGGTAGCTACAAATTCACCAAGGTTCTGATGGACGGCGGCAGCAGCATCAATATCTTATATTACGAGACTTTCCGTCGCATGGGGCTGACGGATAAGAAGCTAAGACAGTTAAAAACGGTATTCCATGGAGTAGTACCAGGTAAATCAGCTTACCGAGTTGGGAAAATTGACCTAGAAGTTACCTTTGGAGATGAACAGGATTCCAGGTCAGAGACGATAACCTTTGAAGTGGTAAAGATCCGGAGCCCATACCATGCGCTATTTGGAAGGCCGGTTTACGCTAAGTTTATGGCTCGACCGTGCTATGTTTACCTACAGCTCAAGATGCCGGGTCACAAGGGAACCATCACGGTTCATGGAAGTCGCAAAATCGCATTGGAGTGCAAGGAAGGAGACGCTGCTTATGCGGAGGCAGTATGTGCTATGGAGGAATTGAAGTTTTATAAAGACAATGTTGATCCGGTAGATATGTCCCCGTTAAAGAAGCCAAATACAAAGCATGATCCGGCGTTGAAGTTTAAATCGGCAGAGGAAACCAAGCAAGTCGACTTTGTGCCAGGCGATTCGTCCAAGCAGTTCACTATTAGCGCTAACCTTGACCCTAAATAGAAAAGCGCGTTCATCGAGTTCATCCGTGAGAACCGGGATATCTTTACATGGAAACCTTCTGACATGCCAGGTATACCGAGGGAACTCGCTGAGCACAGTCTTAATATTGATCCGCAGTTCAAACCGGTCAAGCAGTATATGCGCCGTTTCAACGAAGAAAGGCACAAGGCTATAGGTGAAGAAGTGGCCAGGCTTTTGGCCGCAGGGTTCATAGTTGAAGTGTTCCACCCGAAGTGGTTGGCTAATCCGGTGCTGGTGTTAAAGAAAAATGGAAAGTGGAGAATGTGTGTGGATTACACAGACTTAAACAAAGCTTGTCCAACTGATCCTTTTGCTCTCCCTCGTATTGATCAGATCATTGATGCTACGGCGGGATATGAGCGGCTAAGTTTTTTGGATGCATATTCAGGGTATCACCAGATCAAGATGGCAGTTAAGGACCAAGAGAAGACAGCTTTCATAACTCCTTTTGGTGCCTTTTGCTACGTATCTATGCCTTTTGGGCTCAAGAGTGCCCAAGCAACTTAGCAGCGTTGCATATAGAACTGTCTTAAGGGGCAGATAGGGAAAAATGTTCATGCCTATGTGGATGACATCGTGGTGAAGTCAAGGAAGGAGGCGACATTGATAGAGGACCTCAAGGAAACCTTTGATAACCTTCGGACCTATAAAATGATGCTTAATCCGGAGAAATGCGCTTTTGGTGTTCCGGCGGGCAAGCTCCTTGGATTCTTGGTGTCGAACAGAGGAATAGAAGCCAATCCGGAGAAGATCAAGGCAATCACGTCCCTGACTAAGCCAGCTTGCATCAATGATGTCCAGCGTATCGCCGGCCGGATTACAGCGTTGAGCCGATTCATCAGTCGTTTGGGAGAGAAGGCAATCCCGCTTTATCAGATGCTAAAAAAGACAGACCAGATTATATGGAGCGATGAGGCAAATGCTGCGTTTGAGGATTTAAAGCGGCAACTGGCAGAACCACTGGTCCTTGCTGCCCCTGTGGATAAGGAGCCGCTGCTATTATATGTAGCCGCCAATGCACGGGCAGTTAGCGTGGCAATCGTGGTCGAGCGCAAAGAAGCAGGAAAGGATTATCCGGTTCAACGTCCGGTTTATTATATCAGTGAGGTTCTCATTGAATCCAAACAAAGGTACCCGCATTGGCAGAAGCTAGTATATGGCGTGTTCATGGCAAACCGGAAGTTGAAGCATTATTTCCAAGGCCACCCAATAATTGTTGTCAGTTCAGCTCCATTGGGGGATATAATCCAGAACAGAGAAGCCACTGGCAGAGTAGCGAAGTGGGCCATTGAGCTTAGCCCACACGGATTAAAGTATGTGCCACGCACCGCTATCAAATCCCAAGCATTGGTGGATTTTATCAATGATTGGACAGAATTGCAAGTACCATAGGAGAAGCCGGATCATACATACTGGACTATTCACTTTGACGGTTCAAGACAATTGGAAGGCTCGGGGGCTGGAGTTGTGTTAACTTCCCCGCGAGGTGACAAATTTTGTTATGTCCTCCGTCTAATGTTTCCTTGTACTAACAATGCAGCAGAATATGAGGCATTGCTTCATGGCCTGCGGATGGCCAAGGAGATGAACTTGAGTCGGGTCAAGTGTTTTAGTGATTCAGATTTAGTGGCACGGCAAGTATCCGGCAAGTGGGATTCTAAAGACCCTCTCATGGCAGCTTACAGACGAGAAGTTGAAGCAATCGGAGGATATTTCAAAGGATATCAGGTGGATCACATAGACCAGCGAAAAAATGAAGCGGCCGATGCTCTAAGTCGGCTGGGTTCTCAGTGTAAACCGGTGCCACCGAATACCTTTTTGGATGAGCTACACAGTCCATCAGTTCAGGTACCGTCGGAGGGAGATTTGGCTGTTCCTGATCCGGAAGCGCAGCTGGTTGTGGCACTTCATGTTATTCCGGATTGGACACTCCCTTACTTGGCATATCTAAGCCGTGGAGAGTTGCTAGACGATGAGATTGGAGCAAGGCAGATAATCCGGCGATCAAAATCCATGACAATTGTAAACGGGGAACTTCACCATCGCAGTGTTTCTGGAGCATTTCAGCGGTGTGTATCGTCCGAGGAAGGCTGTGACATCCTTCGAGAGATTCATGAAGGGGATTGTGGTCATCACGTCGGTTCAAAATCCTTTGTTGCTAAAGCTTTCCGACATGGGTTCTATTGGCTGACAACCCATGCTGATGCGGAGGATCTAGTCCGGAAGTGCGATGCTTGCCAGAAATTTTCACGACGTGCTCTTGTTCCGGCACAGGAGCTGCGGATGATACCAATTACTTGGCCGTTTGCGACTTGGGGGCTTGATATGGTTGGGCCTTTTAAATGATCCCAAGATCAAAAAACTCATCTGCTGGTTGCTGTGGATAAGTTTACAAAGTGGATTGAGGCAGAGCCTGTGAGCAAGTGTGATGCGGCAACAGCGGTTAAATTCATCAAAAAGGTAATTTTCCGGTTTGGCTTTCCACACAGCATCATCATAGACAATGGCACCAATTTATCTAAAGGACAGATGGAAGAGTTTTGTCAAAAGGAGCATATTCGCCTAGATGTGTCTTCTGTAGCTCACCCTCAATCCAATCGTCAAGCTGAAAGGGCCAATCAAGAAATTTTGCGAGGTATCAAGCCCCGGCTTATGACTCCCTTACAAAGAACACCAGGGTGCTGGGTTGAGGAATTACCCTCTGTCCTCTGGAGCATCAATACTACGCCGAACAGATCCACAGGTTACACACCTTTCTTCATGGTGTATGGTGCTGAAGCGGTTCTTCCAAGTGATATCCGCCATGATTCACCACGGGTGACGGCTTATGTTGAAGCAGCCAATGAACAGGCAAGACAGGACAGTTTGGACCGGCTAGATGAAGAGGGTGACATAGCAGCAGCACGGTCCGCGATTTATCAACGGGACTTGCGCAGATATCACAGCCGTCGGGTTAAAACCAGGACGTTCCAGGAGGGGGACTTGGTACTCCGGCTCATCCAGGACCAAACAGATATGCACAAGCTATCCCCACCTTGGGAAGGGCCCTTTGTGGTCAGCAAGAACCTACACAACGGTTCATACTACCTGGTGGATGTTCGAGAGCACAAAGACTCACGGACATCAGAAGAAGAGACGAAGAGGCCATGGAACATCGCTTTCTTGCGGCCCTACTACACCTGAGCCATGAGCTCTGTTGTATCCTATGTATATATTATGATTAATAAATAAACCGGCACCCTTGGTAAACCGGGGGATCAGCCTTTTTTCTTCTAAATATATATATCTTGTGAAGATTATTACAGATATTTCGAAACAAATTATTTTATGCAGAAGAGACCAAACTAGGGGGCTACGGATTACATGTGAATCCTCGCTAAAGTCTTTTCTGGTCCAGTCTACATGATTATCTTCATGTCAAGCGCCCTTTGGATAAACTCCATCGATTGGCAAAAAATTGTTCTTGTCCCTAGGGAACCTTCCTTTGATGGCAGATGCAATATTTCCTGCCCCTTGGTTGATCATTCCCTTTGATGGCAAAAGAAAAAACTTGTTCTTGTCCCTAGGGAACCTTCCTTTGATGGCAGATGCAATATTTCCTGCCCCTTGGTTGATCATTCCCTTTGATGGCAAAAGAAAAAACATGTTCTTGTCCCTAGGGATCCTCCTTTGATGGCAAATGCAATATTTCTTGCCCCTTGGTGGACCACTCCCTTTGATGGCAAAAGAAATGTTCTTGTCCCTAGGGGTATTTCCTTTGATGGCAAATGCAATATTTCTTGCCCCTTGGAGTACACCCTTTAATGGCAAAAGAAAAAGAGTCCTAGCCCTTTGGGTCGCTCCCATTGATTGGCATGTATGGAGCCTGGCAGCTCGTAAAAAGCCTCGACTGCATAGTTTTATTTGCAACATGTGTTTTGTGTTTGTGATTTTTCAAATGTTTTCTATGGTTTTTGATCCGGAGCTGGACAACTTCAAGGTTGACCGCATATTTTCAAAAGTCTGGACATAGAGCTCCAGCATTATTTAAAACCGGTAGTTACTATAACCCAGAACAATTATTGGGTCCACCCCAACAAAGCCAAGAGCTTCCTCAGAAACTACAATGTTCGCCGGGTTAAGGATGTCAAGCATACTTAATCAAAGGTATGAAGTTATTTTTGGTATGAAACAGATACTCGTTTGATATATATGAGAATGATTTAATCGGTCCGGCGGTAAAGCGCTAGGACATCTTTTCAGTGTTATCTATGCAGATACAGATAATATAAAAGACCAACCATAGCAGACAAAGGATTCAAATTGGCAGACGCCAAATCAAAGCTGTGACATCCGGATTAAAACGGCAATTGTTTCGAGCTATCTTATTACAAGGCACTTGAAGGCCTGGACGGATTAAAGTTTTTCAGCACCGGATTACAGCCGATAAAAATAAAATGAAGTGACTTATGCTTCTTCTGGACGTGAAGGCTGAGGATCGACTTGTTCCGGAACTTCTTCGTCCTCTTGAAGCGGCTGAAAATCAGGAACGCGCCAGTCGATCTTGGATAAAGCACGAAAGTACATCTCTTCAGTAATGAGATCGGACGGATCAACATCTGGGGCGAAAGTATGGAGGCGCACTGGTGGGATTAGATTTTCGGTATCATAAACCGGCCGATCCACCCGCTCATTCTTTAAGTCATACGCCGGATGATACCTGGTCAAGTCCGATTCATCAGCAAGCTTGCTGGCAAGAGGACGCATTTCCTTAGTTAAAGCGTGAAGGTCTTTGCCAGAGAAGGCTGATCCATCTTCCTTGGTGCTGGGGTACCCGTTCATGGCTTCTTCCGGATCAAAGTCCGGAACCCACGCCTTAGCTCTGGTCAGTGCTACAAGAGAACCGGCCCGTGCAACAGATTTCTTCACCTCTTCCAAGCGTACAGGCAATATGGAAAGCTTCTCCAAAGTGCCTTGGATAGTGGTGGGGGCCGCTTTATGAAAAGACATTGCACTTATAATCCTTTGAGTGCCGGAATACAGCTGCTCAACCAGAGTATAAGAGGCCTTGAGTTTCTTCCGGAGGTCATCCCCAAGATGGGTGACGCGGCGCCCTATATATGATTATCACAGTTAAACCGGAGCGGAATAAAAGATTGCAGAGATGAAAGCATATGCAAGTTAAGTATTTACCAAATACGGCAGAGGTCATAAGCTCTATTTCCTGTTTTAAACCGGTGAGCTCTTGCGTCACTGGGTTAAGAGCCTCTTCAGCATCCTTTGCTCTTTTTTCAAGAGCATTCCTCTGCACTTCCCAGGTTGTCCGCTCTGCTTCAAAATATTTTTTTTCAATTGTTCAGCAGTGGTTAAACTCAACGCCAGATCATCCTTGGCCTTGGCAGCAGCAGTCTCATTCACAGCAAGTCTATTCCGGAGCTCAGTGATTTCTGCAGCCCTCGGGGTCAAGTCAGCCTACAAGAAAATCAAGTGGAATAAATAACAGTTCAGACAAGTCTCAAGCACATAACCAAGTTATCCACTTGACACTTGGGGGCCATTGGGCAGTTGAAGTATCAAAAGATGACAATTAAAGACAAGTCTCAAGCACATAACCAAGTTATCCACTTGACACTTGGGGGCTAATGGGCAGTTGAAGTATCAAAAGGTGACAATTAAAAACAAGTCTCAAGCACATAAGCAAGTTATCTACTTGACACTTGGGGGCTAATGTAGATCATTTTCATACATTTGGAAGTACCGGCTCACCTCCAACAAAGCTAAACCGGAACTTGGGGGCTACCATGACATAGCAGAAATACAAAGAAGGCAAAAGCAAAGACAAGTAAGGTACCTCATATTTGTCCTTCATCATATTAACCAAGCCCGCTTCATAGTCCCGGCTGGTATGAAGGCGGTTCAAATACCCGGAATAAAGTTCTTGGGCACTCAGCTCGGCATAATTGGACAAGTCTGTGCTCCATTTGCCCTTCTCTTGTTGAAGCTTCTCCGCTTTAGCAGTATGCTTGGCTAAAACGATAGGCTCAGCAGGAGTAGTAAAACATGTCCCGGTTATCTGAATATCCGGGGAAGAAGTAGCGGCCGGCTATGAAGGAGCAACAGTATGAGCCGGACTAGCTAGAGCCGGGCTAGTCCGAGGAGGGTTAGTCCGGACAGGACTTGTCGATTCAAGAACATCTTCTACATGGGTATCTTCAGGAGCGGCAGTGTATTCATGGTCCATGGGAGGAGGATCGTCAAGCTGAATTGCAGGCTCGCCCTCTGGAGGGATGACTTCATCCGGATCAGCCACCGGATCAGCTGCAGCAGTTTCAACAGTCGTTTTACTGGCTTTTGCCTTTTTGCTAGGTTTTGGCTTGCTGAAAGAAATTGAAAAGACAATCAGAGTTATAAAGGCAAATACAAAAGTAAACCGGATGAGGTAAAGGACTTACCCAGGTACGGTCTTCAGCAGAGGAACCTGTGTGGCAGTCGATTCACCGGAAGATGATAAGGGTGTCTCCTGATAGTTAGGATCAGACGGTGTAAGCGGTTTGCGTATAAGTCCGGCCTTGGGATGAAGAGGAGTTGGAAAAAGTAAAACCTCAGAGCGGCGCCTCCGAGCTGGAGTGAGAGATATTTCGGAAGACTCGACTACATGGCCACTATGGCGTGTAGTCCGGCGGGCTTCATGTTGCTGCTTCTTCAAAAGAAAATTGGGGTCCAGTTGAGCGTAAGGATGAGAAAAAGGGTACTTCCGAGTTGCCCGACGAGTTTTGGGCACAGGCGGTTGAGAATCTGAAGAAAGAGAGATTACCTCAACTTCTGCCGCTTTATCTCCTTCGGCCAAATCCTGTGAGAAGATGTTGTTACATATAAATCTGGATAAGAGATCAAAGCATATTAGGATTAACTCATACCTCAGAATCCGGATCATCCTCCTCAAGATGTGAACCGGAGCCAGCTGCTGCTTTCTTCTTCTTCACAGCGAACGTTTTCCGGCGGGGCTGTTTAGCGGATTTGTCCTGAGATTTTCTTTTCCAAAACGGATCGTTGGCCTATGCAGAAAAAGAAAAATAAATACAAAGGTAATTGATATGGACGGATTAGAAACCAATTGAAGAAGTTAACTTACGGCTGGCAATGGGTTCTTCTCATAGTATGGAGCCAATCCGGTTTGGCTACATTCTTCCAAAGAGATGTTAAGCAGTTTTTTGGCAGATTCAGTAATTTCCTTCTCAGGAAGCATTACGTCAATATGACGTTGGGGATCATCCGCCTTTCCGGAATACTGATACATCAAACCGGAGCACCGGCTCAGAGGAAGGATGCTCCAGGCAAGCCAACAACGCACGAAGTCGACTCCAGTCAATCTGTTGGCCATAAAGGCTTTGAGCTTGGCAAGCTGAGGAGCAAACCGGGCCCGCTCTGAGGAACTGAGACGTTGTGGCAAGGGATGATCTTCGAGAAGACGATGTTCACGGTAACCTGGCAGTGGATTCTCTCCTTCAGGCGAGGTATCTTTACAGTAGAACCAGGTTTGGTTCCAGTCCTTGGGGTGTGTATGGAGAGCAGCATGAGGAAAAACCACATCTCTTCTCTTCTGAATACTGACACCACCCAGTTCTTGATGTGGTCCGGCAGTGAATTCAGTCCACCGGTTTAAGTGGAAAAAATCCCGGAACAAATCCACTAACGGTTCTTCTTGAAGGTACACCTCGGAGAAGACTTGAAAATTACAGATGTTTGACATGGAGTTGGGACATATGTCCTGAGGGTGAAGCTGAAAGGCGGCCAGCACGTCCCGAAAAAACTTTGAACCGGGTGGGCTAAAACCCCGGGCTAGATGATCAAAGAAAACAATGATTTCTCCTTCTTTGGGGGTAGGGGGACACTCCTCCCCTGGGGCCCGCCATTTCAGAACTGCTTGGGGCCTAGAATACCAATCGAAGCAGCATTGACTAAGTCATCTTCCGTAATGCGGGAAGGAACCCAGTTGCAGGAAACAAACTGCTTGGCAGACATATGGGCAAAGGGAAAGTGCTGAAAAAGTGAAGTGGAAAATCCGGATTACACAAGTGCTGAAGCATAAACCGGATTGTGCTATCAAATAACACCGACGGTTTAGACAGGAGACTAATGGTATTGACAACCCGGAAGCAGGTAGGAGACGAGCTGCTACCGGTTTATGATAACAAAAAAGACGAAGCTAAACCGTCGGATTCATGGTTGATGCATCGCAGGAGCAATATATGATCGATTAAACCGGCAAGTAACTTGCAGATTTATCAAGACAAAGAAACAGGTTTCTACAAGAGGCTAAAAGTAAAATAGATCTGAGCAGTAAGAAAAAGACAAAATTTATGCAAGTCTATCACAGGAAGAACTGCGAAAGTTTTCTACAGAGCGATGAATCTAAAGGGCGAACTTAAAAATCTGAATCTAAGTCTAAAGCTACGGAGCAGGAGAGAGTTCGAAGCTAATCCAGGGTTGGAATCTACTGCAAACATGGAGTATAAGACGAACAGCAAAAGCTTCGAGGTCTAATGGCGGAAGCAATGGAGGAACCCAAGATCACGGATCTGCAGCAAGAGAAGGGAAATACCTGAGACGGAAACGGACGGCGGCGGAGTAATCTGGTCGCGTTTCAGGGTGATGTAGCGGCCTGGTTGACGACGGCGACGAGCTCGAGGGCGACAGCGGAGCTTCAGGCGACGGAGGAAGAATAAGAGCGGAAGGAAGAAAGGTAAAGGTGCGGCGGTATTTATAAGGGTTGAGAGATGAAACGGCAAGCGCGGGATTTGAGGAGGTCAGATTGGATAAAGATTCCATTGTCACCTCGATTTTTGGGATGGACTTTAAACAAAGGTAACAAACAGCTGTGAGCAATAAATGCGGAGGTGATGTCACGACTGAATAAAAGGATTTCTGAAGATGACGTCATAGCCGGTTTACAAAACAGAAAAGATACAGAGAAGAAGTTTATGCAAGATTTAGAAGACTGACATGAACAAGTTCAAATCACTCTGGGGCCTAATGTCAGGGATATTACTAGCAGGTATAAACCGGCTAGGGAGATCCTGATCATGGTAATATAGTTGTGTAGTTATAAACTCAGTAGAGGTTACGGCCCATGAAGGCTTAAGGCCCATGTGTGATGTTTACGGTTTATAAACCGTCTTATTATGTAACTTGAGGTACAAGGAAGAAAGAGTAGAGACCGAGGCGGACACGATTATGAGTCGGCCTCGGGACTCTGTAAACCGGACCGGGCGTCGCCTCCTATATAAAGGGACGACCCGGCGATGGTTCAGGGACAAGCAACAATCCGTCGAGAGACAGGCAAGCAATCTGCTCCCTGTTCATCGACGCCCAAGCAATACCAAACCAAACTAGACGTAGGCTTTTACCTTCATCGAAGGGGCCGAACTAGTATAAACCCTCTGTGTCCTTTGTGTGCTTTTAACCTCTTCAAGCTAACCCGCTCTATGGCTCCACACCTAAGTCCCTTAAACCGGACATCTGACGTGTTAATTCCAAGACACCATCCTTCTTATCCGCCAAGTATCTAGGTCAGTTCCACTTCCAGTGACCATTTCCTTTGCAGTAGAAGCACTTAGTTTCAGGCTTGAGTTTTAGCTTTGGGTTTTTTCACGGGAGTGACAACTTGCTTGTCATTCTTCTTGAAGTTCCCCTTCTATCCCTTTGCCCTTTACTTTAAACAAGTGGTCTTGTTAACCATCAACACTTGATGCTTTTTCATGATTTCTACCTTCGCCGACTTCAGCATCGCGAAGAGCTCGTGAATTCCTTTTGTCATCCCTTGCATATTATAGTTCATCACGAAGTTCTACTAACTTGGTGATAGTGACTAGAGAACTTTGTCAATTACTATCTTATCTGGAAGATTAACTCCCACTTGATTCAAGTAATTGTACTACCTAGACAATCTGAGCACATGCTCACTGGTTGAGCTATTCTCCTCCATCTTGTAGGCAAAGTACTGTCAGAAGTCTTATACCTCTCGACACGGGCATGAGTATGAAATACTAATTTCAACTCTTGGAACATCTTATATGCTCTGTGGCATTCAAAACGTTTTTGAAGTCCCGGTTCTAAGCCGTAAAGCATGGTGCACTTAAACTATCAAGTAGTCATCATACCGAGCTTTTGTCAAAACGTTCATAACGTCTACATCTGCTCTTGCAATAGGTCTGTCACCTAGCGGTGCATCAAGGACATAATTCTTTGTGTAGCAATGAGGATAATCCTCAGATCACGGAACAATTCCGCATCATTGCTACTAACATCTTTCAACTTAGTTTTCTCTAGGAACATATAAAAAATAAACGGGGAGCAACATCATGAGCTATTGATCTACAACATAGATATGCTAATACTACGAGGACTAAGTTAATGATAAATTAAAGTTCAATTTAATCATATTACTTAAGAACTCCCACTTAGATAGACATCCCTCTAGTCATCTAAATGATCACGTGATCCAAATCAACTAATCCATGTCCGATCATCACGTGAGACGGAGTAGTTACAATGGTGAACATCTTATGTTGATCATATCTACTATATGATTCACGCTCGACCTTTCGGTCTCCAGTGTTCCGAGGCCATATCTGCATATGCTAGGCTCGTCAAGTTTAACCCAAGTATTCTGCGTGTGCAAAACTGGCTTACACCCATTGTATTTGAACGTAGAGCTTATCACACCCGATCATCACGTGGTGTCTCGGCACGACGAACTTTCGCAATGGTGCATACTCAGGGAGAACACTTATACCTTGAAATTTTGTAAGGGATCATCTTATAATGCTACCGTCGTACTAAGCAAAATAAGAATCATAATAAGATAAACATCACATGCAATCAAAATATGTGACATGATATGGCCATCATCATCTTGTGCTTTTGATCTCCATCTCCAAAGCACCGTCATGATCACCTTCGTCACCGGCGCGACACCTTGATCTTCATCGTAGCATTGTTGTCGTCTCGCCAACTATTGCTTATACGACTATCGCTGCCGCTTAGTGATAAAGTAAAGCAATTACATGGCGATTGCATTTCATACAATAAAGCGACAACCATATGGCTCCTGCCAGTTGCCGATAACTTTACAAAACATGATCATCTCATACAAAACCGTATAACTCATCATGTCTTGACCATATCACATCACAACATGACCTGCAAAAACAAGTTAGACGTCCTCTACTTTGTTGTTGCAAGTTTTACGTGGCTTCTACGGGCTTAGCAAGAACCGTTCTTACCTACGCATACAAAAACCACAACGATGTTTCGTCAAGTATGTGTTGTTTTAACCTTCACAAGGACCGGGCGTAATCACACTTGATTCAGCTAAAGTGAGAGAGACAGACAACCGCCAGTCACCTTTAAGCAACGAGTGCTCATAACGGTGAAACCAGTCTCGCGTAAGCGTACGCGTAATGTCGGTCCGGGCCGCTTCATCTCACAATACCGCCGAAGCAAAGTATGACATGCTGGTAAGCAGTATGACTAGTATCACCCACAACTCATTGTGTTCTACTCATGCATATCATCTATGCATAGACCTGGCTCATGATGCCACTGTTGGGGAACGTAGTATTTTCAAAATTTTCCTACGATCACGCAAGATCTATCTACCAGATGCATAGCAACGAGAGGGGAGAGTGTGTCTACGTACCCTCGTAGACCGGAAGCGGAAGCGTCTAGTGACGCGGTTGATGTAGTTGAACTTCTTCGCGATCCAACCGATCAAGTACCGAACGTACGGCACCTCCGTGTTCAGCACACGTTCAGCTTGATGACGTCCCACGAGCTCTTGATCCAGTTGAGCTTCACGGGAGAGTTTCATCAGCACGACGGCGTGGTGACAGATATGATGAAGTTACCATCGCAGGGCTTCGCCTAAGCGCTGCAACGATATGACCGAGGTGTGTTACTATGGAGGGGGGCACTGCACACGGTTGGGAGAGAATAACTGATCAACTTGTGTGTCACCGTATATAAAGGAGCAATAACGGAAGGAATTACGACTTGCATGTTCTTGTAATAGGAATCACGACTTACTATAGAGCCAATAACTGATCATGTTCTTGTAATAGGAATCACGACTTGCATGTCGATGAGTATGACAAACGGAAGGAGCCATAGGAGTTGTCCTTATTTTGTATGACCTGCGTGTCACGAAATAACGCCATGTAATTACTTTACTTTATTGCTAAACGTTAGCCATAGTAGTAGAAGTAATTTTTGGCGAGGCGACTTCATGAAGACACGATGATGGAGATCATGGTGTCATGCCAGTGACGATGATGATCATGGAGCCCCGAAGATGAAGATCAAAGGAGCAAGATGATATTGCCCATATCATGTCACTATTTGATTACATGTGATGTTTATCATGTTTATGCATCTTATTTGCTTAGAACGACAGTAGTAAATAAGATGATCTCTCACTAAAAATTTCAAGAATTGTGTTCCCCCTAACTGTGTACCGTTGCTAAGGATCGTTGTTCCGAAGCACCACGTGATGATCGGGAGTTATTGGCTCTAATGTTTGCATACAACGGGTGTAAGCCAGATTTACACACGCAATACACTTAGGGTTCACTTGACGAGCCTAGCATGTACAGACATGGCCTCGGAACACGGAAGACCGAAAGGTCAAACATGAGTCGTATAGAAGATACGATCAACATGAGGATGTTCACCGTTGATGACTAGTCCGTCTCACGTGATGATCGGACATGGCTTAGTCGATTCGGATCATGTATCACTTAGATGACTAGCGAGATGTCAATCTGAGTGGGAGTTCACTAAATTTGTTTAGATGAACTTAATTGTCATGAACTTAGTCTAAAATCTTTACAATATGTCTTGTAGATCAAATGGCACACGCTCATGTTACCCTCAACTTCAACGCGTTCCTAGAGAAAGCCAAGGTGAAAGACGATGGTAGCAACTATACGGACTGGGTCCGTAACTTGAGGATCATCCTCATAGCTGCCAAGAAAACATATGTCCTTGAAGCACCGTTAGGTGACGCTCCCGCCCCAGCGAACCAAGACGTTATGAACGCTTGGTAGCCGCGTTGTGATGATTACTCCCTGGTTCAGTGCGGCATGCTTTATAGCTTAGAATCGGGGCTCCAAAAGCGTTTTGAGCACCACGGAGCATATGAGATGTTCCAAGAGCTGAAAATGGTTTTGCAAGCTCATGCCCGAGTCGAGAGATATGATGTCTCCGACGCATCCTAAAGTTGTAAGATGGAGGAGAATAGTTCTGTCAGCGTGCACATACTCAAATTGTCTGGGTTGCACAATCGCTTGTCCTAGTTTGGAATGAATCTCCTAGACGAAGCGGTCGTTGACAGAATCCTTCAGTCGCTCCCACCTAGCTACAAGAGCTTCGTGATAAACTTCAATATGCAAGGGATGAAGAAGTCCATTCCCGAGGTGTATTCAATGCTGAAATCAACGGAGGTGGAGATCAAGAAAGAGCATCAAGTGTTGATGGTGAATAAAACCACTAAGTTCAAGAAAGGCAAGGATAAAAAGAACTTCAAGAAGGACGGCAAAGGAGTTGTCGCGCCCGGTAAGCCAGTTGTCGGGAAGAAGCCAAAGAATGGACCCAAGCCTGAGACTGAGTGCTTTTATTGCAAGGGAACGGGTCACTGCAAGCGGAACTGCTCCAAATACTTAGCAGATAAGAAGGCCGGCAACGTCAAAGGTATATATGATATACATGTTATTGATATGTACCTTATCAGCGCTCGTAGTAGCTCCTGGGTATTTGATACCGGTGCAGTTGCTCACATTTGTAACTCAAAGCAGGAGCTGCAGAATAAGCGGAGACTGGCGAGGGACGAGGTGACGATGCGCGTCGGGAATGGTTCCAAGGTCGATGTGATCGCCGTCGGCACGCTACCTCTACATCTACCCTCGGGATTAGTTTTGAGCATGAACATTGTATCTGGATCTCGTTTAAAGCGAGATGGCTACTCATTTAAATCCGAGAATAATGGTTGTTCTATTTATATGAGAGGTATGTTTTATGGTCATGCCCCACTGGTCAATGGATTATTCTTGATGAATCTCGAACGTGATGTTACACATATTCATAGTGTGAATGCCAAAAGATGTAAAGTTTATAATGATAGTCCCACATACTTGTGGCATTTCCGCCTTGGTCATATTGGTGTCAAACGTATTAAGAAGCTCCATGCAGATGGACTTCCAGAATCTCTTGATTATGAATCATTTGATACGTGCGAACCATGCCTCTTGGGCAAGATGACCAAGACTCCGTTCTCCGGAACAATGGAGCGAGCGACCAACTTATTGGAAATCATACCTACCGATGTGTGTGGTCCAATGAGTGTTGAAGCTCGCGGAGGCTATCGTTATGTTCTCACCCTCACGGATGACTTAAGTAGATATGGGTATGTCTACTTAATGAAACACAAGTCTGAGACTTTTGAAAAGTTTAAGGAATTTCAGAATGAGGTTGAGAATCAACGTGATAGAAAAATAAAGTTCTTACGATCAGATCGTGGAGGAGAATATGTAAGTCATGAATTTGGCACGCACTTAAGGAACTGTGGAATTGTTACGCAATTTACACCGCCCGGAACACCTCAGCGTAATGGTGTGTCTGAACGTCGTAATCGCACTCTGTTGGACATGGTGCGATCCATGATGTCTCTCACCGACTTACCACTATCTTTTTGGGGTTATGCTTTAGAGACTGCCGCATTCACTTTAAATAGGACTCCGTCAAAATCCGTTGAGACGACACCGTTTGAAATTTGGTTTGGCAAGAAACCTAAGCTGTCGTTTCTGAAAGTTTGGGGTTGCGACGCTTATGTCAAGAAACTTCAACCTGAAAAGCTCGAACCCAAATCGGAAAAATGCGTCTTCATAGGATACCCAAAGGAAACTATTGGGTACACCTTCTACCTCAGATCCGAAGGCAAGGTCTTCGTTTCCAAGAATGGATCCTTTCTGGAGAAAGAGTTTCTCTCGAAAGAAGTAAGTGGGAGGAAAGTGGAACTCGATGAGGTGACAGTAACCCCTTCCGAACCGGAAAGTAGCGCAGCGTAGGAAGTTGTTCCTGAGGTGTCTGCACCGACTAGGGAGGAAGTTAATGATGATGATCATGAAGCTTCATATCAAGTTACTACTGAACTTCGAAGGTCCACAAGGACACGTTTGATGTCTACGCACGCTTCTACTCTTGTAGACTATGTTGGGCCTCCAAGCGCAGAGGTTTGTAGGACAGTAGCAATTTCCCTCAAGTGGATGACCTAAGGTTTATCGAACTCAGGGAAGTAGAGGTTGAAGATGGTCTCTCTCAAGCAACCCTGCAACTAAGATACAAGAAGTCTCTTGTGTCCCCAACACACCTAATACACTTGTCAGATGTATAGGTGCACTAGTTCGGCGAAGAGATGTTAAATGGCAAGTGATATGGATGGCAAAACAAGGTAATACAAATATGTAATAAAAAGTGCAGCAAGCAAACAAGTAGTAAATGCGAGCACAAACGGTATTGCAATGGTGGAAACAAGGCCTAAGGTTCATACTTTCACTAGTGGCAACTCCCAACAACATTAACATAATCGAATCACATGATATTTCCCATAAAACATGCAAAGGGGACACACTCGGAGATCATTCCTTCGTGGTCAAGAGAGGACGAGAATTATGTAGGGCTACAAAAGCACACCTCAAAGTTCGTAGTTCTCGATCTAAGGATTTCCCAATGTCACCGCGGCCATCCAAAGAGAGTCCCACAATCACCATAACATATCTAAAGGATAGTCAAAGACAAGCACCAAGAGACTCTCAATCTTCAATCAACACACAAGAAAGGAAATCACTCATGAAAATATTGTTCTAATCCATGTCCAATAGACCGTTGTCACCTTGGTCTCGGGGATTATACTAGATAAAGAAAAGTGAGTACATCAATCCAATACATAGAGGAAGGGGAAACACCCTAGATTAACATAGCCTATGATCACAATGAAGATCACGTCATGGGAGAGAGAGAGTTGACCACATAGCTACTGGTAAGAACCTCAGCCCCGAGGAGGAACTACTCCCGCATCATGGAGGGAGGAAGCAACGTCGATGGAGATGAATCCGGGGGCACTTCCCCGTCCCGGCAGGGTGCCGGCGCAGGAATTCTGGTGCCCCGAAGCTTGATGGAGATGGCGGCGGAGATCGGAATCGCGTCTGGAGAAAAGGGTTCCGGAATCAGGGTTTCCTCGACACGCTTTAAATATATGCCAAAGGGGGCCACCAGTGGGGGTCAGGGGTGCCCAGGCGCCGCCCCCCCCCCCTGCGCGGCCCAGGGGGACCGCGCCCACAGGCCGCCTGGAGCCCCTGTGGGTCCCCCCCGGCTGTACTTTGGCCGCACGGTAGCTCCTGGAACGCTGATTTTTTATATATTTTTTCTGGATTTTTCTGGGCAGTTCTCGAAACGTGAAAACCTGAAATACAAAAACAGCCGAAAACAGAAACTGGCACTGGGGTGCACTAGATTAGTAAGTTAGTCCAAATATGATCAAAAGTGTATGGAAGTGTATGAATATCATAGCAATATCACCCAAAAGTGGCATGGAGCAAGCAAAAATTATAGATACGTTTTGGACGTATCAACGTTCCGCACCAGAGTGGTACAGCAACCCAGTCATGGAAATCATGTTGTTAGACAACGGTGAACCTTCGAACTATGAAGAAGAGATGGCGGGCCCGGATTCCAACAAATGGCTTGAAGCCATGAAATCCGAGTTAGGATCCATGTATGAAAACAAAGTATGGACTTTGGTGGACTTACCCGATGATCGGCACGCCATAGAATATAAATGGATATTTAAGAAGAAGACTGACGCGGATGGTAATGTGACCATCTATAAGGCTCGGCTTGTCGCTAAAGGTTATCGACAAGTTCAAGGGATTGACTACGACAAGACTTTCTCTCCCGTAGCGATGCTAAAGTCCGTCTGAATCATGTTAGCAATTGCCACATACTATGATTATGAGATATGGAAAATGGACGTCAAAACCGCATTCCTTAATGGCTTCCTCAAGGAAGAACTGTATATGATGCAGCCGGAAGGTTTTGTCGATCCTGAGAATGCTAATAAGGTATGCAAGCTCCAGCGCTCAATCCATGGGCTGGTGCAAGCATCTCGGAGTTGGAATATTCGCTTTAATGATGTGATCAAAGCGTTTGGGTTTATACAGACTTGGGGAGAAGCATGTATTTACAAGAAAGTGAGTGGAAGCTCTGTGGCATTTCTCATATTATATGTGGATGATAAACTGCTGATGGGAAATGATAAAGAATTCTTGGAAAGCATAAAGGCCTACTTGAATAAGAGTTTTTCAATGAAGGACCTTGGAGAAGCTACTTACATATAAGGCATCAAGATCTATAGAGATAGATCGAGACGCCTCATTGGTCTTTCACAAAGCACATACCTTGATAAGATATTGAAGAAGTTCAATATGCATCAGTCCAAGAAAGGGTTCTTGCCTGTATTGCAAGGTATGAGATTGAGCACGGCTCAATCCCCGACCATGGCAGAAGATAGAGAAAAGATGAGTGTCATCCCCTATGCCTCAGCCATAGGTTCTATTATGTATGCCATGTTGTGTTCCAGACCTGATGTGGACCTTGCCATAAGTTTGGTAGGGAGTTACCAAAGTGATCCCGGTATGGAACACTGGACAGCGGTCAAGAACATCATGAAGTACCTGAAAAGGACTAAGGATATGTTTCTCATTTATGGAGGTGACGAAGAGCTCGCCGTAAAGGGCTACGTCGATGCTAGCTTCGACACAAATCTGGATGACTCCAAGTCACAAACCGGATACGTGTATATTTTGAATGGTGGGGCAGTCAGCTGGTGCAGTTGCAAGCAGAGCGGTGTGGCGCATTCTACATGTGAAGCAGAGTACATAGCTACTTGCGAAGCAGCGCAGGAAGGAGTCTGGATGAAACAGTTCATCACCGACCTAGGAGTCATTCGAAGCGCGTCGGGCCCGATGACTCTCTTCTGTGACAACACTGGAGCTATTCCCATTGCCAAGGAGCCCAGGTTTCACAAGAAGACCAAGCACAATAAGCGCCGTTTCAACTCCATCCAGAATTATGTTCAAGATGGAGACATAGATATTTGTAAAGTGCATAGAGATCTGAATGTTGTAGATCCGTTGACAAAACCTCTTCCACGAGCAAAACATGATCAACACGAGAACTCTATGGGTGTTCAATTCATCACAATCTAACTAGATTATTGACTCTAGTGCAAGTGGGAGACTGTTGGAAATATGCCCTAGAGGCAATAATAAAATGGTTATTATTATATTTCCTTGTTCATGATAATTGTCTGTTATTCATGCTTGAATTGTATTATCCGGAAACAGTGATACATGTGTGAATACATAGACCACAACGTGTCCCTGGTAAACCTCTAGTTACTAGCTCGTAGATCAACAGATCGTTACGGTTTCCTGACCATGGACATTGGATGTCATTGATAACGGGATCACATCATTAGGAGAATGTTGTGATGGACAAGACCCAATCCTAAGCCTAGCACAAGATCGTGTAGTTCGTAATGCTAAAGCTTTTCCAATGTCAAGTATCTTTTCCTTAGACCATGAGGTTGTGCAACTCCCGGATACCGTAGGAATAATTTAGGTGTGCCAAACGTCATAACGTAACTGGGTGGCTTTAAAGGTACGCAACGGGTATCTCCGAAAGTATCTGTTGAGTTGGCACGAACCGAGACTGGGATTTGTCGCTCTGTATGACGAAGAGGTATCTCCGGGCCCACTCGGTAAGACATCATCATAATGAGCTCAATGTGACTAAGGAGTTGGTCACGGGATGATGTAACGGAACGAGTAAAGAGACTTGCCATGACGAGATTGAACAAGGTATCGGTATACCGACGATCGAATCTCGGGCAAGTACTATACCGATAGACAAAGGGAATTGCATACGGGATTAAGTGAATCCTTGACATCATGGTTCATCCGATGAGAGCATCGAGGAACATGTAGGAACCAACATGGGTATCTTGGTCTCGCTGTTGGTTATTGACCGGAGAGTCGTCTCGGTCATGTCTACGTGTCTCCCGAACCCGTAGGGTCTACACACTTAAGGTTCGGTGACGCTAGGGTTGTAGAGATATATGCACATGGTAACCTGAATGTTGTTCGGAGTCCCGGATGAGATCCCAGACGTCACGAGGAGTTCCGGAATGGTCCGGAGGTAAAGAATTATATATAGGAAGTCTAGTTTCGGCCAACGGGAGAGTTTCGGGGGTCACCGGTAGTGTACCGGGACCACCGGAAGGGTCCGGGGGTCCACCGGGTGGGGCCACCTATCCCGGGGAGGCCCATGGGCCGAAGGGGGAGGGGAACCAGCCCATAGTGGGCTGGCGCACCCCCCTTGGGCTTCCCCCCTGCGCCTAGGGTTGGGAACCCTAGGGGTGGGGGCGCCCCACATGCCTTGGGCGGCAAGCCGCCCCCCGTGGCCGGCGC
>LR738715.1:794293273-794304856 GCA_902687465.1 Secale cereale | reverse complement strand
CCCCCCGGCGCGGCCCAGGGGGACCGCGCCCACAGGCCGTCTGGAGCCCCTGTGGGTCCCCCCCGGCTGTACTTTGGCCGCAGGGTAGCTCCTGGAACGCTGATTTTTTATATTTTTTTTCTGGATTTTTCTGGGCAGTTCTCGAAACGTGAAAACCTGAAATACAAAAACAGCCGAAAACAGAAACTGGCACTAGGGTGCACTGGATTAGTAAGTTAGTCCAAATATGATCAAAAGTGTATGGAAGTGTATGAATATCATAGCAATATCACCCAAAAGTGGCATGGAGCAAGCAGAAATTATAGATACGTTTTGGACGTATCAACGTTCCGCACCAGAGTGGTACAGCAACCTAGTCATGGAAATCATGTTGTTAGACAACGGTGAACCTTCGAACTATGAAGAAGCGATGGCGGGCCCGGATTCCAACAAATGGCTTGAAGCCATGAAATCCGAGATAGGATCCATGTATGAAAACAAAGTATGGACTTTGGTGGACTTACCCGATGATCGGCACGCCATAGAATATAAATGGATATTTAAGAAGAAGACTGACGCGGATGGTAATGTGACCATCTATAAGGCTCGGCTTGTCGCTAAAGGTTATCGACAAGTTCAAGGGATTGACTACGACAAGACTTTCTCTCCCGTAGCGATGCTAAAGTCCGTCTGAATCATGTTAGCAATTGCCACATACTATGATTATGAGATATGGAAAATGGACGTCAAAACCGCATTCCTTAATGGCTTCCTCAAGGAAGAACTGTATATGATGCAGCCGGAAGGTTTTGTCGATCCTGAGAATGCTAATAAGGTATGCAAGCTCCAGCGCTCAATCCATGGGCTGGTGCAAGCATCTCGGAGTTGGAATATTCGCTTTAATGATGTGATCAAAGCGTTTGGGTTAATACAGACTTGGGGAGAAGCATGTATTTACAAGAAAGTGAGTGGAAGCTCTGTGGCATTTCTCATATTATATGTGGATGATATACTGCTGATGGGAAATGATAAAGAATTCTTGGAAAGCATAAAGGCCTACTTGAATAAGAGTTTTTCAATGAAGGACCTTGGAGAAGCTACTTACATATAAGGCATCAATATCTATAGAGATAGATCGAGACGCCTCATTGGTCTTTCACAAAGCACATACCTTGATAAGATATTGAAGAAGTTCAATATGGATCAGTCCAAGAAAGGGTTCTTGCCTGTATTGCAAGGTATGAGATTGAGCACGGCTCAATCCCCGACCACGGCAGAAGATAGAGAAAAGATGAGTGTCATCCCCTATGCCTCAGCCATAGGTTCTATTATGTATGCCATGTTGTGTTCCAGACCTGATGTGGACCTTGCCATAAGTTTGGTAGGGAGTTACCAAAGTGATCCCGGTATGGAACACTGGACAGCGGTCAAGAACATCATGAAGTACCTGAAAAGGACTAAGGATATGTTTCTCATTTATGGAGGTGACGAAGAGCTCGCCGTAAAGGGCTACGTCGATGCTAGCTTCGACACAAATCTGGATGACTCCAAGTCACAAACCGGATACGTGTATATTTTGAATGGTGGGGCAGTCAGCTGGTGTAGTTGCAAGCAGAGCGGCGTGGCGCATTCTACATGTGAAGCGGAGTACATAGCTACTTGCGAAGCAGCGCAGGAAGGAGTCTGGATGAAGGAGTTCATCACCGACCTAGGAGTCATTCGAAGCGCGTCGGGCCCGATGACGGTGGATATGGCGGTGGAGATCGGAATCGCGTCTGGAGAAAAGGGTTCCGGAATCAGGGTTTCCTCGACACGCTTTAAATATATGCCAAAGGGGGCCACCAGAGGGGGTCAGGGGTGCCCAGGCGCCCCCCCGGCGCGGCCCAGGGGGGCCGCGCCCACAGGCCGCCTGGAGCCCCTGTGGGTCCCCCCCGTCTGTACTTTGGCCGCACGGTAGCTCCTGGAACGCTGATTTTTTATATATTTTTTCTGGATTTTTCTGGGCAGTTCTCGAAACGTGAAAACCTAAAATACAAAAACAGCCGAAAACAGAAACTGGCACTGGGGTGCACTGGATTAGTAAGTTAGTCCAAATATGATCAAAAGTGTATGGAAGTGTATGAATATCATAGCAATATCACCCAAAAGTGGCATGGAGCAAGCAGAAATTATAGATACGTTTTGGACGTATCAACATCCCCAAGCTTAATTCCTGCTCGTCCTCGAGTAGGTAAATGATAACAAGAATAATTTCTGTGGTGACATGCTATTAACCATATAGGACTTCTCATAGTCATATGACAAAAGCTTACTGAGACAATGATTCTAAAGTAATTAAGTTGCCTCATGAGAAAATCACAAATGACTGAAAGTTTTACAATATGAAACTGAAACATCAAAAAGATTTGCAATGAACATGATGTGCAAATATGATAAAGTGATATCTAGCTTGCCCCCTTTAGTGATGCAAAACATAAATGCAAGGGCACCTTCAAGGTTTAAGTGATGACTAGATACAATCATTTCAGAATAAACGATATCACAATCATGCAAAAGACAATGCTACTTTGGGACAATGCACATTACACTCAGAATGACAATCATGCTCTCAGTAGTTGGTGCTTCAACATAAAGATAAAAGAAAGGTTAAGTGATAAAGCTTTTTTTTTATTTTGAAAACATGGAAGCAATTGTGTCAACGGTAGTAGTACTTCATATGTGTCATGTATAAAACATCTTATAAGTTGCAAGCCTCATGCATCGAATACCAATAGTGCTCGCTCCTTGTCCTAATTAGCTCGGACTCCCATGGGTTATCATTGCATTACATATGTTTCAACCAAGTGTCACAATGGGGTACCTCTATGCCACCTGTACAAAGGTCCAAGGAGATAAATCGCATTTGATTTCTCGTTTTTGATAGATCTCAACTTGAGGACATCCATACCGGCACAACATAGAAAATAGATGATGGACTCCTCTTTAATGCATAAGCATATTCTCATAAGAGATTGAGGATTAAGTCCAAGCTAAAACTTCCACCATGATGCATGGCTTTGGTTGGCGGCCCAATGTTCTTCTCTAACAATATGCATATCATTCAACCCACGGAAAATCACCCTTACTTCAGACAAGACGAACATGCATAGCAACTCACATGATATTCAGCAAAAGTGTGACAGTTGATAGCGTCCCCAGAAACATGGTTACCGCTAAGCAAGCAACTCATGAGAAATAAGATACATAAGAAACATATTCTTTACCACAATAGTTTTTAGGCTACTTTCCCATGAGCTATATATTGCAAAGATTGGTTTTAAAGGTAGCACATGTAAATTACTTGGAGTGGCGGTGAAATACCACGTATAGGTAGGTATGGTGGACTCGTATGGCATAACTGGTTTAAAAGGATGTGGATGCACCAGCAGTAATTCCGCTTAGTACAGGTGAAGGTTAGCAAAAGACTAGGAGCGACCAACTAAGAGAGCAATGACGGTCATAATCATGCAGAGCGACAAAGCAATATTAAATCAGGCATGGTAGTTATATCGCTACTCAGAAATAAAAGATCATCAAGGCTTGACAGACTTTCTTTACAGTCTTAAATATGCGTGAGCATACGCCAAGTCAATCAAAATAAATTCTCGAAGGAAGATATTATTAAACCATACCAAATCATAGGCAAAAAAATCATGTTGGTACTCCAATAACACATTGGGAACCCCCCAGCTATTTGAGATTAACCATAAGAAAACCTGAACTACTAAGCACCATCATGCAAGTAGCATCTTTATCATAGACACATTAACCAATGCAATGGAAGCAAACTCTCTTAATAAGGTGAGCATGATAATTAAAGAGAGTTCAAGCAACCAACTAAACAAAAGCTCTTTGAAAAGATAAGCATGAATAATAAGAGCAGAGCATGATAGTAGCTATTAAAAGACAAAGAACACACACAGCATAGATAGACATGAAAATTCTATGTTATGTTCTAGGTAGAAGTGGAGCGTGTTTCTCTCCCACATAAAGGAATGCTGGGTTCCGACTCGTTATGAAAAACTAAAAAGAAAACTAAAAGCAAGACGCTCTAAGCATAGCACATAACACATGAAGTGATAAAAATATAGCGAAACGAAAGACGAACTGATAATGTTGATGGAGAAGGGGATGCACGGGGGCATCCCCAAGCTTAGACGCTTGAGTCTCCTTGAATATTTCTTGGGGGTGCATGGGGGCATCCCCAAGCTTGAGCGCTTGACACTCCTGAATCTTTTTATCATCTTCCCTCGCACACTTGAAAACTCCCTTCATACATAACTCATCATAATCTGATTAGCGAGGTTAGTACCCTTAATAAAATAATTATACCTTGCTGGAAATAAAGATATTCTTGAAGTTCTACTGTTTCTCAAGATTGCCAAAAGGTTTTTGCAAAGAAAAAGCAAGCTCTTGGTTTGCAAAATGAAGGAAAGGCAAAACAGGACAGAATCTGTGAAAAACAGGACAGCAGGTAGTAATTGATCTGTTCGGGATACTTCTGCAACTCAAATCAAAAAACTCAGAACAGATGCACGAAAGACAATTATATAGAGAACGCTGTCGAAACAATTCAGACCAAAAAGATGATCTGGTGATTTTATACGAATTTTTCTATCCAAGGACAGAATCTGTTTCCTGGACAGCACCTCACAACTTTTGAACTTTCTAGCAATCAGAGGCTATACTTGGCACAAATATGAAAAGCAAAGATACAATGATGATGCTACAGCACTAAACAACATCAAGACACAACAAAAGCAAAAATTTATTCATGTGGGCTGCCTCCCAAAAGCGCTTTCTTTTATGCCTTTAAGCTAGGCATAGGACTTTAATGATGCTCTCGTAAGAATAAGGGCTGAAGAACAAAAGAGGGCATCAAGAAGCAAATGCTAAATACATTTAAGCCTAACATGCTTCCTATGCATAGGAATATTGCAATAGAATAATTCATTGAAGCATGAAGCAACTAGCATAGGAAGGCAAAACAAGCATAACTTCAAAATATTCACCATAAAGAGAGGAAACTTCTTATTATTAAGATATTTAGAACCAAGCCTCCCTCTCTCATTATAAATTTCAGTGGCATCATGGATAAACTCAACAATATAAGCATCACATAAAGCATTGTTACCATGATCCACATGCAAAAAGGTACTCTCACTCCCCACATAAGCATAATTTTTCTCATTGGTAATAGTGGGAGTAGGACTATCATAAACAACTTGAACACTATAGATTGGAGTTATAACATCATCATGGTAGAGAAGAGCATTATCATTGCTAGCAACTATATTTGTAAAGATGTTGTCTTTATTCTTACTAGCAAGAGAATTATCAATTATCACATCACTAGTGGGGATAGGATTTGCAATCCTATCATCCCCAAGCTTAGAGCTTCCCATATCATCACTTTCAGAGTTGGTAACAAAAAGATTTTCAAGATCATAAGTAGCATTATCATCATTTTCCCAATCACAATAAGTAACATGCATATCATAATCAAAATCATCTTCAATATTACCTACGTACGTATCATCAAGATGATAATTAAGGCAATAAACTTCACCTTCTTCTTTAAACTTACAACCGTTAGGATAAAAGTTGATAGGAGGAATATGCTCAGGCCAGGTTGATGCCCATTCTTCTTCCTTCTTGCTCCTCCTCCTCCTCCTCTTCTTTTTCTTCTTCTTCACATTAGGAGGGGGTGGTTGGAGATGAAGCTTCTCCACATATCCTGGTTTATCATTAGAAACAATAGGGGAAACTTGGGAGAAACTCTCCTTTTTATTAGCAGAAATATAAGAGACATTTTTATACTTTGGTAAAGTTCCCTCCTTTCTAATCTTACTTATGTAATCATTTTCATGGCAATTAACAACACAATAGAGATGGCAATTTTGCAAAGTGTTTTTTATTCCTATGGCATTATCATCCAGCCAAAAAGTCTTTTCTGATAACTCTTCACACATCAAAAATAACATAAGCTCATCATAAAGATCAGAGGTGATCATGTCATCACATAACCGGTTAACAGTTCTGTTTTGAAAGTTCATGCATTGAAAATTAAAGTGACCCTCTATACGGCAAAGTTCACAAGTAAAAGGATAAAGGTCACACAATTCTCTAGCAATTTCATTTAAATCTTTGACCCAAGTGATTGTTCTTTCATGCTTATGTTGCTTACAATACTTCTCTTCTTCAATCATAGGCCTTTCACAAGGTCTATCCACTCCACAAAAATTAACATGCTTATATAAAACTTCATTTTTAGGAATTGGATCATGCATGTTGCAATCATCATGAACAATTTCATTTTATTTGCAATTCTCTTTAAAAGGTTTATGATGCTTGATCCAATCCTCCTTAGGCATATTAAGATGTGAAGCAAAAGATTTGAGGAAATCAACAAGGAGTTGAGAATCTAGCCCAAACTTAGCACTAAACTTATTAAAACTTGTAGTTTCAACAAAGGACTTAATGCAATCATACTCATAAATTATACCTGACTCTTTACCTTTGTCGATCTCCCAATCTTCAGTGTTGCGTTGAATTCTTTCAAGGAGTTCCCATTTAGCATCAATCTTTTTGTTTGTGAAAGAACCCATAGAGGAAGCGTCGAGCAAATCCTTATCATGTCGAGAGAGCCTCGCATAGAAGTTAGTAATAATAATATTTTTGGGGAGCCCATGGTTAGGACATTTTAGCATTAACGTTTTCAGTCTCCCCCAAGCTTGAGCTATGCTCTCTCCGTCATGAGGGTAGAAATTATAAACATAATTCCTATTCTTATGGACTTCATGAAGAGGATAAAATTTGGAGTAACAGAGAGACTGGATCTCTTCCCACTCCAGCAGGTGAGAGTCATTTAGTAGCCTATACCATTCCAATGCTTTTCCTTTCAATGACAAGGAAAATAATTTCCTCATGACAAACTCCCTCGATACACCTGCAAGCTTAAATAATGAACATAGTTGTGACAGATGTAGCAACTGTTCATCGGGATGTCTGTCTCCTGCATAACGATTAGCCAAAACATGATCGATAATACCAGCTGGTATTTTATAAGGCACAATTTCAGTAGGGGGAGGATCAACCACCACAGGTGTGGGGCGTCCTCCCGCAAGTAACGATCCAATAGTAAGGTTTTCCATAAACATAACTAGTGAAATAAAAACAAGAAACAAAAAGATTTAATTGCAAGATCTAAAGATATACCTTCAAGCGCTCACCTCCCCGGCAACGGCGCCAGAAATAGCTTGATGTTTACGCACGCTTCTACTCTTGTAGACTATGTTGGGCCTCCAAGCGCAGAGGTTTGTAGGACAGTAGCAATTTCCCTCAAATGGATGACCTAAGGTTTATCGAACTCAGGGAAGTAGAGGTTGAAGATGGTCTCTCTCAAGCAACCCTGCAACTAAGATACAAGAAGTCTCTTGTGTCCCCAACACACCTAATACACTTGTCAGATGTATAGGTGCACTAGTTCGGCGAAGAGATGTTAAATGGCAAGTGATATGGATGGCAAAACAAGGTAATACAAATATGTAATAAAAAGTGCAGCAAGCAAACAAGTAGTAAACACGAGCACAAACGGTATTGCAATGGTGGAAACAAGGCCTAAGGTTCATACTTTCACTAGTGGCAACTCCCAACAACATTAACATAATCGAATCACATGATATTTCCCATAAAACATGCAAAGGGGACACACTCGGAGATCATTCCTTCGTGGTCAAGAGAGGACGAGAATTATGTAGGGCTACAAAAGCACACCTCAAAGTTCGTAGTTCTCGATCTAAGGATTTCCCAATGTCACCGCGGCCATCCAAAGAGAGTCCCACAATCACCATAACATATCTAAAGGATAGTCAAAGACAAGCACCAAGAGACTCTCAATCTTCAATCAACACACAAGAAAGGAAATCACTCATGAAAATATTGTTCTAATCCATGTCCAATAGACCGCAGTCACCTTGGTCTCGGGGATTATACTTGATAAAGACAAGTGAGTACATCAATCCAATACATAGAGGAAGGGGAAACACCCTAGATTAACATAGCCTATGATCACAATGAAGATCACATCATGGGAGAGAGAGAGTTGACCACATAGCTACTGGTAAGAACCTCAGCCCCGAGGAGGAACTACTCCCGCATCATGGAGGGAGGAAGCAACGTCGATGGAGATGAATCCGGGGGCACTTCCCCGTCCCGGCAGGGTGCCGGCGCAGGAATTCTGGTCCCCCGAAGCTTGATGGAGATGGCGGTGGAGATCGGAATCGCGTCTGGAGAAAAGGGTTCTGGAATCAGGGTTTCCTCGACACGCTTTAAATATATGCCAAAGGGGGGCACCAGAGGGGGTCAGGGGTGCCCAGGCGCCCCCCCGGCGCGGCCCAGGGGGGACCGCGCCCACAGGCCGCCTGGAGCCCCTGTGGGTCCCCCCCGGCTGTACTTTGGCCGCACGGTAGCTCCTGGAACGCTGATTTTTTATATATTTTTTCTGGATTTTTCTGGGCAGTTCTCGAAACGTGAAAACCTGAAATACAAAAACAGCCGAAAACAGAAATTGGCACTGGGGTGCACTGGATTAGTAAGTTAGTCCAAATATGATCAAAAGTGTATGGAAGTGTATGAATATCATAGCAATATCACCCAAAAGTGGCATGGAGCAAGCAGAAATTATAGATACGTTTTGGACGTATCAACGTTCCGCACCAGAGTGGTACAGCAACCCAGTCATGGAAATCATGTTGTTAGAAAACGGTGAACCTTCGAACTATGAAGAAGCGATGGCGGGCCCGGATTCCAACAAATGGCTTGAAGCCATGAAATCCGAGATAGGATCCATGTATGAAAACAAAGTATGGACTTTGGTGGACTTACCCGATGATCGGCACGCCATAGAATATAAATGGATATTTAAGAAGAAGACTGACGCGGATGGTAATGTGACCATCTATAATGCTCGGCTTGTCGCTAAAGGTTATCGACAAGTTCAAGGGATTGACTACGACGAGACTTTCTCTCTCGTAGCGATGCTAAAGTCCGTCTGAATCATGTTAGCAATTGCCACATACTATGATTATGAGATATGGAAAATGGACGTCAAAACCGCATTCCTTAATGGCTTCCTCAAGGAAGAACTGTATATGATGCAGCCGGAAGGTTTTGTCGATCCTGAGAATGCTAATAAGGTATGCAAGCTCCAGCGCTCAATCCATGGGCTGGTGCAAGCATCTCGGAGTTGGAATATTCGCTTTAATGATGTGATCAAAGCGTTTGGGTTTATACAGACTTGGGGAGAAGCATGTATTTACAAGAAAGTGAGTGGAAGCTCTGTGGCATTTCTCATATTATATGTGGATGATATACTGCTGATGGGAAATGATAAAGAATTCTTGGAAAGCATAAAGGCCTACTTGAATAAGAGTTTTTCAATGAAGGACCTTGGAGAAGCTACTTACATATAAGGCATCAAGATCTATAGAGATAGATCGAGACGCCTCATTGGTCTTTCACAAAGCACATACCTTGATAAGATATTGAAGAAGTTCAATATGGATCAGTCCAAGAAAGGGTTCTTGCTTGTATTGCAAGGTATGAGATTGAGCACGGCTCAATCCCCGACCACGGCAGAAGATAGAGAAAAGATGAGTGTCATCCCCTATGCCTCAGCCATAGGTTCTATTATGTATGCCATGTTGTGTTCCAGACCTGATGTGGACCTTGCCATAAGTTTGGTAGGGAGTTACCAAAGTGATCCCGGTATGGAACACTGGACAGCGGTCAAGAACATCATGAAGTACCTGAAAAGGACTAAGGATATGTTTCTCATTTATGGGGGTGACGAAGAGCTCGCCGTAAAGGGCTACGTCGATGCTAGCTTCGACACAAATCTGGATGACTCCAAGTCACAAACCGGATACGTGTATATTTTGAATGGTGGGGCAGTCAGCTGCTGCAGTTGCAAGCAGAGCGGCGTGGCGCATTCTACATGTGAAGCGGAGTACATAGCTACTTGTGAAGCAGCGCAGGAAGGAGTCTGGATGAAGGAGTTCATCACCGACCTAGGAGTCATTCGAAGCGCGTCGGGCCCGATGACTCTCTTCTGTGACAACACTGGAGCTATTCCCATTGCCAAGGAGCCCAGGTTTCACAAGAAGACCAAGCACATCAAGCGCCGTTTCAACTCCATCCAGAATTATGTTCAAGATGGAGACATAGATATTTGTAAAGTGCATAGAGATCTGAATGTTGTAGATCCGTTGACAAAACCTCTTCCACGAGCAAAACATGATCAACACGAGAACTCTATGGGTGTTCAATTCATCACAATCTAACTAGATTATTGACTCTAGTGCAAGTGGGAGACTGTTGGAAATATGCCCTAGAGGCAATAATAAAATGGTTATTATTATATTTACTTGTTCATGATAATTGTCTGTTATTCATGCTTGAATTGTATTATCCGGAAACAGTGATACATGTGTGAATACATAGACCACAACGTGTCCCTGGTAAACCTCTAGTTACTAGCTCGTAGATCAACAGATCGTTACGGTTTCCTGACCATGGACATTGGATGTCATTGTTAACGGGATCACATCATTAGGAGAATGTTGTGATGGACAAGACCCAATCCTAAGCCTAGCACAAGATCGTGTAGTTCGTAATGCTAAAGCTTTTCCAATGTCAAGTATCTTTTCCTTAGACCATGAGGTTGTGCAACTCCCGGATACCATAGAAATACTTTGGGTGTGCCAAACGTCATAACGTAACTGGGTGGCTTTAAAGGTTCGCAACGGGTATCTCCGAAAGTATCTGTTGAGTTGGCACGAACCGAGACTGGGATTTGTCGCTCTGTATGACGAAGAGGTATCTCTGGGCCCACTCGGTAAGACATCATCATAATGAGCTCAATGTGACTAAGGAGTTGGTCACGGGATGATGTAACGGAACGAGTAAAGAGACTTGCCATGACGAGATTGAACAAGGTATCGGTATACCGACGATCGAATCTCGGGCAAGTACTATACCGATAGACAAAGGGAATTGCATACGGGATTAAGTGAATCCTTGACATCATGGTTCATCCGATGAGATCATCGAGGAACATGTAGGAACCAACATGGGTATCTTGGTCTCGCTGTTGGTTATTGACCGGAGAGTCGTCTCGGTCATGTCTACGTGTCTCCGGAACCCGTAGGGTCTACACACTTAAGGTTCGGTGACGCTAGGGTTGTAGAGATATATGCACATGGTAACCTGAATATTGTTCCGGAATGGTCCGGAGGTAAAGAATTATATATAGGAAGTCTAGTTTCGGCCAACGGGAGAGTTTCGGGGGTCACCGGTAGTGTACCGGGACCACCGGAAGGGTCCGGGGGTCCACCGGGTGGGGCCACCTATCCTGGAGGGGCCCATGGGCCGAAGGGGGAGGGGAACCAGCCCATAGTGGGCTGGCGCACCCCCCTTGGGCTTCCCCCCTGCGCCTAGGGTTGGGAACCCTAGGGGTGGGGGCGCCCCACATGCCTTGGGCGGCAAGCCTCCCCCCGTGGCCGG
>LR738715.1:794229790-794291302 GCA_902687465.1 Secale cereale | reverse complement strand
CCCCCCTAGCCCCTATATATAGTGGGGGAGAGGGCAGCCGCACCCCAAGCCTCTGGCGCCTCTCCCACTCCCGTCACACTTCCTTCTCCTCCGCATGGCGCCAGCGAAGCCCTGCAGGTTTTCCTGTTGCATCCACCACCACGTCGTCGTGCTGCTGGATCTCCGATGACCTCTCCTCTGCCCTTGCTGGATCATGAACGAGGAGACATTGCTGTACCATACGTGTGTTGAACGCGGAGGTGCCGTCCGTTCGGCGCTAGGATCATCGGTGACGAAGAACGCGAAGAGTACGACTACTTCATCCACGTTCCTTCGAACGCTTCCGCACGTGATCTACAAAAGGGTATGTAGATGCACTCCAGTATGCTCGTTGCTAGATGACTCCTTAGATTGATCTTGATGAAGCGTAGGAAAAAATTTGAATTCTGCTACGTACCCCAACAGTGGCATCTGAGCTAGGTCTTTGCGTAGCATCTTGCACGAGTAGAACACAAACAAGTTGTGGGTGTTGAGTTTGCTCAATTTTCTTGCCATCACTAGTACAATCTTGATTCGGCGGCATTGTGGGATGAAGCGGCCCGGACCGACCTTACACGTACGCTTACGTGAGACTGGTTCCACCGACAGACATGCACTAGTTGCATAAGGTGGCTGGCAGGTATCTGTCTCTCCCACTTTAGTCGGATCAGATTCGATGAACAGGGTCCTTATGAAGGGTAAATAGAAATTGACAAATCACGTTGTGGTTTTGGCGTAGGTAAGAAACGTTCTTGCTAGAATACATATAGAAGCCACGTAAAAACTTGTAACAACAATTAGAGGTCGTCTAACTTGTTCTTGCAGCATGTGCTATGTGATATGGTATGGCCAAGAAGATGTGATTAATGATATATGTGATGTATGAGATTGATCATGTTCTTGTAATAGGGAATCACGACTTGCATGTCGATGAATTTGACAACCGGCAGGAGCCATAGGAGTTGTCTTAATTATTGTATGACCTGCGTGTCACTGGATAACGCCATGTAATTACTTTACTTTATTGCTAAACGTTAGCCATAGTAGTAGAAGTAATAGTTGGCATGATGACTTCATGAAGACACGATGATGGAGATCGTGGTGTCGAGCCGGTGACAAAGATGATCATGGTGCCCCGAAGATGGAGATCGAAGGAGAAAGATGATATTGGCCATATCATGTCACTTTAATTGATTGCATGTGATGTTTATCATGTTTATGCATCTTGTTTACTTAGAACGACAGTAAATAAGATGATCTCTCACTAAAATTTCAAGAATTGTGTTCCCCCTAATTGTGCACCGTTGCTAAGGATCGTTGTTCCGAAGCACCATGTAATGATCGGGTGTGATAGGTTCTAACGTTCGCATACAACGGGTGTAAGCCAGATTTACACACGCAACACACTTAGGGTTCACTTGACGAGCCTAGCATGTACAGACATGGCCTCGGAACACGGAAGACCGAAAGGTCGAACATGAGTCGTATAGAAGATACGATCAACATGAAGATGTCACCGTTGATGACTAGTCCGTCTCACGTGATGATCGGACACGTGCTAGTCGATTCGGATCATGTATCACTTAGATGACTAGAGAGATGTCAATCTGAGTGGGAGTTCATTAAAATTTGATTAAGATGAACTTAATTATCATGAACTTAGTCTAAATTCTTTACCATATGTCTTGTAGATCAAATGGCCCACGCTCATGTCACCCTCAACTTCAACGCGTGCCTAGAGAAATCCAAGCTGAAAGACGATGGTAGCAACTACACGGACTGGGTTCGTAACCTGAGGATCATCCTCATAGCTGCCAAGAAAACTTATGTCCTAGAAGCACCGCTAGGTGACGCTCCCTCCCCGGCAAACCAAGATGTTATGAACGCTTGGCAGTCGCGTTGTGATGATTACTCCCTGGTTCCGTGCGGCATGCTCTACAGCTTAGAAACGCGGCTCCAAAAGCGTTTTGAGCACCACGGGGCATATGAGATGTTCCAAGAGCTGAAAATGGTTTTCCAAGCTCATGTCCGAGTTGAGAGATATGATGTCTCCAATGCATTCTACAGCTGTAAGATGGAGGAAAACAGTTCTGTCAGTGAGCACATCCTCAAGATTTCTGGGTTGCACAACCGCTTGTCTCAGTTGGGAATGAATCTCCCGGATGAAGCGGTCGTAGAAAGAATCCTCCAGTCGCTCCCACCAAGCTACAAGAGCTTCGTGTTGAACTTCAATATGTAGGGGATGGAGAAGTCCATTCCCGAGGTGTATTCAATGCTGAAATCTGCGGAGGTGGAGATCAAGAAAGAGCATCAAATGTTGATGGTCAATAAAACCACTAAGTTCAAGAAGGGCAAGGGTTAGAAGAACTTCAAGAAGGACGGCAAGGGAGTTGCCGCGCCCGGTAAGCCTGTTGCCGGGAAGAAGCCAAAGTATGGATCCAAGCCTGAGACAGAGTGCTTTTATTGCAAGGGAACGGGTCACTGGAATCGGAACTGCCCCAAATACTTAGCGGACAAGAAGGCCGACAACGTCAAAGGTATATGTGATATACATGTTATTGATGTGTACCTTACCAGCGCTCGTAGTAGCTCCTAGGTATTTGATGCCGGTGCAGTTGCTCATATTTGTAACTCTAAGCAGGAGTTGCGGAATAAGCGGAGACTGGCAAAAGACGAGGTGATGATGCGCGTCGGGAATGGTTCCAAGGTCGATGTGATCGCCGTCGGCACGATGCTTCTACATCTACCCTCGGGATTAGTGTTAAACCTTAATAATTGTTATTTAGTACCAGCTTTGAGCATGAACATTGTATCTGGATCTCGTCTTATGCGAGATGGCTACTCATTTAAATCTGAGAATAATGGTTGTTCTATTTATTTGAGAGATATGTTTTATGGTCATGCCCCGCTGGTCAATGGTTTATTTTTGATGAATCTCGATCGTGATGATACACATATTCATAGTGTGAATGCCAAAAGATGTAAAGTTGATAATGATAGTCCCACATACTTGTGGCATTGCCGCCTTGGTCATATTGGTGTCAAACGTATGAAGAAGCTTCATGCTGATGGACTTCTGGAGTCTCTTGATTATGGATCATTTGACATATGCGAACCATGCCTTTTGGGCAAGATGACCAAGACTCCGTTCTCCGGAACAATGGAGCGAGCAACCAACTTATTGGAAATCATACATACCGATGTGTTCGGTCCAATGAGTGTTGAGGCTCGCGGAGGCTATCGTTATGTTCTCACCCTCACAGATGACTTGAGTAGATATGGGTATATCTACTTGATGAA
This sequence comes from Secale cereale, assembly GCA_902687465.1. NCBI lineage: Eukaryota > Viridiplantae > Streptophyta > Magnoliopsida > Poales > Poaceae > Secale > Secale cereale. The sequence continues at coordinate 794,287,984 of LR738715.1, read as the reverse complement.
GCACAAGTCTGAGACCTTTGAAAACTTCAAGGAATTTCATAATGAGGTTGAGAATCAACGAGACAAGAAAATAAAGTTCTTGTGATCGGATCATGGGGGTGAATATTTGAGTCATGAATTTGGCACGCACCTTAGGAATTGTGGAATTGTTTCACAATTGACACCGCCCGAAACACCTCAGCGTAACGGTGTGTCCGAACGTCGAAATCATACTATGTTGGACATGGTGCGATCTATGATGTCTCTCACCGATTTACCGCTATCTTTTTGGGGTTATGCTTTAGAGACTGCCGCATTCACTTTAAATAGGGCTCCGTCGAAATCCGTTGAGACGACACCATATGAACTTTGGTTTGGCAAGAAACCGAAGCTGTCGTTTCTGAAAGTTTGGGGTTGCGATGCTTATGTCAAGAAACTTCAACCTGAGAAGCTCGAACCCAAATCGGAAAAATGTGTCTTCATATGATACCCAAAGGAAACGATTGGGTACACCTTCTACCACATATCCGAAGGCAAAGTCTTTGTTGCCAAGAATGGATCCTTTCTAGAGAAAGAGTTTCTCTCGAAAGAAGTGAGTGGGAGGAAAGTAGAACTTGATGAGGTGACAGTCACCCCTCCCGAACCGGAAAGTAGCGCAGCGCAGGAAATTGTTCCTGAGGTGCCTGCACCAACAAGGGAGGAAGTTAATGATGATGATCATGAAGAAACAGATCAAGTTACTACTGAACTTCGAAGATCCACAAGGGCACGTTCCGCACCAGAGTGGTACGGCAACCCTGTCATGGAAATTATGTTGTTAGACAACGGTGAACCTTCGAACTATGAAGAAGAGATGGCGGGTCCGGATTCTAATAAATGGCTTGGAGCCATGAAATCCGAGATAGAATCCATGTATGAAAACAAAGTATGGACTTTGGTGGACTTGCCTGATGATAGGCATGCCATAGAAAATAAATGGATATTTAAGAAGAAGACAGAGGCGGATGGTAATGTGACCATCTATAAGGCTCGGCTTGTCGCTAAGGGTTATCGACAAGTTCAAGGGATTGACTACGACGAGAATTTCTCTCCCGTAGCGATGCTGAAGTCAGTCAGAATCATGTTAGCTATTGCCGCATTCTATGATTATGAGATATGGCAAATGGACGTCAAAATGGCATTCCTTAATGGCTTCCTCAAGGAAGAGTTGTATATGATGCAGTCGGAAGGTTTTGTCGATCCAGAAAATGCTAACAAGGAATGCAAGCTCCAGCGCTCGGTCTACGGGCTGGTGCAAGCATCTCGGAGTTGGAATATTCGCTTTAATGATGTGATCAAAGCGTTTGGCTTTATACACACTTATGGAGAAGCCTGTATCTACAAGAAAGTGAGTGGGAGCTCTGTAGCATTTCTCATATTATATGTGGATGACATATTGCTGATGGGAAATGATATAGAATTATTGGAAAGTGTAAAGGCCTATTTGAATAAGAGTTTTTCAATGAAGGACCTTGGAGAAGCTGCTTATATATTAGGCATCAAAATCTATAGAGATAGATCAAGACGCCTCATTGGTCTTTCACAAAGCACATACATTGACAAGATATTGAAGAAGTTCAGTATGGATCAGTCCAAGAAGGGGTTCTTGCCTGTTTTGCAAGGTATGAGATTGAGCAAGGCTCAGTCGCCGACCACGGTAGAAGATAGAGAAAAGATGAGTGTCATTCACTATGCCTCATCCATAGGTTCTATCATGTATGCCATGCTGTGTACCAGACCTGATGTGAACCTTGCCATAAGTTTGGTAGGGAGGTACCAAAGTGATCTCAGTATGGAACACTGGACAGCGGTCAAGAACATCCTAAAGTACCTGAAGAGGACTAAGGATATGTTTCTCGTTTATGGAGGTGACGAAGAGCTCGTTGTAAAAGGTTATGTCGATGCTAGCTTCGACACAGATCTAGATGACTCGAAGTCACAAACCGGATACGTGTATATTTTGAATGGTGGAGCAGTCAGCTGGTGCAGTTGCAAGCAGAGCATCGTGGCGCATTCTACATGTGAAGCAGAGTAGATAGCTGCTTGTGAAGCAGCACAAGAAGGAATCTGGATGAAGGAGTTCATCACCGACCTAGGAGTCATTCCAAGTGCCTCAAGCCCGATGACTCTCTTCTGTGACAACACTGGAGCTATTGCAATTACCAAGGAGCCCAGGTTTCACAAGAAGACCAAGCACATCAAGCGCCGTTTCAACTCCATCCGAAATTATGTTCAAGATGGAGAGATAGATATTTGTAAAGTGCATACAGATCTGAATGTTGCAGACCCGTTGACTAAACCTCTTCCACGGGAAAAACATGATCAACACCAGAACTCTATGGGTGTTCGATTCATCACAATGTAACTGGATTATTGACTCTAGTGCAAGTGGGAGACTGTTAGAAATATGCCCTAGAGGCAATAATAAAAGTATTATTATTATATTTCCTTGTTCATGATAATTGTGTGTAATTCATGCTTGAATTGTATTGTACAGAAACAGCGATACATGTGTGAATATATAGACCACAATGTGTCCCTGGTAAGCCTCTAGTTACCAGCTCGTAAATCAACAGATGGTCATGGTTTCCTGACCATGGACATAGGATGTCAGTGATAACGGGATCACATTATTAGGATAATGATGTGATGGACAAGACCCAATACTGAGCCTAGCACGGGATCGTATAGTTCGTAATGCATAAGCTTTTCCGGTGTCAAGTATTTATTCCTTAGACCATGAGGTTGTGCAGCTCCCGGATGCCGTAGGAATACTTTGGGTGTGCCAAACGTCACAACGTAACTGGGTGGCTATAAAGGTACGCAACGGGTATCTCCGAAAGTGTCTGTTGAGTTGATACGAACCGAGACTGGGATGTTGTCACTCCGTATGACGGAGAGGTACCTTTGGGCCCTCTCGGTAAGACATCATCATAATGAGCTCAAAGTGACTAAGGAGTTAGTCACGGGATGATGGATTACGGAACGAGTAAAGAGACTTTCCATGACGAGATTGAACAAGGTATCGGGCATACCGACGATCGAATCGCGGGCAAGTACCGTACCGATGGACAAAGGGAATAACATACGGGATTGAGTGAATCCTTGACACAGTGGTTCATCTGATGAGATCATCGAGGAAAACGTTGGAACCAACATGGGTATCCAGATCCCGCTGTTGGTTATTGACCGGAGAGTCGTCTCGGTCATGTCTGCGTGTCTCCCGAACCCGTAGGGTCTACACACTTAAGGTTCGGAGACGCTAGGGTTGTAGAGATACATGCATGTGGAAACCCGAAAGTTGTTCAGAGTCCCGGATGAGATCCCGAACGTGACGAGGAGTTCCGGAATGGTCCGGAGGTAAAGAATGATATATAGGAAGTCCAGTTTCGGCCATCGGGTGAACTTCGGGTGTTACCGGGAGTGTCCCGGGACCACCGGAGGGGTCCCGGGGGTCCACCGGGTGGGGCCACCCATCCTGATGGGGCCCCTAGGCCGCAAGGGGAAGGGGGCCAGCCCCTGGTGGGCTGGCGCACCCATATGGGCCCCCCTCCATGCGCCTAGGGTTGAAACCCTAGGGGGAGGGGGCGCCCCCTATGCCTTGGGGGGCAAGTCTGCCCCCCTGGCCGCCGCCCCACCCTGGAGATCAGATCTCCCAGGGCCGGCGCCCTTCCTGGCCCCTATATATAGTGGGGGGAGAGGGCAGCCGCATCCCAAGCCTCTGGCGCCTCTCCCCCCTCCCGTCACACTTCCTTCTCCTCCGCAGGGCGCCGGCGAAGCCCTGCAGATTTTCCTGTTGCATCCACCACCACGCCGTCGTGCTGCTGGATCTCCGACGACCTCTCCTCCGCCCTTGCTGGATCAAGAAGGAGGAGACGTTCCTATACCGTACGTGTGTTGAACGCGGAGGTGTCGTCCGTTCGGCGCTAGGATCATCGGTGACGAACAACGTGAAGAGTACGACTACTTCATCCACGTTCCTTCGAACGCTTCCGCACGCGATCTACAAAAGGGTATGTAGATGCACTCCAGTATGCTCGTTGCTAGATGACTCCTTAGATTGATCTTGGTGAAGCGTAGGAAAAAATTTCAATTCTGCTACGTACCCCAACACTTACGTGAGACAGGTTCCACCGACTGACATGCACTAGTTGCATAAGGTGGCTAGCAGGTGACAGTCTCTCCCACTTTAGTCAGATCGGATTCGATGAAAAGGGTCCTTATGAAGGGTAAATAGAAATTGACATATCATGTTGTGGTTTTGGCGTAGGTAAGAAACGTTCTTGCTCAAAACCTATAGCACCCACGTAAAAACTTGCAACAACAATTAGAGGACGTCTAACTTGTTCTTGCAGCATGTGCTATGTGATGTGATATGGCCAAAAGATGTGATGAATGATATATTTGATGTATGAGATTGATCATGTTCTTGTAATAGGAATCACGACTTGCCTGTCGATGAGTATGACAACCGGAAGGAGCCATAGGAGTTGTCTTATTTTTGTATGACCTGCGTGTCACTAAATAAAGCCATGTAATTACTTTACTTTATTGCTAAACGTTAGCCATAGTAGTAGAAGTAATTTTTGGCGAGGCAACTTCATGAAGACACGATGATGGAGATCATGGTGTCATGCCGGTGACGATGATGATCATGGAGCCCCGAAGATGAAGATCAAAGGAGCAAGATTATATTGGCCATATCATGTCCCTATTTGATTGCATGTGATGTTTATCATGTTTATGCATCTTATTTGCTTAGAACGACGGTAGTAAATAAGATGATCTCTCACTAAAAAATTCAAGAATTGTGTTCCCCCTAACTGTGCGTCGTTGCTAAGGATCGTTGTTCCGAAGCACCACGTGATGATCGGGTGTGATAGGTTCTAATGTTCGCATACAGCGGGTGTAAGCCAGATTTACACACGCAATACACTTAGGGTTCACTTGACGAGCCTAGCATGTACAGACATGGCCTCGGAACACGAAAGACTGAAAGGTCGAACATGAGTCGTATAGAAGATACGATCAACATGAAGATGTTCACCGTTGATGACTAGTCCGTCTCACGTGATGATCGGACACGGCTTACTCGATTCGGATCATGTATCACTTAGATGACTAGAGAGATGTCAATTTGAGTGGGAGTTCATTAAATTTGTTTAGATGAACTTAATTTTCATGAACTTAGTCTAAAATCTTTACAATATGTCTTGTAGATCAAATGGCACACCCTCGTGTTACCCTCAACTTCAACGCATTCCTAGAGAAAGCAGAGATGAAAGACGATGGTAGCAACTATACGGATTGGGTGTGTAACTTGAGGCACCGTTAGGTGACGCTCCCGCCAAGAAAACATATGTCCTTGAAGCACCGTTAGGTGACGCTCCCGCCCCAGCGAACCATGACGTTATGAACGCTTGACAGTCGCGTTGTGATGATTACTCCCTGGTTCAGTGCGGCATGCTTTACGGCTTAGAATCGGGGCTCCAAAAGCGTTTTGAGCACCACGGAGCATATGAGATGTTCCAAGAGCTGAAAATGGTTTTCCAAGCTCATGCCCGAGTCGAGAGATATGACTTCTCTGACGCATTCTACAGTTGTAAGACGGAGGAGAATAGTTCTGTCAGCGAGCACATACTCAAATTGTCTGGGTTGCACAATCGCTTGTCTCAGTTGGGAATGAATCTCACAGACGGAGCGGTTGTTGACAGAATCCTTCAGTCGCTCCCACCTAGCTACAAGAGCTTCGTGATAAAGTTCAATATGCAAGGGATCGAGAAGTCCATTCCCGAGGTGTATTCAATGCTGAAATCAGTGGAGGTGGAGATCAAGAAAGAGTATCAAGTGTTGATGGTGAATAAAACCACTAAGTTCAAGAAAGGCAAGGCTAAAAGGAACTTCAAGAAGGACGGCAAAGGAGTTGCCGCGCCCGGTAAGCCAGTTGCCGGGAAGAAGCCAAAGAATGGACCCAAGCCTGAGATTGAGTGCTTTTATTGCAAGGGAACGGGTCACTAGAAGCGGAACTGCCCCAAATACTTAGCAGATAAGAAGGCCGGCAACGTCAAAGGTGTAGGATCGAAAGTATGTCTAGAGGGGGGGTGATTAGACTACTTGTAAATATAAAAATTCTGTCTTTTGACAAAGAACAGTTTTTGGTAGTTTCACAATTATGATCAAGTTAAGTATCACCCTACACATGCAATTCTAGAGTATAGGCAGCGGAAAGTAAATTTCACATGTAGTAAAGAGAGGTGGAGAAGAGAAAACGCAATTTGGAGACGCGGTGATTTTTCCCGTGGTTCCGATAGGTGGTGCTATCGTACATCCACGTTGATGGAGACTTCAACCCACGGAGGGTAACGGCTGCGCGAGTCCACGGAGGGCTCCACCCACGAAGGGTCCACGAAGAAGCAACCTTGTCTATTCCATCATGGCCTACGCCCACGGAGGGCTAGCCTTACTCGGGGTAGATCTTCACGAAGTAGGCGATCTCCTTGCCCTTACAAACTTCTTGGTTCAACTCCACATCTCGATGACGGAGGCTCCCAAGCGACACCTAACCAATCTAGGAGGCACCACCCTCCAAAAGGTAATAGATGTTGTAGATGATGATGAACTCCTTGCTCTTGTGCTTCAAATGATAATCTCCCCAACACTCAACTCTCCTCACTGATTTGGCTATGGTGGAAGAAATGATTGAGTGGAAAGCAACTTGGGAAGGTTAGAAATCAAGTTTCATATGGTAGGAGTGGAGCAACTTGATCTCAACACAAGGGTAGGTAGTTCTCTTCTCAGAAAGTGTAAGGTAGGAGTGGTAGTTCTTTCTGATGGCTCTCTCCACGAATGAAGAGGGGGTGGAGGGGTATATATAGCCTCCACACAAAATCCAACCGTTACACACATAATTGAGCAATCTCGGTGAGACCGAAGTGGACAACTCGGTCAGACCGAAAGTTCAAATAATGTGAACGTTGGGGTTTTCGGTGGGACCGAAAATACCATCTCGGTTAGTCCGATTTGAGCAAAGACAGGAGCTTGCCAGTTTCGGTGGGACCAAAAATATCATCTCGGTTATTCCGATTTGATGACAGAAGGTTACAGAAGCTTGGCAGCCCATGTTTCGGTGAAACCGATCTCAAACTCGGAATGTCCGATTTTTCTAGGGTTTGGCTTATGGCTGAGGTGGTTCATCTCGGTGTGACTGAGTTTGGAAAATCGGTTGGTCCGAGATTACTTATGAGTGTGTATTGTAGTGAAAGTTGCTGATAGTTGAAGGAGATATATCACTAAGCACTTGAGCAACCAGATCATCAACACAACCTCATCCCCTTTTAATAGTATTGGCTTTTCCTATGGACTCAATGTGATCTTTGATCACTAAACCAAAAATGGAGTCTTGAGCTTTTGCCAATGCTTGCCTTAGCATTTTGAGGGGTCCACTTCTTCAGTCATTGCCATACCCATATCACTGAACTTCTCTGAAATGATTCTCAAGTAACTATTAGTTCAATGATATATATGTTGTTATTAATTGCCAAAACCACCCGGGGACTAGTTGCACTTTCAATCTCCCCCTTTTTGGTAATTGATGACAACATATAGATCAAAGCTTCGACAAAAGATATAATCAATGAATAATATCGTCGCTTTGAGAAGTATGTGATAAGCAAGAGCTCCCCCTAAATTTGTGCATTATTTAAAATTTGCGTTTGAATGCAAATGCACAATCGATTAGGATCATGGGTCACTCTTCCATGTCACATACATCTTCGTGGAGCGCACAAAATGATAAGAATGAAAAGCATGCACCCAATCACCAAGACATGAGTAAATAGCCATACAAGATAGGAATAGCATATGATAAGCATTAAGCACACATTAAAGCATAGTATGACCAAGCACTCATTAAGGTAGCATCAAACGTAGTATCAAGCACACTGAAAGTTTCGAAAACCAAAAGTATCTCAAGGAAACCGCAAAAGAACGAAAGAGCACTCTCTCTCTCGAAGCCCTATGATCTATACAATTTCTCCCCCTTTGGCAACAAGTTACCAAAAAGTTTGAAAAAGCATAGAGCTAAGCGTCACTGTGGGCTCTGCTGGCGGCTCCCGTCTGGGTAGATGTCGGAGTAGATATGACGGCATCAGCGAAGACTTCAGCTGATGTCTACGCTGGAGGAGTGGATACTGGAGCTGTGGCTGGAGTGACTGCTGGAGCTGTGGGAGGTGCTGAAGCGGTAGTCCTGGTGTCAGTCACTGGAATAGCAGCTGATCGGGATCCTCTGGGAACCGGAGCAGTCTGGCGATGAGAGTCCTGGACTAAGTCATCCTGCATAAGCTCTGCCCTATCCTGCTTTGCTTCCTCCATGTCTGCCTCAAGCTTGTTGACGGTCACCTGAATTTCAGTCAGCTTCACGTCCAGAGCGTGGATCTTCTCGTCAACAATCCTCTCTAAGCTCTCCTGAGATTGTTCAATGCTGGCCAGGCATTGTTCAATCCTTTGGGTAGCTTCAAGAATCTGCTCTCCGAAGCTCTTTGGTTTAGCTGCTGCTGCTGCTGCCTCTTTATCAGCTTTGGCTTTCCTAGCAGCTTCAATCTTGGCTTGACCTTCAACCGATGTTGGATCCTCCTCGTCCATCACAACAACATTGTCTTCATGCTCTGGCTGCAGGGGTAAGTGTTTCCTATCCAACAGGAATTTGCCCGTGCCAAACTTGGCATTGATAAGCATCTAAATCTGTGGGGCAAATCCACATGACCTCTTCTGGTCAGCTGCAGTCCTCTTAATGGTCTCTACCATTAAGTCCATCACCTTGAAAGGTGCCTTCTCATCAAGTATATGCAGCATGTTGATAGAATACCCTCTGATCATGCGATGATCTCCAGACTTGGGCATCAAGGTATGCCTCAAAATAGTGTTAGTGGTAGGTAAACCTGCCTGGAGATAGTAGACTGAGCCGAGCTTCCACACTTCCAAATCTGCTGCGGGGATCTCCTTGTACATGTTCTTCATGGAATCATGATTCTTCTTTGGAATCCCATAGACATCAATGTCATCCTCTCGTTGCACTGGAGCATTCAGAAGTTCTGCCCATTCTTCAACAGAAGAAGAAAACCTTTGACCTTCAGTCATCCAGGTGATCTTCCCATCAGGATAGAAGTGAGCTGTGGCATAGAACTGCATAATCATCTCATCGTTCCAATCTGTCAGTTTCTGGCCCACAAACTCAGCAACTCCACATGCAGTGAAGCTTTCATGCACATGGGGAAAGAAGTCTCTGTGCTCTTCGCTGTCAATGTATTCCCAGTCAACGTATCTGGTATCTGCAACTATTGGCTTCTTGTCCATTAGCACAGTCTCATAGAAGTCCTGCTGCTCTCTAGTGTGAAATCTGGGATCCACAGCAGTCCTTCTCCTCACGGCATATGGATCAGCTTGTCTCCATAGCCTGAGACCTCTATCTTTCCTTGCCTTCATATCCTCGGCTTGAGGATGAGCATCATTGTGGAGTGGCAGTTTTGGACGGAGTTTCAGCAACACTTGTCCTTCCTCATCAGACTCAGATGGTGGCACATCACCCTTGTTCTTCTCAGATGCTGGAATGTTCCTGGTTGTCCTCTTGGGCTTGGCAGTAGGCTTTGCTGGAGCTGCCTTAGCTTGAGAAGACTTCTTGGGCTTTGAAGTGGCTCCAGCCCTAATGGCATCACCCATGAGCTTCTGCTTCTGAGGAGCAGGCTGGGGTGCTTCTTCTTCTTCTTCTTCCTCGACTGCTGCATCTGCATGAGGATCACTATACACAACCCTCTTTCTCTTGGAGGTTTTCTTCACTTTGCTTGGGGCTGGCTCTCCCAAGTTCAGCTTCTTGGCAACAGCTGATTGCTTGACTTTGCTGGTGCCCTTCTTTGACTGCTGACCTTGTTGCTCTTTTGCAACAACCTTTCTCTTAGGCTTGGAGGACACCTCTTCCTCAGCAATGAAATTAGAATCCTCATCATCAGAATTCCTCTCCTTTCTGGCTCTGGTGGCTGCAGGAGGCAAGCCACTAGGTGTACTCCTCTCACCATCATCAACTGGACTACTAGCCTCAGGACTAGTGTCTGCCTCAGGAATGTCTGCAAAAGGTGACTCTAACCTGTTCTGACTGTCACTGGCATCTGACATGGCTGACAACCTGTGAATAGATAAGGTATAGGCAGAGAAGAAGAGTTATCACAAACTGCAGAGGTTTTTGCAAAAAAAATGAGTTCAAATTTTAGTTTTAAGTTTTCACAGAATGCATTTCGGTCAGACCGATTTTCAGTTTCGGTGAATCCGAAGTGTATAACAGAAACTTTACACACCACTTTCGGTTGGACCGAAGTGGGTTTCGGTCCTGCCGATACACTAGGGTTTCACTAAAACTGTATTTCGGTCACACCGATTTGCACAACTCGGTTTGACCGAAAGGTGCAGTGCAATGGCCAGAGGCCGAATCGGTCACACCGAAATTTCAAAATCGGTTTCACCGAGATGTGTTCCGTGGAAACCTAACCCTAAGAATTTTACTCGAAACTAGAACCGATCTGGTGGAAAAGAAGTTTTCAAACGTGGCCAGATATAGGGCAAACCAAACGTGCATTGAATCGGAGATGGGAGCACGAGAGGGATCGAGACTCACCCTAACTTGGTGGAGTCTCTCTACAGCGGCAACGGTGCGGAGGAGAAGACCGTTGACGGCGACGGAGACCTGCGGCGAGGGCGCACAGGCGACGACGGCGACGATCCGGAGATCAGGGCGACGGCAGCAAGGGACGTGGGAGCGAAAACGTTTGAAGGAATAATCAACGCGCGCTGCCCTCAGTATATATATCCCTTTGCTGTCGGTGGGACCGAGTTGGAAAAACTCGGTGGCACCGAGATGGATAACTGCTAGGCAGTTACGCATTTCGGTCACGCCGAGATTTAGAACTCGGTTTCACCGAGATGAAACCTAGATCAGTCTAAATGCTTTCGGTTCGACCGAGTGGGAGAAAGTTGGTCTGACCGAAAATCACTTAGAAGGTTTTGGAAGTTAGCCCTTGACGGATCGGTGGCTCCGAGTGCTCCTCACTCGGAGGGTCCGAAAGTGACTTGTTCAAAGTTTGTGATATAAGCATGAATAGAATTTGAGACAAGAAAGCATAGATAGCTAGGGGAGGTACTTAGGCATTCTTGTCCATCCATTTGGCCAGAAAAATCAAAACAACCAAAACAACAAATGGATGTCCTCGAATGGATAAAATCATGCATTCAACATGCTCACACAATAAGATAGCAAATGAAATATGTGTCAAACATGCACAACCAACACTCTAGCTACTAGCACACAATTTGTCGATGACTAGGTCATCTTTATATGAGTATTTTGACTTAGGAGCCAAATGAGAACATTTGATCATAGGTCATACTCATCGTTTAAGCACAAGTGGGGTTACCACTTTTACATAAAGCATTGATGTGTTCACATCATTTGAAGATGCTTTAACTCAATTTTTAGAGTAAAGCTCCCCCTAGATGTGAGAACCCCTTTTAAAGGGTCAAACTAACCTTGGGTTGTCGTAGAAGACTTCATGTAGATGTTGAAGATGTGGATGCTCAATGTTGATGTAGATCATCAAGAGTTGGGAGCTATCCTTTGGATTAGGGCACTTTCAATACCTACATGGGTTAGTCCCACAAGGAACAAACAAGGATATCCATGGACATAGATTGAAGTTCACAATAGATGATGTCCATGAAAGCAATGATTACCTTGTCCCTTGACTTACCAACAAGAGGGTTTGTGACTCCATGAACTAGTGCATGATGTGGAAGTTGATTGCACAAGTTCTTGCCAAAATGAATGTGAGTGAAGTATGTTGGCGGAGTCACCCTCAAGAACCTTCTAGTTCTTCTTCTTCGGGATCCATATCATCTTGATGGGAATCCTTGGGGTTGTAGTTGAGCTTGACGAAGTAGAACTTGATGTGTCCTTGGGAACCCACTTGACCATGGCTGGAGGTGCTTCAATGAATGCATCAATCTCCTCTTGAAGCTTGTCCTTGGATTTTAGCTTGTGGTCTTGTGGTGGAAGGTCATCTTGAGCTTGTTCCACATTGGAAGAAGTAGGATCATACTTCTCCTTTTGAGAAACAAACTGTGGAGTAGGGTATTGACCTTCTTCCCACTCAACACCTTCGGCGTTGAACTTTCGCTCAAAACCAATCCCTTGATTCTTCCGGTGCCTTCCTTGCTTGCGAACAATTTCCTCAAAGTTCTTGCTTCCGGCAAGACTCTTGTAGACACCTTTCTCTATGATCCCTTTCAATAAACTATTCTCTTGCTCAAGTGTAACTTGGCTTGAAACATTGTTAGTGGAATCAAGAGAACTACTAGAAGTAACAACATTAGATTTAACATGGTTATTGTTACTACTAGAGGAAGAATTTTTCTTATGCTTGTCATGCTTAGTCTTAATAGGTGGCAAGAAATTAGACAAGAGAAGTCGTTTGGCAAGATATGAGGAACTCTTCTTTCGAAGATCGTCATTGATCGCTTTTAGAAACTCATGTTCTTGCTCTAGAGTGAGCTTCTCGAAGCGTAGCTTCTCATGAGATCTTAGGAGCTCTCTATGATCTTCTTGAGTTGTTTCATGAGCTAACTTAAGAGTGTTTAGTTCTTTAGTTAGACGCTCAATCTCCTTCATAGCATTGTCATTCGACTCTTCTCGACTATAAAGACTACTAGCATTTTCATCGTTACTAAGCTCACTAGATTTATCATGCAAGAGCTCATCTTCACCAAGCAAGTCATCCTCATCACTATCAAAGTCAATGAATTCAGGGTGTGTTACCTTGGGTCCTTTAGCCATGAAGCATCTTCCAATTCCCTCATTGGGTGAATCAAATAAGTCGTAGGAGTTGGAGTTGGAGGATACGAGAGCAAGACCGGCAACACCTTCATCTTGACTGTAGTCGGAGTCGGAGTGATAGCTTCCATCGGATTGATTGTCGGAGTCGGAACCGGAGACCCATTCACCTACATGAGCTTGATGTCTTCTTCTTGTGTAGCTCCTTGATGACTTGTCTTTCCTTTCCGAATCCTTGCTTCTCCGAGAGGGTCTTCGTTCATAACGATCATCTCTACTCCTTCTCTCTCTCCGAGGTGACTCATCTCTTGATCTTCTTCTTGGAGATTCTTCTCTTCTCTTGTGGGGAGCCGTACACTCATTTGAGTAGTGTCCGGGTCTTCCACAATTGTAGCAGTTTCGATCACGACTAGAAGATCTCTTTTCATCATATGATCTAGACTTTGAGCTTCTCTCTTTGCCTCTATTCTTGTAGAATTTGTTGAAGTTCTTAACCATTAGGCTTATCTCTTCATTGGAAATTAACTTGTCACTTGAGGTTGTGGGAGCATCACTTGTAGCTTTGTAAGCACCGCTTGACTTGTTGTGAAGCTCTTCCTTATCCTTAAGGGTCATCTCATGAGCAACAATTCTTCCAATGACTTCAGTTGGCTTGAGAGTCTTGTAGTTTGGCATCATTTGGATCAAAGTGCACACGGTGTCGTACTTTCCATCCAAAGCTCTGAGAATCTTCTTAATGATGAATCGGTCGGTCATTTCTTCGCTTCCTAAGCCGGCAATCTCATTTGTGATGAGAGCAAGCCTAGAGTACATTTCAGCGACTCCTTCACCATCCTTCATCTTGAACTTGTCAAGTTGACCTTGAAGAATATCTAGCTTTGATTCCTTCACAGACTCGGTACCTTCGTGCATCTCAACCAAAGTATCCCAAATCTCTTTTGCATTTTCAAGACGGCTGATTTTGTTGAACTCCTCGGGACACAAGGCATTGAAGAGAATGTCACAAGCTTGAGCATTGTTTTGCAACATCCGCAATTCTTCAGGTGTGGCTTCGCGATCCGGAACTTTTCCTTCCTCGAAGAATTCACCTTGCATACCAACCCAAATAATGCCCCATGCGGCTGGGTTATGACCAAGAATATGCATTTTCATTTTATGCTTCCAACTAGCAAAATTTGTACCATCAAAGTAAGGACCTCTACGATAATTACCCTCACTAGACGCCATACTCTCCTAGGTTGTGAAACCAAGCTTATGGAGTCCAATGCAATGGAAACCAAAACAATGGAGACCAAAGCTCTGATACCACTTGTAGGATCGAAAGTATGTCTAGAGGGGGGGTGATTAGACTACTTGTAAATATAAAAATTCTGTCTTTTGACAAAGAACAGTTTTTGGTAGTTTCACAATTATGATCAAGTTAAGTATCACCCTACACATGCAATTCTAGAGTATAGGCAGCGGAAAGTAAATTGCACATGTAGTAAAGAGAGGTGGAGAAGAGCAAACGCAATTTGGAGACGCGGTGATTTTTCCCGTGGTTCCGATAGGTGGTGCTATCGTACATCCACGTTGATGGAGACTTCAACCCACGGAGGGTAACGGCTGCGCGAGTCCACGGAGGGCTCCACCCACGAAGGGTCCACGAAGAAGCAACCTTGTCTATTCCATCATGGCCTACGCCCACGGAGGGCTAGCCTTACTCGGGGTAGATCTTCACAAAGTAGGCGATCTCCTTGCCCTTACAAACTTCTTGGTTCAACTCCACATCTCGATGACGGAGGCTCCCAAGCGACACCTAACCAATCTAGGAGGCACCACCCTCCAAAAGGTAATAGATGTTGTAGATGATGATGAACTCCTTGCTCTTGTGCTTCAAATGATAATCTCCCCAACACTCAACTCTCCTCACTGATTTGGCTATGGTGGAAGAAAGGATTGAGTGGAAAGCAACTTGGGAAGGTTAGAAATCAAGTTTCATATGGTAGGAGTGGAGCAACTTGATCTCAACACAAGGGTAGGTAGTTCTCTTCTCAGAAAGTGTAAGGTAGGAGTGGTAGTTCTTTCTGATGGCTCTCTCCACGAATGAAGAGGGGATGGAGGGGTATATATAGCCTCCACACAAAATCCAACCGTTACACACATAATTGAGCAATCTCGGTGAGACCGAAGTGGACAACTCGGTCAGAACGAAAGTTCAAATAATGTGAACGTTGGGGTTTTCGGTGGGACCGAAAATACCATCTCGGTTAGTCCGATTTGAGCAAAGACAGGAGCTTGCCAGTTTCGGTGGGACCGAAAATATCATCTCGGTTATTCCGATTTGATGACAGAAGGTTACAGAAGCTTGGCAGCCCATGTTTCGGTGAAACCGATCTCAAACTCGGAATGTCCGATTTTTCTAGGGTTTGGCTTATGGCTGAGGTGGTTCATCTCGGTGTGATTGAGTTTGGAAAATTGGTTGGTCCGAGATTACTTATGAGTGTGTATTGTAGTGAAAGTTGCTGATAGTTGAAGGAGATATATCACTAAGCACTTGAGCAACCAGATCATCAACACAACCTCATCCCCTTTTAATAGTATTGGCTTTTCCTATGGACTCAATGTGATCTTTGATCACTAAACCAAAAATGGAGTCTTGAGCTTTTGCCAATGCTTGCCTTAGCATTTTGAGGGGTCCACTTCTTCAGTCATTGCCATACCCATATCACTGAACTTCTCTGAAATGATTCTCAAGTAACTATTAGTTCAATGATATATATGTTGTTATTAATTGCCAAAACCACCTGGGGATTAGTTGCACTTTCAAAAGGTATATATGATATACGTGTTATTGATATGTACCTTACCAGCGCTCGTAGTAGCTCCTGAGTATTTGATACCGGTGCAGTTGCTCACATTTGTAACTCAAAGAAGGAGCTACGGAATAAGCGGAGACTGGCGAGGGACGAGGTGACGATGCATGTCGGGAATGGTTCCAAGGTCGATGTGATCGCCGTCAGCACGCTACCTCTACATCTACCCTCGGGATTAGTTTTAAACCTTAATAATTGTTATTTACTACCAGCTTTGAGCATGAACATTGTATCTAGATCTCGTTTAATACGAGATGGCCATTCATTTAAATCCGAGAATAATGGTAGTTCTATTTACATGAGAGATATGTTTTATGGTCATTCCCCGCTGGTCAATGGTTTATTCTTGATGAATCTCGAACGTGATGTTACACATATTCATAGTGTGAATGCCAAAAGATGTAAAGTTGATAATGATAGTCCCACATACTTGTGGCATTGCCGCCTTGGTCATATTGGTGTCAAACGTGTGAAGAAGCTCCATGCAGATGGACTTCTAGAATATCTTGATTATGAATCATTTGATACGTGTGAACCATGCCTCTTGGGCAAGATGTCCAAGACTCCGTTCTCCGGAACAATGGAGCGAGCGACCAACTTATTGGAAATCATACATACCGATGTGTGCGGTCCAATGAGTGTTGAAGCTCGCGGAGGCTATTGTTATGTTCTCACCCTCACGGATGACTTAAGTAGATATGGGTATGTCTACTTAATGAAACACAAGTCTGAGACTTTTGAAAAGTTCAAGGAATTTCAGAATGAGGTTGAGAATCAACGTGATAGAAAAATAAAGTTCTTATGATCAGATCGTGGAGGAGAATATTTAAGTCACGAATTTGGCATGCACTTAAGGAACTGTGGAATTGTTTCGCAATTGACACCGCCCAGAACACCTCAGCGTAATGGTGTGTCCGAGCGTCGTAATCGCACTCTGTTGGACATGGTGCGATCCATGATGTCTTTCACTGACTTACCGCTATCTTATTGGGGTTATGCTTTAGAGACTGCCGCATTCACTTTAAATAGGACTCCATCAAAATCCGTTGAGACGACACCGTTTGAACTTTGTTTTGGCAAAAAACCTAAGCTGTCCTTTCTGAAAGTTTGGGGTTGCGATGCTTATGTCAAGAAACTTCAACCTGAAAAGCTCGAACCCAAATCGGAAAAATGCGTCTTCATAGGATACCCAAAGGAAACTATTGGGTACACCTTCTACCTCAGATCCGAAGGCAAGGTCTTCGTTGCCAAGAATGGATCCTTTTCTAGAGAATGAGTTTCTCTCGAAAGAAGTAAGTGGGAGGAAAGTGGAACTCGATGAGGTGACAGTCACCCCTTCCGAACCGGAAAGTAGCGCAGCGCAGGAAGTTGTTCCTGAGGTGCCTGCACCGACTAGGGAGGAAGTTAATGATGATGATCATGAAGCTTCAGATCAAGTTAATACTGAACTTCGAAGGTCCACAAGGACACGTTCCGCACCAGAGTGGTACGGCAACCCAGTCATGGAAATCATGTTGTTAGACAACGGTGAACCTTCGAACTATGAAGAAGCGATGGCGGGCCCGGATTCCAGCAAATGGCTTGAAGCCATGAAATCCGAGATAGGATCCATGTATGAAAACAAAGTATGGACTTTGGTAGACTTGCCCGATGATCGGCACGCCATAGAAAATAAATGGATATTTAAGAAGAAGATTGACGCGGATGGTAATGTGTCCATCTATAAGGCTCTTCTGGTCGCTAAAGGTTATCGACAAGTTCAAGGGATTGACTACGACGAGACTTTCTCTCCCGTGGCGATGCTAAAGTCCGTCCGAATCATGTTAGCAATTGCCGCATACTATGATTATGAGATATGGCAAATGGACGTCAAAACGGCATTCCTTAATGCCTTCCTCAAGGAAGAACTGTATATGATGCAGCCGGAAGGTTTTGTCGATCCTGAGAATGCTAATAAGGTATGCAAGCTCCAGCCCTCAATCTATGGGCTGGTGCAAGCATCTCGGAGTTGGAATATTCGCTTTAATGATGTGATCAAAGCGTTTGGGTTTATACAGACTCGGGGAGAAGCCTGTATTTACAATAAAGTGAGTGGGAGCTCTGTGGCATTTCTCATATTATATGTGGATGATATACTGTTGACGGGAAATGATATAGAATTCTTGGAAAGCAAAAAGGCCTACTTGCATAAGAGTTTTTAAATGAAGGACCTTGGAGAAGCTGCTTACATATTAGGCAACAAGATCTATAGAGATAGATCGAGACGCCTCATTGGTCTTTCACAAAGCACATACCTTGATAAGATATTGAAGAAGTTCAATATGGATCAGTCCAAGAAAGGGTTCTTGCCTGTATTGCAAGGTATGAGATTGAGCACGGCTCAATCCCCGACCACGGCAGAAGATAGAGAAAAGATGAGTGTCATCCCTATGCCTCAGCCATAGGTTCTATTATGTATGCCATGTTTTGTTCCAGACCCGATGTGAACCTTGCCATAAGTTTGGTAGGGAGGTACCAAAGTGATCCCGGTATGGAACACTGGACAGCGGTCAAGAACATCATGAAATACCTGAAAAGGACTAAGGATATGTTTCTCATTTATGGAGGTGACGAAGAGCTCGTCGTAAAGGGTTACATCGATGCTAGCTTCGACACAAATCTAGATGACTCCATGTCACAAACCGGATACGTGTATATTTTGAATGGTGGGGCAGTCAGCCGGTGCAGTTGCAAGCAGAGCATCGTGGCGCATTCTACATGTGAAGCGGAGTACATAGCAGCTTGCGAAGCAGCACGGGAAGGAGTCTGGATGAAGGAGTTCATCACCGACCTAAGAGTCATTCCAAGCGCGTCGGGCCCGATGACTCTCTTCTGTGACAACACTAGAGCTATTGCCATTGCCAAGGAGCCTAGGTTTCACAAGAAGACCAAGCACATCAAGTTTCGTTTCAACTCCATCCGGAATTATGTTCAAGATGGAGACATAGATATTTGTAAAGTGCATACGGATCTGAATGTCGCATATCCGTTGACTAAACCTCTTCCATGAGCAAAACATGATCAACACCAGAACTCTATGGGTGTTCGATTCATCACAATGTAACTTGATTATTGACTCTAGTGCAAGTGGGAGACTGTTGGAAATATGCCCTAGAGGAAATAATAAAATGGTTATTATTATATTTCCTTGTTCATGATAATTGTCTGTTATTCATGCTTGAATTGTATTATCCGGAAACAGTGATACATGTGTGAATACATAGACCACAACATGTCCCTGGTAAACCTCTAGTTACTAGCTCGTTGATCAACAGATGGTTACGGTTTCCTGACCATGGACATTGGATTTCATTGATAACGGGATCACATCATTAGGAGAATGACGTGATGGACAAGACCCAATCCTAAGCCTAGCACAAGATCGTGTAGTTCGTAATGCTAAAGCTTTTCCAATGTCAAGTATCTTTTCCTTAGACCATGAGGTTGTGCAACTCCCAGATACCGTAGGAATACTTTGGGTGTGCCAAACGTCACAACGTAACTGGGTGGCTATAAAGGTACGCAACAGGTATCTCCGAAAGTATCTGTTGAGTTGGCACGAACCGAGACTGGGATTTGTCACTCCGTATGATGGAGAGGTATCTCTGGTCCCACTCGGTAAGGCATCATCATAATGAGCTCAATGTGACTAAGGAGTTGGTCAGGGGATGATGTATTACGGAACGAGTAAAGACATTTGCCATGACGAGATTGAACAAGGTATCGGTATACCGACGGTCGAATCTCGGGCAAGTACTATACCGATAGACAAAGGGAATTGCATATGGGATTAAGTGAATCCTTGACATCATGGTTCATCCGATGAGATCATCGAGGAACATGTAGGAACCAACATGGGTATCCAGGTCCCGCTGTTTGTTATTGACCGGAGAGTCGTCTCGGTCATGTCTACGTGTCTTCCGAACCCGTAGGGTCTACACACTTAAGGTTAGGTGACGCTAGGTTTGTAGAGATATATGCACACGGTAACTTGAATGTTTTTCAGAGTCCCGGATGAGATCCCGGACGTCACGAGGAGTTCCGGAATGGTCCGGAGGTAAAGAATTATATATAGGAAGTCCAGTTTCGGCCATCGGGAGAGTTTCGGGGGTCACTGGTAGTGTACCAGGACCACCAGAAGAGTCGTGGGGGTCCACCGGGTGCGGCCACCTATCCCGGAGGGCTCCATGAGCCGAAGGGGGAGGGGAACCAGCCCATAGTGGGCTGGCGCACCCCCCTTGGGCTTCCCCCCTACGCCTAGGGTTGGGAACCCTAGGGGTGGGCGGCGCCCCACATGCCTTGGGGGGCAAGCCTCCCCCCTTGGCCGCCCCCCTAGGAGATTGCATCTCCTAGGGCCGCCCTTCTGGGCCCTATATATAGTGGAGGGAGGGAGGGCAGCCGCACCCTTGCTCCTGGCGCCTCCCTCTCCCTCCCGTTACACCTCTCCCTCCTCCCGCGGTGCTTGGTGAAGCCCTGCATAAATTCTGTTGCATCCACCACCACGTCGTCGTGCTGCTGGATCTCCATCAACCTCTCCTCCCCCCTTGCTGGATCAAGAAGGAGGAGACGTCGCTGCACCGTACGTGTGTTGAACGTGGAGGTGCCGTCCGTTCGGCGCTGGGATCATCGGTGATTTGGATCACGACGAGTACGACTCCATCATCCATGTTCTCTTGAACGCTTCCGCTCACGATCTACAAGGGTATGTAGATGCACTCCTTTATCCCTCGTTGCTAGATGACTCCTTAGATTGATCTTGGTGAAGCGTAGAAAATTTTTGAATTCTGCTATGTTCCCCAACAATGGCATCTGAGCTAGGTCTTTGCGTAGTATCTTGCACGAGTAGAACACAAAGCAGTTGTGGGCATAGATTTGTTCAATTCTCTTGCCGCTACTAGTCTTATCTTGATTTGGCGGCATCGTGGGATGAAGCGGCCTGGACCGACCTTACACGTACGCTTACGTGAGACAGGTTCCACCGACTGACATGCACTAGTTGCGTAAGGTGGCTAGCAGGTGACAGTCTCTCCCACTTTACTCGGATCGGATTCGATGAAAAGGGTCCTTATGAAGGGTAAATAGAAATTGACATATCACGTTGTGGTTTTGGCGTAGGTAAGAAACGTTCTTGCTAGAAACCTATAACAGCCACGTGAAAACTTGCAACAACAATTAGAGGACGTCTAACTTGTTCTTGCAGCATGTGCTATGTGATGTGATATGGCCAAAAGATGTGATGAATGATATATTTGATGTATGAGATTGATCATGTTCTTGTAATAGGAATCACGACTTGCATGTCGATGAGTATGACAACCGGAAGGAGCCATAGGAGTTGTCTTATTTTTGTATGACCTGTGTGTCACTGAATAACGCCATGTAATTACTTTACTTTATTGCTAAACGTTAGCCATAGTAGTAGAAGTAATTTTTGGCGAGGCGACTTCATGAAGACACGATGATGGAGATCATGGTGTCATGCCGGTGACGATGATGATCATGGAGCCCCGAAGATGAAGATCAAAGGAGCAAGATGATATTGGCCATATCATGTCACTATTTGATTGCATGTGATGTTTATCGTGTTTATGCATCTTATTTTCTTAGAAAGACGGTAGTAAATAAGATGATCTCTCACTAAAAATTTCAAGAATTGTGTTCCCGCTAACTGTGCACCGTTTCTAAGGATCGTTGTTCCAAAGCACCACGTGATGATCGGGTGTGATAGGCTCTAACGTTCGCATACAACGGGTGTCACACGCAATACACTTAGGGTTCACTTGACGAGCCTAGCATGTACAGACATGGCCTCGGAACATGGAAGACCGAAAGGTCGAACATGAGTCGTATAGAAGATACGATCAACATGAAGATGTTCACCGTTGATGACTAGTCCGTCTCACATGATGATCGGACACGGCTTAGCCGATTTGGATCATGTATCACTTAAATGACTAGAGAGATGTCAATCCGAGTGGGAATTCATTAAATTTATTTAGATGAACTTAATTTTCATGAACTTAGTCTAAAATATTTACAATATGTCTTGTAGATCAAATGGCACACGCTCATGTTACCCTCAACTTCAACGCGTTCCTAGAGAAAGCCAAGCTGAAAGACGATGGTAGCAATTATACGGACTGGGTCCGTAACTAGAGGATCATCCTCATAGCTACCAAGAAAACATATGTCCTTGAAGCACCGTTAGGTGACGCTCCCGCCCCAGTGAACCAAGACGTTATGAACGCTTGGCAGTCGCGTTGTGATGATTACTCCCTGGTTCAGTGCGGCATGCTTTACGGCTTAGAATCGGGGCTCCAATAGCATTTTGAGCACCACGGAGCATATGAGATGTTCCAAGAGCTGAAAATGGTTTTCCAATCTCATGCCCGAGTCGAGAGATATGACGTCTTAGACGCATTCTACAGTTGTAAGATGGAGGAAAATAGTCCTGTCAGCGAGCACATACTCAAATTGTCTGGGTTGCACAATCGCTTGTCTCAGTTGGGAATGAATCTCCCAGACGAAGCGGTCGTTGACAGAATCCTTCAGTCGCTCCCACCTAGCTACAAGAGCTTCGTGATAAACTTCAATATGCAAGGGATGGAGAAGTCCATTCCCGAGGTGTATTCAATGCTGAAATCAGGGGAGGTGGAGATCAAAAAAGAGCATCAAGTGTTGATGGTGAATAAAACCACTAAGTTCAAGAAAGGCAAGGGTAAAAAGAACTTCAAGAAGGACGGCAAAGGAGTTGCCGCGCCCGGTAAGCCAGTTGCCGGGAAGAAGCCAAAGAATGGACCCAAGCCTGAGACTGAGTGCCTTTATTGCAAGGGAACGGGTCACTGGATGCGGAACTGCCCCTAATACTTAGCAGATAAGAAGGCCGGCAACGTCAAAGGTATATATGATATACATGTTATTGATATGTACATTACCAGCGCTCGTAGTAGCTCCTGGGTATTTGATACCGGTGCAGTTGCTCACATTTGTAACTCAAAGCAGGAGCTGCAGAATAAGGGAGACTGGCGAGGGACGAGGTGACGATGCGCGTCAGGAATGGTTCCAAGGCCAATGTGATCGCCGTCGGCACGCTACCTCTACATCTACCCTCGGGATTAGTTTTAAACCTTAATAATTGTTATTTAGTACCAGCTTTGAGCATGAACATTGTATCTGGATCTCGTTTAATGCGAGTTGGCTACTCATTTAAATCCGAGAATAATGGTTGTTCTATTTATATGAGAGATATGTTTTATGGTCATGCCCCGCTGGTCAATGGTTTATTCTTGATGAATCTCGAACGTGATGTTACACATATTCATAGTGTGAGTGCCAAAAGATGTAAAGTTGATAATGATAGTCCCACATACTTGTGGCATTTCCGCCTTGGTCATATTGGTGTCAAACGTATTAAGAAGCTCAATGCAGATGGACTTCTAGAATCTCTTGATTATGAATCATTTGATACGTGTGAACCATGCCTCTTGGGCAAGATGACCAAGACTCCGTTCTCCGGAACAATGGAGCAAGCGACCAACTTATTGGAAATCATACATACCGATGTGTGCGGTCCAATGAGTGTTGAAGCTCGCGGAGGCTATCGTTATGTTCTCACCCTCACGGATGACTTAAGTAGATATGGGTATGTCTACTTAATGAAACACAAGTCTGAGACTTTTGAAAAGTTCAAGGAATTTCAGAAAGAGGTTGAGAATCAACGTGATAGAAAAATAAAGTTCTTATGATCAGATCGTGGTGGAGAATATTTAAGTCATGAATTTGGCATGCACTTAAGGAACTGTGGAATTGTTTCGCAATTGACACCACCCGGAACACCTCAGCGTAATGGTGTGTCCGAACGTCGTAATCGCACTCTGTTGGACATGGTGTGATCCATGATGTCTCTCACCGACTTACCGCTATATTTTTGGGGTTATGCTTTAGAGACTGTCGCATTCACTTTAAATAGGACTCCGTCAAAATCCGTTGAGACGACACCGTATGAACCTTGGTTTGGCAGAAACCTAAGATGTCGTTTCTGAAAGTTTGGGGTTGCGATGCTTATGTCAAGAAACTTCAACCTGAAAAGCTCGAACCAAATTGGAAAAATGCGTCTTCATAGGATACCCAAAGGAAACTATTGGGTACACCTTCTACCTCAGATCTAAAGGCAAGGTCTTCGTTGCCAAGAATGGATCCTTTCTGGAGAAAGAGTTTCTCTCAAAAGAAGTAAGTGGGAGGAAAGTGGAACTTGATGAGGTGACAGTCACCCCTTCCGAACCGGAAAGTAGCACAGCGCAGGAAGTTGTTCCTGAAGTGCCTGCACCGACTAGGGAGGAAGTTAATGATGATGATCATGAAGCTTCAGATCAAGTTACTACTGAACTTCGAAGGTCCACAAGGACACGTTCTGCACCAGAGTGGTACGGCAACCCAGTCATGGAAATCATGTTGTTAGACAACGGTGACCCTTCGAACTATGAAGAAGCGATGGCGGGCCCGGATTGCAACAAATGGCTTGAAGCCATGAAATCTAAGATAGGATCCATGTATGAAAACAAAGTATGGACTTTGGTGGACTTGCCCGATGATCGGCACGCCATAGAAAATAAATGGATATTTAAGAAAAAGACTGACGCGGATGGTAATGTGACCATCTATAAGGCTTGGCTTGTCGCTAAAGGTTATCGACAAGTTCAAGGGATTGACTACGACGAGACTTTCTCTCCCGTAGAGATGCTAAAGTCCGTCTGAATCATGTTAGCAATTGCCGCATACTATGATTATGAGATATGGCAAATGGACGTCAAAACGGCATTCCTTAATGGCTTCCTCAAGGAAGAACTATATATGATGCAGCCGGAAGGTTTTGTCGATCCTGAGAATGCTAATAAGGTATGAAAGCTCCATCGCTCAATCTATGGGCTGGTGCAAGCATCTCGGAGTTGGAATATTCGCTTTAATGATGTGATCAAAGCGTTTGGGTTTATACAGACTTGGGGAGAAGCCTATATTTACAAGAAAGTGAGTGGGAGCTCTGTGGCATTTCTCATATTATATGTGGATGATATACTGCTGATGGGAAATGATATAGAATTCTTGGAAAGCATAAAGGCCTACTTGAATAGGAGTTTTTCAATGAAGGACCTTGGAGAAGCTGCTTACATATTAGGCATCAAGATCTATAGAGATAGATCGAGACGCCTCATTGGTCTTTCACAAAGCACATACCTTGATAAGATATTGAATAAGTTCAATATGGATCAGTCCAAGGAAGGGTTCTTGCCTGTATTGCAAGGTATGAGATTGAGAACGGCTCAATCCCCGACCATGGCAGAAGATAGAGAAAAGATGAGTGTCATCCCCTATGCCTCAGCCATAGGTTATATTATGTATGCCATGCTGTGTTCCAGACCTGATGTGAACCTTGCCATAAGTTTGGTAGGGACCAACATGGGTATCCAGGTCCCGCTGTTGGTTATTGACCGGAGAGTCGTCTCGGTCATGTCTACGTGTCTCCCGAACCCGTAGGGTCTACACACTTAAGGTTTGGTGGCGCTAGGGTTGTAGAGATATATGCACACGGTAACCCGAATGTTGTTTGTAGTCTCGGATGAGATCCCGGACGTCACGAGGAGTTCTGGAATGGTCCGAAGGTAAAGAATTATATATAGGAAGTCGAGTTTCGGCCATCGGGAGAGTTTTGGGGGTCACCGGTTGTGTACCGGGACCATCGGAAGGGTCCCGGGGGTCCACCAGGTGGGGCCACCTATCCCGGAGGGCCCCATGGGCCGAAGGGGGAGGGGAACCAGCCCATAGTGGGCTAGAGCACCCCCCCCCACTTGGGCTTCCCCCCTTGGTCGCCGCCCGCCCTAGGAGATTGCATCTCCTAGGGCCGGCGCCCCCCCTCGGCCGTATATATAGTGGGGGGAGGGAGGGCAGCCGCACTCTTGCTCCTGGCGCCTCCCTCTCCCTCCCATTACACCTCTCCCTCCTCCCGCGGTGCTTGGCGAAGCCGTGCAGAAATTTCGTTGCATCCACCACCACGCCGTCCTGCTGCTGGATCTCCATCAACCTCTCCTCCCCCTTGCTGGATCAGAAAGGAGGAGACGTCGCTGCACTGTACGTGTGTTGAATGCGGAGGTGCCGTCCGTTCGGCGCTGGGATCATCGGTGATTTGGATCACGACAAGTACGACTCCATCATCCACGTTCTCTTGAACGCTTCCTTTATCCCTCGTTGCTAGATGACTCCTTAGATTGATCTTGGTGAAGCATAGAAATTTTTTGAATTCTGCTACGTTCCCCAACAGGAGGTGCAGCTGACCAAGGGGGCGCGCCAGGGAGTAGGATTCCTACTCCTAGTAGGAATAGGAACCCCATTTTCCTATTCCTATTAGGAGTAGGAAAGGAAAGGGGAGAGGAGAAGGAAAGGAGAGGGGCGCCTCCCCCCTTTTCCTAGTCCAACTAGGAACCCAAGGGGGTGCGGCCAGCCCTATGGGCTGCCCCTCTCTTTCCCTCAATGGCCCACTATGGCCCATACTCCCTCGCGGGGGTTCCGGTAACCCCCTCCGGCACTCCGGTTTTACCCGATAACACCCGGAACACTTTTGGTGTCCGAATATAGTCGTCCAATATATTAATCTTTATGTCTCGAACATTTCAACACTCCTCGGCATGTCCGTGATCTCATCTGGGACTCCGAACTACCTTCGGTACATCAAAACTCATAAACTCATAATATCGATCGTCATCAAACGTTAAGCGTGTGGACCTTACGGGTTCGAGAACTATGTAGACATGATCGAGACACATCTCCGGTCAATAACCAATGGCGGAAGCTAGATGCTCATATTGGCTCCTACATATTCTACGAAGATCTTTATCGGTCAAACCGCATAACAACATACGTTGTTCCCTTTGTCATCGGTATGTTACTTGCCCGAGATTCAATCGTCGGTATCTCAATACTTAGTTCAATCTCATTACCGGCAAGTCTCTTTACTCGTTCCGTAATACATCATCTCGTGACTAACTCATTAGCATTTGCTTGCAAGGCTTATTATGATGTGTATTACCGAGAGGGCCTAGAGATACCTCTCCGACACTCGGAGTGACAAATCCTATTCTTGATCTATGCCAACACCACGAACACCTTCGGAGACACCTGTAAAGCATATTTACAATAACCCAGCTACGTTGTGACGTTTGATAGCACACAAGGTGTTCCTCCGGTATTCGGGAGTTGCACAATCTCATAGTCATAGGAACATGTATAAGTCATGAAGAAAGCAATAGCAGTAAAACTAAACGATCATAGTGCTAAGCGAACGGATGAGTCTTGTCCATCACATCATTCTCCTAATGATTTGATCTCGTTGATCAAATGACAACTCATGTCTATGGCTAGGAAACATAACCATCTTTGATTAATGAGCTAGTCTAGTAGAGGCATACTAGGGACATACTGTTTTGTCTATGTATTCACACATGTACTAAGTTTCCGGTTAATACAATTCTAGCATGAATAACAGACATTTATCATGATATAAGTAAATACAAATAACATCTTTATTATTGCCTCTAGGGCATATTTCCTTCAACTCGTTTAACAGATATCTTAAAAATGCCTCCTTATGCAAAGTATATGAAAGACATCATCACTAATAAGAGAAAAATACCGGAAGCTGAAATCTCCACTATGCTTGCTGATTATACTTTCAAATATGGAGTACCTAAATAACTTGGAGATCCGGGTATACCAACTATATATTGCTCTATAAAAAAAAGAATTATGTCAAAACTGCTTTGTGTGATTTAGGAGCTGGTGTTAGTGTTATGCCTTTATCTTTATATAAAAGACTTGAATTAAATAAACTCGCACCTACTGAAATATTTTTGCAAATGGCTGATAAGTCAACTGCCGTACCTATCGGTATCTGTGAGGATGTGCCCGTTGTTGTTGCTAATGTTACTATCTTGACTGGCTTTATTATACTTGAGATGCCCGAGGATGACAATATGTCGATCATCCTTAGTAGACCCTTCTTGAACACTGCAGGGGTTGTTATTGATTGTAATAAAAGAAAGGTCACTTTTCATATTAATGGTAATGAGCATATGGTGCACTTTCCGAATAAACAATTCCAAGTGAATGGTATTAACATTATTAAAAAATCTCCGACAATCACTATTGGAAGTTTTCAAATACATCTAGCTATTGTCAAAAGGAAATATGAAATGCTTATTGTTGGGTATTTTCATATCCCCGTTGATGTAACTTAGTGATTTACGAAAGTTCTTCGGTTTCATGCCAACCAAAAGTGGTTGTTAATAAGACCTGATCAACCTTATTAATGAATCATTTTTGAGTGGTATGAAGTTGATGAATTTAGTAAGCACTACCCTCTGTCCTTACCTTTTATTTTTAATTTTTATTAGTTAAATAAAATAAAATGCCATGTTTAGCATGTTTTCTTAATTTCCCGTGCAATAAAAAATGACCCAAAAATAAAAGTTCTTAGAATGCCCTGAAATTTTTTATACGATTTTTCCTGAATATTTAAGAATTTCTGGTGCAAATAACACCAGAGGGGGTGCACCAGGTGGGCACAACCCACCTGGGCGCGCCCTGGGGGGTTGTGGTCCCCACGTGGGCCCTCTCACTTATGTCTTTAGCTCACATCATCACTTACCTCCAAAAAAATCTCCATTGCTCTCTCTCCCATGTTCTTGAGCTCAAACCCGCGGATTTCGATCTCTTTGCTCGAAGCTCCATTTCCGAAACTGTTGCGGGGGATTGTTGCTTGGTATGTGAATCCACCGTTTGTCCAATTAGTTTTGTTTTAGTTGTTTATACTTTGAATAATTAGCTACTCTTGGTGCTGTTGTAGATGGGCTTGCATGTTGAATTCTTAATGTTCTAAGTAGTTTGAATGCTTGATATGGCTTCTATGTATCCCTATGAGTAGTTGCTACCAATCTTGTGGAGTTTCGTTGAGAAAAATTGTGGACTAAAATTTCAGGTTTTTGTTCATAGGAAAAATTGTACGCGGACATTATGAACTTGTTTGGAAGGAGTTCTTCGAGGAGAAGATCCTCGGGAGCATCTTCTAGTGACAGTTCTGCTCACCGATCCTATGTAGAACTGAGTGCAAGTTCTACCCGAGTGGCCGCCACCAAAACATGTTTGTGGCCTTGCGATGAATTTATGTTGCAAATAGGAATCAAGAAGGAATTTGAGGAATATGTTCACAATGCCGGTCTTGGTCCCTACCTTTCAGATAAGTGTGAACAACGCCAACTTCTCACTGAATCATTTTCAAAGAGTTTAAATATTTTCCACATGAGTCTAGGGTGTCGTTTATGCTTTATGATAACCCATTTACTATCCCACTGGAGAATTTTGCTTACCATTGTCAACTTCCATTTTGGGGTTCACTCGATGATCCACCAAAGGCTGAGTTCGAGTCTTTCTTGACTGGCCTTTGTTACGGTGAAAATAGGGGAGTGACACAGGGTAGAATAAAGTGTATACATTTTCCCGCAATTCAGTATTTTGCATTATTCAACGGGAAATGTGTAGTAGGCAAACAAGATTGCAGTGCACTTTTGTGCTCCAGACTTGATCCTCATACGCACTGCCCTTACCGACGAAATAAATTATAACCTTGGAGCAATTGTTGCACGCAGACTTCAGCATAATGCTAACAGTGGTTGGTTCTATGGTGGAATTTATGCCACACGTTTAGCACGAGGGCTGGGTATTTCACCTTTGCCCTTTGACCCTACCCTACCTACTCAGTATTTATATTTTGGTGCTTTAAAAGACCATAAATTCCTTAGAGGAAAGATTCATAACTTCACTTACAATCTGTTGTTTAACCAATCACATGTTGTGCACACGTATTTGCATGCGCCTGCTCTTTTTGACTGTAACAGCAAGGGAAGATATTTTGTTCTTGAGAGCGAGGCCAAGCTCATAACGCAGCAGCGAGGGCAACACAGCAGGCTGAGGCTTCCGCACCGAGAGCCTCCGTGAGCTACCACTCCGACTACTATCCTCCAGGCTAATGATCGACTACCAAGCTAGGCCAAAAGCCTAAGCTTGGGGGAGTACGTGCTTCTCACAGACATTACATTTATGTTTACATATCATTCTATTTGTCGGTGCTCACACGTTTTCATTGTATCATCCATGCTTAGATTTATTTTCTTGCTTTCTTCTTGTGTGTTTGAAAAACTTTAGAAAAACAAAAAAATAGTTGTAGTAATTTACTTTCTGTGTATGCTTAGTAGTAGCACTAAAAATAAAATCCAAAAAGATTTCCTTGTTCTTCTTTTGCTTGTTGGGAGCTTTCCCATGTAAATAGTTTTTCTAGATTTTGCTTTTTCCTTGTATTTGCGTGTTCAAGAAAACCAAAAACTCCAAAAATATTTTAGTGTGTTTCTCTGAATTTCTTTTCCTTTTATTCGAGTTGTACCGAGGAGAAGACCACGATGAAAATGTTGAGTGGGTCTCATATGAATAATTGTTGAACTAATGAAGAGCACATTTTACCTTGTCTTCTCCTATTGAATAAAATGTTTCGCAGATCCTAGCTTAGTCCACGGCACTCTTACACTATTAATATTTTCATATCATTCGGTCGTGCAAGTGAAAGGCAATAATGATGATATATGATGAACTGGTCGTGGCAAGGAGAAACTGGTATGAACTCGACTTGTTCTGCTTGTGTAAGTATGTTTAACCAAGTACCCATGATTTAGCCCATTATGATTAAACATGTTTGCAATGATAATTAGAGATTATAGTTTCGCATGCCATGCATAAGTAGCT
Organism: Secale cereale; assembly: GCA_902687465.1. Taxonomy (NCBI): domain Eukaryota; kingdom Viridiplantae; phylum Streptophyta; class Magnoliopsida; order Poales; family Poaceae; genus Secale; species Secale cereale. The sequence continues at coordinate 794,257,366 of LR738715.1, read as the reverse complement.
AGGAGTTAATAATGATTTTTCTTGGATATCAAATGATTGTGATACAATATGATGATATGGTATCCTCCTCCGAATGTTCGAGTGGCTTGACTTGGCACATGTTTATGCATGTAGTTGAATCAAAACCAACATAGCCTCTATGATATTTATGTTCATGGTGTCCATATCCTACTCATGCGGGTGCCCAATGTTTATTATGCATCATGTTCATGACCATTGTTGCTCTCTAGCTGGCCGTTTCCCAACCTATTTGCTAGCCTTCACTTGTACTAAGCGGGAATACTGCTTGTGCATCAAATTCAAAAACTCAAAGTTATTCCAGATGAGTCCACCATACCTACCTATATGTGGTATTACCCTACCGTTCCAAGTAAATTTTCATGTGCCACCTCTAAAAACCTCAAATCAATATCCCTTTTTTGTGCCTGGATCGTTCATGGAACGACAGGAGGTGGTCGGTATTTTCCATGCTAAGCTGGTTATTCTCAGGTTGAGTGTTTATTCACTCGCCATTGCACGAGAAAAGGGCGTTAATAGGGATTCCCAGTCCCAAATTGCAAAAAAAAAAAAACTTATAAATAAACAAACAAAAACTCCCAATGGAGTTCAAACATTTACTTTTCTGCTTGGGAACCGCCACTAGCTCGTTTAGCATGGGAGATATTGATAGCTGATTGTCGTGAAGTGAATGAGAAGGGTGCACCTCTCAAAATTTCATTTATCTCTGTTTTAAAAACTTGGGCTCTAGCACCTCTGCAAATCACTGCTTCCCTCTGCGAAGGGACTTTCCATTTACTTTTATGTTGTGTCATCACCTTCTCTAATAAGCGCCACATCTGAGAGCACTGTTGTCATGCCTATGCATTGTGTGTAGTGAATGTTGGGTGCTATCATGACTGGATCTTTTCTACCATGAATTACAATGTTTAGTCGTTGCTTGACTTTGGAGGTGTTCTGCATTTATGTTTTGCGGTCTTAGAAAGGGCTAGCGAGATACCACTATTGTCATATTATATCATGGTTGTTTTGACAACGTGTTGCTGTTTGAGATCTCTTATTATTGCTCGCTAGCTGATTATGTTATTGATATGAGTTAATATAATCTTTAAATGTTATTTTTGACATGGTTAGTTATAATGTTGGTTGAAAACATGGGTGTTGTTTAAGCTTATTTATGCAAACAAGGGCAAAAGAGTTCGTAAAAGTTTTCCTTTCTCACTTTCAGTTTATCAACTGAATTGCTTGAGGATAGGCAAAGGTTTAAGCTTGGGGGGTTGATACGTCTCCAACGTATCAACTTTTTCTCACGCTTTTCCTCTTGTTTTGGACTCTAATTTGCATGATTTGAATGAAACTAACCCCAGACTGACGTTGTTTTCATCAGAACTACCATGATGTTGTTTTTGTGCAAAAATGAAAGTTCTCGGAATGAAACGAAACTTTGCGAGGATTTTTTATGGAATAAAATAAAATTGCTGGAGCCAAGACCCACCAGAGAGGGGCCCTTCGGTGGGTATAACCCACCAGGGCGCGCCCCCTCTCCTGGTGCGCCCAGGTGGGTTGTACCCACCTGGTGGCCCCTCAAACGACAACCCTAACCCTATAAATACCTATTTTTGGAGACAATAATCAGGGAGAAAGAATTATCGCGATCCACGAGACGGAGCCGCCATCACCTCATTTTTTTCCTTGGGAGGCCAGATCTGGAGTCCGTTTGGGGTTCCGGAGAGGGGGATCTTCGTTCTTCATCATCAGCAACCCTTCTCCATCGCCAATTCCATGATGCTCCCCACCGGGAGTGAGTAATTCCTTCGTAGGCTCGCTGGTCGGTGAGGGGTTGGTTGAGATTCATCATGTAATCAAATTAATTTTGTTAGGGCCCGATCCCTAGTATCCACTATGTTCTTAGATTGATGTTGTTATGACTTTGCTATGCTTAATGCTTGTCACTTTAGGCCCGGGTGACATGAACTCAGATCTGAACCATTTATGAATTCATCATTATATCCATGTTTTAGATCCGATCTTGCAAGTTATAGTCACCTACTACGTGTTATGATCCGGCAACCCTAGAGTGACAATAACCGGAACCACTCCCGGTGATGACCGTAGTTTGAGGAGTTCATGTATTCACTATGTGTTAATGCTTTGTTCCGGTTCTCTATTAAAAGGAGGCCTTAATATCCCTTAGTTTCCAATATGGACCCTGCTGCCACGGAAGGGTAGGACAAAAGATGTCGTGCAAGTTCTTTTAATAAAGCACGTATGACTATTTACGGAATACATGCTACATTATATCGATGAACTGGAGCTAGTGTTGTATCGCCCTAGGTTATAACTGTCACATGATGAATGTCATCCAACAAGTCACCGATCCAATGCCTACGAATTTGCCCCATGTTGATCTTGCTAAGTTACTAATGTTGCTGCTACTGTTAAACTTGCTACAAAATTACTGCCATCACTGTTACTGTTACTATTGTTGTTGTCATCACTATCAAAACTATCAAACTACTTTGCTACTGATCACTTTGCTGCAGATAATTAATCTCTAGGTGTGGTTGAATTGACAACTCAGCTGCTAATACCTTCAAATATGCTTTGGCTCCCCTTGTGTCGAATCTATAAATTTGGGTTGAATACTCTACCCTTGAAAACTGTTGTGGTCCCCTATACTTGTGGGTTATCAGTATGATAGAACAACTGCTAGCTAATCCTTATGCAGGAGATGGAACTGAACATCCTGACATGCACTTGATATATGTGGAACAAAATTGTGGATTGTTTAAGCTTGCAGGTTTACCCAGGGATGAAATAATGAGGAAGGTTTTCCCTTCATCTTTGAAGGGAAAGGCATTGGTATGGTATAGGCTATGCGATGATATTGGATCATGGAATTGGAATCGTTTGAAATTGGAGTTCCACCAAAAAAAATCATATGCATCTAGTTCCTTGTGATCAGAATTATATATATAATTTTTGGCCTCGTGAAGGAGAAAGTATCGCTCTAGCTTGGGGGAGCCTTAATTCAATGTTATATTCATGCCAATATCATGAGCTCTCAAGAGAAATTATTATCCAGAATTTTTATGCTCGGCTTTCTCATAATGATCGATCCATGCTTGATACTTCTTGTGTTGGTTCTTTTATGAAGAAGACTATTGAATTCTGGTGGGATTTTTTGGAAAGAATTAAACGCAACTCTTAAGATTGGGAACTCGGCAAAGGTAAAGAGTCGGGTATTAAACTTAAGTATGACTGTTTTAAATCTTTTATGGATACCGATGCTTTCCAAAAGTTTAGCACTTAATATGGACTTGACTCTAAGATAGTAGCCTCCTTTTGTGAATCATTTGCTACTCATGTTGAACTCCCTAAAGAGAAGTGGTTTAAATATCACCCACCTATTAAAGAAGAAATTAAAGAACTGGTACCAGTTAAAGAAGAAACTATACTTTATAATGTTGATCCAGTTGTTCCTTCTGCTTATATTGAAAACCCACCTTTCCCTGTTAGGATAAAGGAACATGCTAAAGTTTCAACTGTGGTTAACAAAAGTTATATTAGAACACCTAAACCAGATGAGCAAATTAAAGTAGAACCTAATATTGCTATGGTAAAGGATCTCTTGGAAGAAAATGTGGATGGGCATGTTATTTGCTTTAATGAAGAGGCTGCTAGAATTGCCAAACCTGGTAAAAAGGATAAACATAGACCTGTTGTTGGTATGCCCATTTTCTCTGTCAAAATAGGAGATCATTGCTATCATGGTTTATGTCACATAGGTGCCAGTGTGAGTGCTATTCCCTACTCTTTATACCAAGAAATTATGAATGGCATCGCACCTGTAGAAATAGAAGACATTAATGTCACTATTAAACTTGCTAATAGAGACACTATATCACCAATTGGGATTGTTAGAGATGTTGAAGTCTTGTGTGGGAAAATAAAATACCCTACTGATTTTCTTGTTCTTGGTTCCCCACAAGATGACTTCTGTCCCATTACCTTGGTAGACCTTTCTTGAATATAGTTAATGCTAAGATAGATTGCAAGAAGCAAACTGTTGGTGTTAGTTTTGGTGATGAGTCTCATGAGTTTAATTTTTCCAAGTTTAGTAGGAATCTTCATGAAAAAGAATTGCCTAGTAAGGATGAATTAATTGGTCTTGCTTCTATTGATGTGCCACCCACTGATCCTTTAGAGCAATATTTACTAGACCATGAAAATGATTTACATATGCATGAAAGAAATGAAATAGATAAGAAAATTGAACAACGTCCTCTACTTAAACACAATTTTCCTATTGAAACTCTTGGAGGTCCTCCTCCACCTAAAGGTGATCCTGTGATTGAGTTAAAACAATTGCCAGACACTTTGAAATATGCTTATCTGGATGAAAAGAAAATATATCATGTTATTATTAGTGCTAACCTTTCAAAACATGAAGAAGAAAGATTATTGAAGGTTCTAAGGAACCACCGAGCTGCTATTGGATATACTCTTGATGATTTAAAGGGCATTAGTCCCACTCTATGTCAGCACAAAATTAATATGGAACCTGATGCTAAACCAGTTGTTGATCACCAACGTCGATTAAATTCGAAGATGAAAGAAGTGGTAACAATGGAAATATTAAAACTTCTGGAAGCAGGTATAATATATAGTATAGCTGATAGTAGATGGGTAAGTCCCATTCATTGTGTCCCTAAGAAAGGAGGTATAACTATTGTTCCTAATGATAAGAATGAACTTATTCCGCAAAGAATTGTTACATGCTATAGAATGGTAATTGATTTTAGAAAATTAAACAAAGCAACTAGAAAAGATCATTACCCTTTGCCTTTTATTGATCAAATGCTTGAAAGACTATCTAAGCACACACATTTTTGCTTCCTTGATCGATATTCTGGCTTCTCACAAATACATGTTTCTCAACATGATCAATAAAAGACCACTTTTACTTGTCCTTTTGGAACCTATGCTTATAGATGTATGCCTTTTGGTTTATGTAATGCACCTGCTACCTTTCAAAGATGCATGATGGCAATATTCTCTGACTTTTGTGAAAAGACTGTCGAGGTTTTCATGGATGACTTTTCTGTTTATGGGAAGTCTTTTGATGATTGTTTAAGCAATCTTGAGCGAGTTTTGCAGAGATGTGAATAAACAAATCTCGTCTTGAATTGGGAGAAGTGCCACTTATGGTTAATGAAGGAATTGTCTTGGGTCATAAAATTTCTGAAAGAGGTATTGAAGTGGACCAAGACAAAGTTGATGCAATTGAGAAAATGCCATGTCCTAAGGACATCAAAGGTATTCGTAGTTTCCTAGGTCATGTTGGTTTCTATAGGAGATTTATCAAAGACTTTTCTAAAATCTCTAGGCCTCTTACTAGTCTCTTACAAAAGGATATTCCTTTTGTTTTTTTATGATGATTGTCTTGAAGCCTTTGAAACACTTAAGAAAGCCTTAATATCTGCACCTATTATTCAACCACCTGATTGGAACTTGCCTTTTGAAACTATGTGTGATGCTAGTGATTATGTTGTTGGTGTTGTTCTAGGACAAAGAGTTCATAAGAAATTGAATGTTATTCATTATGCTAATAAAAATCTAGACAGTGCTCAAAGAAATTATGCTACTACTGAAAAAGAATTCTTAGCAGTGGTGTTTGCTTGTGATAAATTTAGACCTTATATTGTTGATTCTAAAGTAACTATTCACACAGACCATGATGCTATTAAATATCTTATGGAAAAGAAAGATGCTAAGCCTAGACTTAATCGTTGGGTTCTCTTGTTGCAAGAATTTGATCTACATAGCATTGATAGAAAAGGAGCTGAGAACCCCATAGCTGACAACTTGTCTAGGCTTGAAAATGTGCTTGATGACCCACTACCTATTGATGATAGTTTTCCTGATGAGCAGTTAGCTGCAATAAATGTTTCTCATAGTACAACTTGGTATGCTGATTATGTTAATTACATTGTTGCTAAATATTTGCCACCTAGCTTTACATACCAACAAAAGAAAAAAATTCTTCTATGATTTAAGACATTACTTTTGGGATGACCCACATCTTTATAAAGGAGTAGATGGTATTATTAGACGTTGTGACCCTGAGCATGAACAGGGACAAATCCTACGAAAATGTCACTCCGGGGCTTATGGAGGACATCATGCTGGAGATAGAACTGCTCACAAGGTATTGCAATCTAGATTTTATTGGCCTACTCTCTTGAAGGATGCTCGTAAGTTTGTGTCATCTTGTGATGAATGCCAAAGAATAGGTAATATCGGTAAGCACCAAGAAATGCCTATGAATTATTCACTTGATGTTCAACCATTTGATGTTTGGGGATTTGACTACATGGGACCTTTTCCTTCCTCTAATGGGTATACACATATTTTGGTTGTTGTTGATTATGTTACTAAATGGCTAGAAGCTATTCCAACCAGTAGTGCTGATCACAACACCTCTATTAAAATGCTTAAGGAAGTTATTTTCCCAAGGTTTGGAGTTCCCAGATATTTAATGACTGATGGTGGTTCACACTTTATTCATGGTGCTTTCAGTAAAATGCTTGCTAAGTATGATGTTAACCATAGAATTGCATCACCCTATCACCCTTAGTCTAGTGGTCAAGTTGAGCTTAGTAATAGAGAAATTAAATTAATTTTGCAAAAGACTGTTAATAGGTCCAGGAAGAATTGGTCTAAGAAATTAGATGATGCACTTTGGGCTTATAGAACAGCTTATAAAAATCCTATGGGTATGTCTCCTTATAAAATGTTTTATGGAAAAGCTTGTCATTTGCCTCTTGAGTTAGAACATAAAGCATACTAGGTAGTTAAAGAACTCAACTATGATTTCAAACTTGCTGGTGAAAAGAGGTTATTTGATATTAGCTCATTAGATGAATGGAGAACCCAAGCTTATGAAAATGCAAAGTTATTCAAAGAAAAAGGTAAAAGATGGCATGACAAAAGAATCCAAAAGTGTGAGTTTAAAGTCGGGGAATACGTTCTTTTATACAACTCTCGTTTTAGATTTTTTGCAGGTAAGCTCCTCTCGAAATGGGAAGGCCCATATGTCATCGAGGAGGTTTACCCGTCTAGTGCCATCAAAATAAATAATTCTGAAGGTACTAACCAGAAGGTTGTTAATGGGCAATGAATAAAGCATCATATCTCAGGTACGCCCATTAATGTTGAAAGTAATATTATCAAAACTTTGACACCGGAAGAGCACATAAAAGAGTCCTTCTGGAACACTCCAGAATTGTGAAAAAGGAGGTACGTGATACGGTAAGTAAACGGACTCCGAAAAATCCACAAAAATATTTTTTGTCAGTTTTGGAATATTTTAGAATTTTGGAAACAAAGAAATTTCCAGGAAGCGTCCCCTGGTGGGCACAAGATACCAGGGTGCGCCCAGATGGGTTGTGCCCACCTGGGACACCTCCCGGACTCCGTTTTTCTTCCATGTACTTGTCCCCCAAGATAAAAAAATCTATATATACTTCCCGAACCTGTTAATCACCGTATCGTGGAGAAATCATCTGTTCTCTTTTTCCTTGATGTTTTTTGTCAGATCCCATCTACGATGGCCTCTTCAAGCTCCTCCAAGGACAAGTTCTTCAAGAACGTCATCAACCCTTATCTGCGGGAAGTGTTGCAGCACCCTCAGGTCATCCAGATGCAGGAGGGGGTGCTTCACCTCCGTGATGTGCCCTGTCCCAAGGGGACGGGAACAGTGGAGGCCAGACTTGAAGCTGTGGAGCAAGACGTCATCCGGTGCAAGGGGATGGTGGAGCGTGGGCTCCATGCCAATCACCTCATGATCACGGACATTTCCCGTGATCTCAAGGTGGATGGCAAGCCCATGAAGGACATCATCTTCACCTTCAACGAGCAAATCAACTTCCTCCAAAGCCAGATCTATGATCTTCGAAACCAAGTGAGTTTGGCTGCTAGTTGCAGGACTCGTGAGACTCACTCTTCCTCTCATGATGGTGGACCACTGCCATGGAAATCTTAGGACAAGAACTCTTTTCTCCATCACCATCATCTTCTTCACAACCAAAGGAGAATTGAGTATCGGGTATGGGCACTCCCCTTGGCTTTCGCCAAGCTTGGGGGAGGTGCCCCGGTATCGTATCATCCCACTATCTTTTTGCTTCTACTTATTTTAGTTCAATCTTTTTACTTTAGATGAAATAAAGTTTAGTTCGATCCTTTCTTTTTGAGAGTTTGCTTAGTGATCTATCCTTGTAATCGTGTGCAAGTTATAATAAAGTTTAGTTTGAGTTTTTGCTTTCTTTACTTTCATGCTGCCAATAAAGAAAAGAAATAAAGAAAAATAAAAAGGAAATAAATCAATAAGATCATATACTAATCCTATGGTAGGTGATAGCACCACATAAGGAAAAGTATAAGTAGCAAATTTTATTAGAGATTGACAAACATAGCATTAGTCAATGATGCAACTCATGAAAGAATTAATAAGGGAAGAGAAGATTCACATATAAATATACTATCCTAGAAATCTTTTGTGATTGTGAGCCCTCATCAAAATATTATATGCCAAAATTGTTGATGTTGGACAAGGAAGACAACTTAATGATCTATGCATGTTTATATTCACATAGAAGTCGTATTATCATAGATCCTTTAACATGTGATGCTTGCCCCCTATCTTTGCTAGCCAAAAATTTCGCACTAAGTAGAGATACTACTTGTGCATCCAAAAACCCTTAAACCCAAATCTTTTTCAAGTGTCCACCATACCTACCTAGGGATTGAGCAAGATCCCTCAACTAAGTTGTCATCGGTGCAAAAGGGCAATAAAAATTGCTTCTAAATATGTGAGATTATTTAGTGTAAGAGAAAATTGAGCGTTGTATGAATTTGGATGACAAAGAATAAAAGCGATAGACTGCATAATAAAGGTTGTCATCTTAAGGGGAGTACAACGTGACGTTCTTTTGTACTAAGGGATTGAGCATGCAAACAAATAAGCGCATGGCAACCTCTGCTTCCCCCTGTGAAGGGCCTATCTTTTACTTTTATGTATTTACTTTTATGCAAAGAGTCAAAGTTTTCCTTCTATTCCTTTTTATTTTTCTCCTTTGGCAAGCATCATGTGGTGAGGAAAGATCTAGGCACATATGTCCAGTTGAATATAGATAGCATGAGTTATTATTGTTGACATCACCCTTGAGGTGAGCATGTTGGGAGGCGAAACTATAAGCCCCTATCTTTCTATGTGTCCGGTTGAAACATATTAATCATGAGTACGAGGTGAGTGTTAGCAATCATAGAAGACTATATGATGGTTGAGTATGTGGACTTGCTTAAAAGGCTCCAATACGTGACCTTTCCTGAAAAGATGATGAATTGTAGTTGCAAAGTTGACTGAGAACATAGTTTGTTGGTTCCTAATAGAGTTTCTGATTCATACTTCGATTATGTGATGAACTGTTACTTATTCATGGGAAGTATATGATGCAAGTTCAATGATAAAAGCCATGTGCTTAATTTTATTGATGTCATAATAATCAACATGATGCTTCTATGCCCGTATTTTGTTTTTATCGACACCTCTCTCTCAAAGCATGTGGACATGTTTTCCGATTTTGGTTTTCGCCTGAGGACAAGCGAGGTCTAAGCTTGGGGGAGTTGATACGTCCATTTTACATCATGTTTTCTTACTGTTATTTATAATGTTTTTATCCATAATAATGCTTTTTGGAGTAAATCGAATGTCTTTTCTTTCATAATGTGCAAAGAACACACCAAGAGGGAGAATTCCGGCAGCTGCAAATCTGGACCTGGAAAAACTACGTCAAGCCACCTATTCTGCACAACTCCAAACAAGCTGAAACTTCACGGAGATTTTTTATGGATTATTTAATAAATACTGGAGCCAATAAACATCAGAGGGGGGCCACCAGGTGGGCACAACCCACCTGGGTGCGCCAGGCCCCCAGGCGCGCCCTGGTGGGTTGTGGCCTCCTCGGCCCACCTCCGGTGCCCATCTTCTGGTATATAAGTGATTCTGACCTAAAAAAATAGGCGTAAGGCTTTCGGGACGGAACATCGCCGTCTCGAGGCTGAACTTGGGCAGGAGCACTTTTGCCCTCTGGCGGAGCGATTCCGCTGGGGGAACTTCCCTCCCGTAGGGGGAAATCATTGTCATCATCATCGCCAACCACTCTCCCATCTTGGGAAGGGCAATCTCCATCAACATCTTCAACAACACCATCTCATCTCAAACCCTAGTTCATCTCAAAGGGGTGACTAGTAGTGTTGATTACATCTTGTAGTTGATTACTATATGGTTTATTTGGTGGAAGATTATATGTTCAGATCCATTATGCTATTTAATACCCCTCTGATCATGAACATGTTTATCATTTGTGAGTAGTTACCTTTGTTCTTGAGGTCACGGGAGAAATCATGTTGCAAGTAATCATGTGAACTTTATATGTGTTCGATATTTTGATAGTATGTATGTTGTGATTCCCATAGTGGTGTCATGTGAACGTCGACTACATGACACTTCATCATATTTGGGCCTATGGGAATGCATTGTTGAGTAGCAATTAGATGGTGGGTTGCGAGAGTGACAGAAACTTAAACCCCAGTTTATGCACTATTCCGTAAGGGGCTGATTGGATCCAAAAGTTTAATGCTATGGTTAGAATTTATTCTTAATACTTTTCTCGTAGTTGCGGATGCTTGCGGGAGGGTTAATCATAAGTAGGAGGTTTATTCAAGTAAGAACAACACCTAAGCACCGGTCCACCCACATATCAAATTATCAAAGTAGCGAACACAAATCAAGCCAACATGATGAAAGTGACTAGGTGAAATTCCCGTGTACCCTCAAGAACGCTTTGCTTATTATAAGAGACCGTTTTGGCCTATCCTTTGACTCAAAAGGATTGGGCTACCTTGCTGCATACTTGTTACTATTATCGTTACTTGCTCGTTACAAATTATCTTGCTATCAAACAACTCGCTACTTACAGTTTCAGCACTTGCAGACATTACCTTACTGAAAACTACTTATCATTTCCTTCTGCTCCTCGTTGGGTTCGACACTCTTACTTAACGAAAAGAGCTACAATTGATCCCCCTATACTTGTGGGTCATCATTGGCCCATGTGCCTTACATACTGTTTCCCAAACGGTTCATTACGACACACATTTGGTTTCACTGCGTCATTAGAAACTACAACTTTAGCCTTGTTAATGTCTATTCACCCGCCCTCTAGACCCATCTTCTCGATCCTTCACTATTGTAACACACAACAAAGGTAGGGTGGGTGTCATCCAATTTTAAAAGGAGAGAGCTCCGGCGAGAAATGTCCCGCTATGGCGAGAAACATTTCATACATCTCATATATTATTAATCTTACCAATGGTCAAAGCCAGCCTAAAAAATGTATTAGGCCATGTATATTTGAATGGAGGGAGTAGAAAAGTTTGCATATTTTGTTGAAGGTTAAAGGTGGATATTAGAAGTTACCCCTTCAATCAAAAGGATTATATTGTTTTGATCTCTTGTTTGATTCATTGCGAGAATATGGATTAGAATTAGTTGATCATGAATATATAAGAATACCGCTTCTAAGTGACTTTAAGATCCATGCAAACTTTTAAGAGGGGTGTGTCGAAGCAAACTTTTAAGAGGGGTGTCCCGCTACGGCAGGAAACCGAGCGGTAAGGGGAGGGTCCGACAGGAAAATATAAAGGTGCGTTCTGGGGTGGGGATTTTGTGTTGGCCCCGCATGTTGGAGATAACATGACAGATAGTCCGGACAATGACATTTCTCCCCCACATACGGTCTGGATTTGAAGACCAAACTGTCAAGAAGGTTGAATTTTGGGGAACCTACTAGGCGTCCACTTGATATTTGAACACGTCAGACCTCGAGACAACCATCATTTATATATGCAGTATAGCCCATAGCAATGCACGGGCATTGTACTGGTCTGCTACTATATCAATTAATGATTCAGCGATGGCAAGACAAGAAAATGATGATGATGATGATGATGATGATGATGATGATGATGATGATGATGATCATAATAATAATAATAATAATAATAATAATAATAATAATAATAATAATAATAATAATAATAATAATAATAATAATAATAATAATAATAATAATAATCATGATGATGATGATGATGATGATGATGATGATGACGATTCAACGTATCAATTAATGTTTTTTCTCTCTTTTCTTCTTCTTCTTCACTTTTTTAGTTTTTTTACGAATTTTCTTTTCAAATTGGCCAACATTAGTTTGTTCATCCAATTCAAAAAATGTTCATCAATGTAGAAAAAAATTCATCGAGTGCAAAATGTGTTCATCGGATTGAAAACATGTTCATCAAATTCAAATTTTGTTTATTGAATTAAAAAATGTTCATCAAATTTGAATGTTTTTCATCGAGTTCAAAAAATGTTCATCAAATTCAAAATTTACTCATTGAATTAAAAAATGTTTGTTTAATTCTAAAAAATCATCTATTTTCCAAAAAAATAATTTGAATACAAATTTTGTTCATCAAGTTCAAAAGGTGTAAATCGACTTCAAAATTTGTTAATTCATGTCAACATTTACAGGTATTAAAAGAGAATCGTGGGATGTACCCAACCAAATATAGACCCTTAAGGACGAGTAGTACCAAGCCTAGCTATCTTATGGGCTTCATGATTAGTAGCTCGAAATTCACAAAACTACATGAAATAAAGGACGTTTCTCCTCGCTTTATCTCATTAATGATCCTTCCGAAAGCGCCTCTAGAATTGTCTCGGATCCCGTTTACCACATCCATGCAGTCAGATGCAATATGTAGGTGTTGCAAGTTTTGATCTTTCACAAGTGATAAACCTTCCCTACACGCAATTTCTCCTAGAGTGGCTGCATCAAGCAAACCTTGGATCACAAGGTAAGAACCATCTCTGTCCCGAAAATAGGCGTCGCGGTGCCGCGGTTATGACCAGAAGATACACCCACATTGACATTCATCCTGACAAAGCCCACCGGTGGAGGGATCCACCTATTCCTTCTATCAACCGATGATGGAGCCGGTTGCCGTGCAGTTTCTTATCTAGTGTAATTCTGCAATGAACCTCGTGATGAAAAGGTGAGTAGATAGCGAACTTTGTTGGATGCCATCATGACTAAGTTTCCTTCTTGCCGTCCAAATCGCCCACATTGTTACTGTCAACCTTGTGATCTCGTCGTTTGAAAGAACTTTCATCATGGAGAACGGCCAATTTCACGCTACAGGTTCAGTAGTCGCTATCATATGCTCGAGCAACAATGGATCGAATAGCGCCCACACACAGCGTGCCATAGTGCACTCGATTAGGTCGTGTCTCCACGAATTGGGCCTCCCGCACACATTGCAGATGTCATTAGTAGCACATGTTTCGATGCTTGTGGGCGTCCTCTATGGGCAGGGAACTCCGCGCAAGCCTCCATAAGAACATCCCGAGCTTCGTCGGGAATGTGACATGCCATAATGTGTCCCAAGATTAATTTGCAGCAGACGTATTAGGCGACCCAGCCTGTCCCTCGAGCCAATCCTCTTTGCGTCTCTCCTTTTCAAATTCACGAACATTTTTCTGTTCATCGAATAAAAGAATGATCATCAATGAGAAACAAATGTTCATAAAATTCAAAAAATGTTGATTGAATTCAAAAAAGAACCATTGGACTTAAAATTCAAAATTTGTGCATCAAATAAAAAAATTGTTCATCAAAGTCGAATATTTTTCATCGATTTAAAAAAATGTTCATTGGGTTCTAAATTTTTTCATCCATTTTTCAAAAATATATTCTTAAATACAAAATTTGTTCATAAAGTTCAAAAAATGTTCATGGACTTTGAAATTTGTTCATTAAATAGAAAAGGATGTTCATCGTTATTAATAATACTCATAAAAATGTTCAACAAAATAAAAAGTTCACTCTTTTGAAATCACGAATTTGTTTGAATCCAAAAATCGGCGAACATTTTTAATCCATGAACGTTTTCTCAAAGTCAGAAGTTTTTGCAAAATGTCGAAAAAATATAGGGGGCACCTCGCGCCCCACATGGGCCGGCGTGCGGGTCACCGAATAGCAAAGATGGGCTGGGCTTCCTCGTGAGGTTACTACTATATACTCCACACGACACGGGCGCGTCCCCCTTGACCTGGTAGATCGATCGCGTCCCCTGTTCCTCTTCTCGGCGGCGGAAGGCAAACGAGCGAGGAACCCTAACCCTAACCAGCTCCGATCCGCAAGGTAGGTTAGGTTCCAACCCCTAACCCTAATCAGTGGTGTAGTTCAGATCCGCAAGGTAGGTTAGTTTCCAACCCGGCCTGATTTCTCTAGTCTTTGCAGGGCTCCGACGATGGCGGCTTCCCTCCGATCGGCGGCGATGAGGATCCTCCGTCCGTCGTTGCTTCCAGGTGCGGGCCTTCGCCGGCTCGTCCACACCGAGACGAAGGTATCTTGTCCTCCGTCCCATCTCTGGCTGGCCGACGTCTGATTGTTGCTCTGATTATATTGGTGGAGGCCCTCCCTTCTTCTCCCCATACTATTATCTCTGCCTTCACCTCAAAAAATAAATAAATACTATTATCTCTGCTTAGCATGAAGAAGAATGCCTTGATATTTCTGTAAAATCTGCGTCTTTTGGTCTCCAGCTAGTTCTGTAGTTTGCCCTGTATCATTGCTAGATGTTCAACTGCCTAGCATGAAGAAATTTATTGGTAAAACTGACGTCTTTTGGTCTCCTGCTAGTTTTATGCACTACTGCCTCTCTACACAAATGCAAGACGTTTTGGCAGTTTAATTTAAACTGCAAAAATGTCCTACATTTGTTTACAGAGGGAGTTGTTTGATGTGCTATTGCTAGATGGTCAACTGCCTGGCATGATGAAATGTTTTGGTAAAACCGACGCACTCTGGTCTCCTGCTGGTTTTATAGTTTGATGTGCCATTGCTAGACGGTCAACTGCCTAGCATCAGGAATGCCTTGACATTATTTTAAAAAGTTTGATGTCTTTTCATCTCCTGCTAGCTTTATACTCTACTAGTTTTCTGTGCCATTGGGTACATGACCAACTGCCTGCCTGCATGAGGAATGCCTTGATATCTTGGTGAAAACTTGATGTCTTTTGGTCTCCCACTAGTTGTATAGTTTGCCGCGCCATTGCTAGATGATCAACTGCCTAGCATGATGAATGCCTTGATATTTTGGTAAAACAGACTTCTTTTGGTATCCAGCCGTTCAATAATAACTGTTTGAACTAAAACCATGCCACTTATTATTGAACGTTGGGAGTACTAGTTTGATGTGCCCGCCCCAGCTCCGGCTGGCTAGATCTGCGGCCCGGCGTCTGATTGTTGATCTGATTATATTTGTGGAGGCCCTCCCTTCTCCCCATACCGTTACTACTTATTTATGAACGGAGGGAGCATCTTATTATATCATAATCATAGGGATGAACGGCTATCCTCTAAACATGCATCTTTTTGATTGATGATCTCTGCCTAGCATGAAGAGTGCCTTGATAGTTTGGTAAAATCGGCCTCTTTTGGTCTACAGCCAGTATAGTTTGCTCTGTATCATTATTATATAGCATGAAGAATGCATTGATGTTTTGGTTATAAAACTTTATTTGTTTTTGTCTCACTAGTTTTTTATAGTCTGCTCTGGATCATTGGTTCATGACCAGCAGCCTAGGCATGAAGAATGCCTTGATGCTTTGGTTATAAAACTTCATTTGTTTTTGTCTCCCACTAGTTTTATTTAGTCTGCTCTGGATCATTGGTACATGACCAGCAGCCTAGCATGAAGAATGCCTTGATGCTTTGGTTATTAAACTTTATTTGTTTTTGTTTCCAGCTAGTTTTATATAGTTTGCTCTGGATCATTATTAGATGCCCAACTGCCTTGCATGAAGAATGCCTTGATGTTTTGGTTATAATAATACTTGATGTCTTTCTGTCTCCAGCTAGTTTTATATAGTCTGCTCTGGATCATTAGTACATGACCAACACCCTAGCATGAAGAATGCCTTGATGTTTTGGTTATTTCTGTCTCCCACTAGTTTTATATAGTTTGGTCTGCAAGATATCAGGTGATATACTTGTCAAGGCTGTTGTCTAGGTATCAGTTCTCAATGCTGCTTCTGTGTTTCCAGCATTCCGGAACCCCCCGTGCCTTGGATGAAGGATGCATCGATGCATCGCAAATCCAGCAGAAGAAGGAGGAGGTGTACAATCTCATCGCCAAGGCTGTGGCGGAGCCCACGACCACCTGGCTGGACAAGCGACTGCTCAAGGCTCTCTCCGTGCAAGTCAAGCCTAGACCAAAGGACCCTCAGTGGTACAGTATCAACAATTATATACTCGTCAGACATAGATATTTGTTCTGTTTCCCTCCCCTACCGTAGTTCATATGTAATTCTTACCATCTCGTCCGACCTACCTGTAGGCGCAAGATAATTTTGACCAAAGTGGCCACCCATTGTACATATGCTTTGGGTATTCTTGCTGCTTATGTGAGCGCTCCTCGCACTGAAGACGGTGCTAAAATAGTAAGGTATGATGGACATCTTGTTACTGCTGAGAGTCTGCCCATGCTACAAGGATATGAGCCTGATGCTACTGCTGAGGGAGTACCCAAGCAAATGGGTTGAAGACGAAATGCAGCTTGCTTGATGGAAAAGCAAGACTGGTATGAGCCTGATGCTACTGCTGAGGGAGTGCGCAAGCAAATGGGTTGAAGACGAAATGCAGCTTGGTTGATGGAAAAGCAAGACTGGTATCAGTAATATATATTCCAGCACTATATTATTATATGTATGTATGTCTGTCTCTTGAAATATGTCTATCCCGTGCTACCTAGAACTTTAGTAGTATTACTGGATGATATTTGTGATCACAGTCCAAGAAGATATTTATGATGTTGCTGACATGGTATGCTATCATTTCTATTGAGAAAATTGCATGAAGATGAGCCTTATGCATTGTTCGATGGATGGACGCTTCATCAGCGGCTTGCCTTCTTTTTTTGTGAATTCCCAACATTGTGTATCATTCCAAAGTTACATTTTTGCATGCTGCTAAGTCATGCCGGCTGCTCGCTTTGTCCTTAAGATGCGAACCTGCTTTGTCCAGGATGATGCCAACTAGGTCTGTCAAGCTCGGGGTGAGGCCATGAAAGGCAGCAGCGTTTCGATGCTTTCAATTATTATCTATAGTTGAGGAGAATGAGGCAAAGAAACAAAAAGAAAAGAAAAAAATAGTCGAACCATGCGGTGGAGAAATGGTGAGCTGGCACCGAGAGAGAACCTTGTGCCTGTTTTTTTTAGGGGTAACCAAGTTTTATTCATTCATAAGCCACATCGGATCATGGGGTTGGGCAAGCCACAAATGATGCCCCTGACCTAAAGAAGGAGCAAACTTGGCTGTGCTATAAGCTTCTCCATTCGAACCTCGAGATTCAAAAACAAAATTACAAGTGTACACAGTAGCTCTCTGAAGTGTCTCATTAAAAATAGTTTCATATCTCCCACGAGAGGACTTGTGGATGTCTTCCACCACCTGCTTAGAATCTAATGCAAGATAATCCTCGGCCAACGCCAATCCCTCCCTACATGCAAATCTTTTGCCGAAATCCTTTTTTTCTCTTTGATATGCCGTGCGCGTGTGTGTGCGCGCACGCGCACGTGTGGCTGTACCGAGAAAATGGAATGAGAGGGGGGGTGTTAAAACTAATTCTGTAATTAGGGGAAATCTCCCCTTGCCCAAACCGTCGTTGCGGTTTGTCCCGCAATGGACGCGCCCCTTCGATCTCCTGGAACCGACGCCCTCTCGAGGGATCGTCATGTCTCTTCAGGACATATAAAGGGGCCTGTAACGATCGATGAACTGGATCGATCACTTTTGATTCAAACACGTTATCACGCTCGTAGAACTCTACCAGAGAGCGAAAAGCAGAAATTGAGAAGGGAAGAAGCACTCACCGCCGGTGAGATGTCGCCCCTCACTTCCTTCTTCCTCCGCCTCATCAGTGAGGACAACCGCTGGGACCGCCTCCTTGCCCGTCGCCGTCGCTGGACGCGGCCTGGGCGCCACTGGACGTGGCCGGAACGCCACTGCATGTGGCCGGGGCGCCACTGGACGCGGTCCGCATGCCGCTGATGGCGCCGCCCGGGGCGGTTACCGTGCCCCTGGACACACCGCGGATGGCCAGCGCGCCACAGAGGGCGCCGCCTAGAGCACTCCCGTCGGCCTTGGCACCACCGTGCATCCCCTCATCGGCTTTGACCCGTGGCTGCTCGTCGGCCCGGCCGCGCCGATGCTGCATGTGGATCCGCCTCCGTCGGCGTACTGGCTGCCTCCGCACTTGCCGACGCTCGTTGCCGAGGACGCCGACCCAAGTCGCCGACCGCCCGGCTACTCACCCGTGCCGATGCGCACTGAGGTGACCGCGGAGGAGGCGCTCACCTTCGTCTCCGCGCCGACCGGCGCCTCCGGCGTTATCCGCTTCGGGGCCGGGATCGAATCCTCCAACGGACTCGCCTCGCCGCAGCTGGAAACGGCCGCAGCCTCTAGCAGCCGCGTCGAGCGGAGATTCGGTCGCCTCTTCGAGCAGGCCGTCGCTGCCATCGACCACCGTCCTCGCCGCCGCGCCGGCTCGTGGGCTCCGGCGAGCCTCGACCTCCCCAGCGTCGCGTCGCAGGGAGCACGCCTGGACCCCGTCGTCGTTGCTTCTTCTTCAGACGAGGAGGAGTTGGCGGGGCTGCGCCAATGACCACTGGAGACGACAAGGGGAGGCACTGGCGCCCGCTCCAATCGGCGGCGGCTGCAGCTCCCCGCGAGCGCAGGTGCGGAGGGGATTGTGCGGTGGTGCGGGTCGGGGCTGGACCCTTATCCATAACCGCCCCATCCCCTCGCTATTATATGGTGTTCGTTGGCTGGGCCTCAGGCCAACCAAGCAAACCCACCTTGGATAGCATCGGGCTGCCCCGTGTGGCTGTTATTTTTATTTTTCGTTTCTTTTCCTTTCTTATTTCTCTGCTTAGTACTGTACTAGTTAGTACTAGTTATTGTATTAACTAGGAAAATTGCCCTACCCGCAAAAAAAAAACTAGGAAAATTGCCCGTGCGTTGCAACGGGAGAAAAAAAATCAGGGTAATATGTTCTCGTACAATGTTGCTCCAACTTTTTTCTAGAGGGCCTAGCTGTTCAAACTCAGCGGCTATTACAACATGTGCTCGTATTCATATGTACCATCCCAATAAGCATGGCTCTAGACATAATATAATTTAGGACAGTGAATAAAACTTGGAGGATGGATATAATGCAATTATTGTACCGCACCAAATTAATTTCAACAGGGATACGGCCAACCTCGACGAACAGGGACCAGGTTGCAGTGCTATACCTTGTTTTTTTTTTAATTGTAGTGCTATACCTTGTTGTTGCCCCTTGTTGGCAGAGATGGTCCTCGTTGAATCCTCAGCCACTTGCAAGCTACAGTAGAAAGAATTTCATATCAGCATGTGCTTTTAGTTTCCTTTCTTGAATTTACAAACATTGTTACACGTGTCCATACAGTCCTTAGCTTTATTTATCAGGTCAGTTTAGCAGGATACAGCCATATTAATTCTACTGAATTGTGTAATCAAAAGAGGGGAAATGAGGGGCACCACAAAGTATAGATTCAACATTAGATAGATAAGTAAGTAATTTAGTCAATAGCATTTACTCTTTACTAATTCAGTATCAGTAAGGTTTATAGCATGGTACTAAGCAAACCGTTGTAGGTTGTTTCTATTTGCAACAATATAGCCCTAGTGCCTAATGAAAGCTATACGAAGGACCTTCCCAACTCAGAACAGTCACTATTCAAGATCACATTGACACATTAATGAATCTGCACCTCAACTAATAATATGAAATTAGTATTTCACATAGAAAAGGAGGATCAGATTGGAATATATCTAGTTTTTTTACCAGAAGAACATATCTAGTATTGCCAAAAATATATATCAAAATAGCACACATTTAGTTTAAACATGACAATTGTTGTGATTTCTAAATCGATGTGGCTACATTCTATTAGTGTCTTGGTATGAGTGAGAAATATTTAGTCTGAAAAGACAACATATAAATGAGAGCCTAAAAAGGAGTATTATTAAAATTATGTGCATCATATGCACAGAGGCATGCAGCCATTTAGTAAATAGTCGAATTATAAGCATGAACTTGTATGTTGTGCCACTCGTAAATGCACTAAGCTTAATTGTTCCTGGCAGTAAAGCTGGCACCACCTCTCCTGAAACAGATTCACATATATAATGATTCATGGAGGCATGCCCTCTTGGAGTGCACCATGTCCAGGTGCATTTGGTCCTTAGCTGAAACTCGCTTAGTGGAGCATTGGAGTCAGAACAGCGATATGAATGCAAGAAACTGGATTTTTTCAATGCATGACAAACTATCCCAAAGGGACTTTGTTCTTCTGGTGGTAACGCGGTGGTCGGTATGGAAAGCTAGACAGAAGGCCATTTACGAGGAAGAAACGGGCCAATGGTAGGAGGTTTCTTATTTGATCTCATCAACCGGATGTTCATTTTCTGGCTGCATCCAAATGAATGTAATGGAAGTGTATCTAGAAGGTACAATAACTATGGTGACATGTACTGATCTGAGAAGTCGATTCAATAAAGAGTCCGGGGACATAAGATGGCGTGGTCGTATTTAGGTTATGTAGCGTGCAGGAGAGGGAATTCATCATATCAATATAAATATGAATCGACATGATAGAAGCATACCACTTGAGCACAGAGTGTGGCAGCTAGTGCTTCAATATTTTCTGAGTATTCACTGAGTGAGCTTTTGAAACACTGAACCAAGAATTAAACTCATGAACGGACATGTTCTGATCATGTGGAGGTACACATAGACATCAGAAGGTAACTTTCTTTGCTCCATGCATTACTCTGACCAGACATTCTCATCATCAAAATGCAGTGTAATAAATGGAAGGTCATCAAAATTTTAGTCTGAACCTCGTATACTTACATATACAGTATCCTGATTTCATGAACAATTTGGCAATAAATCCAAAAGTGAAAGATTAATCAGATTTTTGTAAGGATGCATTAGCTAGTGCACACACGCTCATACCATGACCTACATAAAGCTACTCGGTGTGAAAACGCACCTTCGTCAGTCTGGGCATTGGAGAGAGAGAGAAAGATCCTCCTTGGAGCCACGGGTGCCAATTACTTGTCAAGATGAGCTGTTTGAGTTCAGACACATAAATAAAAGAACAGGGCATCAACACAAAGTAAGTTTCCTTTGCACTCTTATGTTTGTAATACACGACTATGATGGTGTCTCTGTAGGACTCATTTGCACAAAAAATATGAGTTCTGGATGCTTATTGCACTCCTTTCTTGACATCGATCAGACTCCTTTTATCCAAACTTACTTAACATCGATCAGACTTCTTTTTCCCAAACTTAGGAGCATGCACATACGACAGGAAGCTGCAGCGATCCGGCGAGAGGTTGCTGCCTACAATGTGGTGCCCTCAGGATGGCGCAAGAAGCTGTCTCCCGGATGCGAACCTGCATGACTGCTTGAGAATAATCTGTGGAGAAGTTAACAATACGCCTCAAATTAAAAGAAATGTGAGAGTGTTGCTCTGTTTTGCACCTGCAAGTACCTGGTGTGTCTCCGGCACAAGGACGTGGACAGAGTGTATGAATGGGGGATGCCGCGCAGCGCAAGCCTCCAAAGTGTGCCCACGGGGAATGATCCAATTCTGTCAGATGAGGCGCCCTGATCTGGAAGTCACAAGAATATTTATAACAACTATCAATTGCCGCTGAAATAACTAAATTGTTCTCTCACTTCAGGCAATAATGAATATCAATCAATTAGTAATACTCTGCAAGCTTCAGGCAACGATGGTGCTCGCCGGTCAGATCTGAAGATTGGGGAGCGGCAGGCCTCTCATACGTATGGAGCTCCTCTCTTTGGCATGCTCGTTCGTTGTACGGGGATGGGGGCAGCAAGCTCTGTTCTTGAAAGGAGAGGTGTGGCCGCTGAGGAAGGATGTGCCCTGAGCGGAACGGCACGCGCGCGAGTCGAGGCCGGCGGGATGTTGAACCCCATGGCGCCCAGCGCCGCCATCGTCTCCTCCTGATCCTCTCCGAACTCCCGAACCACACTATCCCACCCGCCTCCGTGCTCGTGTAGCGTAGCGGCGGAAGCGCGGCCGCCGTTTTCACCTTATCCTCGGGGATGGTGGCGGGTGCCGGAGGCGTCGGGGCCGGCGGCGAGCGTTGGAGGAGTCTGGGCCGGCGGCGCGCTGGCGCTGGGTGGAGATGGGAGGGTCGTGGGTCGTCTGGGTGTTTTTTTTCTTTTATCTCGTACAGACCAATTCGGCTGACTCTTATCAATTGGCCTGCGGGTTGATTTCAGAAAACTTCAAGGATGTTTTTGTAAAAACGGCGCGACGGTGAACCCTGCTGACTCGTTCGGTGCTTTATTATAACTAGTAAATGTGCCCGTGCGTTGCTACGGGTTGAACATTGACCATGTCGACCATTTATACATGTAAATGTGGCAACCTAGAGGCTTCTTCCCATACTCCGAAATATCTAACCATATTGAAGATGTGCAAAGTGCAATCAACATGGTGTTTAATCACTCGTCAGGTGTTGAACCAAATGTTAAAATTTTCTCCAACACCAACACTTTAAAGATTGCTGCCACTGATTGAACAATATTTATATGATACAATCATATAAAGATAACTTAGCACATTTACTATGAATAATGAATATTTCGAAAGTCATGGCACAGTAGAACAAATCAACCAAGTATTCTACTGAAGTAAGCAGAAATGAAAAAGAATGGCTCACATTTCTTGCCAAAATATCAAAAAGCAAGCTTGAAAAAAATACATTTTTGTTGTCGAACCCCAATGGCATTTGTCCTCCCATCATGAAATAAATTTTTTATTCTCTGTTTGTTTGTTGATGCATGGTTTTATACATTTTTGTTTGTTTGTTATCGAACCCGAACCACCCACCTTGGCCTAGCCAGAGGCGACTCAACCACAAACACAGAGCAATGAACCCCGGGCAAGAGGACCACGTCAAACTCCTGCCCAGCGGCCCCTCCACGTCGCCGGCCTACTACCAGCACACGGACCTAGTGAAGGCGGACGCCGGCCAAACCACGGGGGCTGCACATGGCAGCCGGCAACTCCAGCCACCTAGCGGCCACTCCGGCGACCCCGCCCCACCTCGACTCCATGCACGAGGCCCCATCACCGCCGACCATGCCGAGGTCACCACCGATCGACCGCATCCCCGCCTCCACGCCCGCAGGAAGAATCTGCAGCACAACCACCAGAGGACGGCTGCCGGCCTCGAGCCCTAGTCCAACGGAGCAGCCACAAGTCACGCCGTCGAAGCCAGCTGGGCCCCAGGCCAGCCCGCGGGCCACCCATGGCCACCCCCGACGGAAGCTCAGATTCGTCGGGGCGTCCGCTCCGCACCCCGCACCAACTCTAGAGGAGCGGCGCCCCATAGCATGCTAGCCCCACGCCTCCATGTAACCCGCGCCATCCGCGAGCAGCTCGCCGGAGGGCTCTTGATCCAAATCTAGGTCGAAGAAACCCACCACCGCCACTCCTGGCAGGCACGCTAGCTCCACCCCGATGCGCAGCCCCCCGCACTTCCGCCCCAGGAGCCTCCGACCAGCACCCCGAATGCTGGCACGCTGTCTCACTGTGATGATTTCTTCCACTTGCCATCATTATTCCGAGTGAATTTCTAACCCCAGAGTCCGGCATCAACTGTAAGACCGAAATCAGCATGTTAAACTCGCGCCAATAGCAAGCAGTCAATGGTGCAAGTCTTGTGCTTTGCTTAACCTGTCATTTTTTACAATTTTGGTTCATTAGTAGTGGTAGCCTCAAGGCTTTGGCATTTTCTAATGATGTGATTGAAGAAATCCTGCAATTCTGAAAGATTCTTTTTCCCGTCAGATCTAATGATCTGACAAAGCATATTGTCAACATTTTTTTTTAAGCAAGATCTGTATTTTACTATTTTCCCCTCTTTTTCTTGCATGTTCAGACCCCAACTGGCCTAAGTACAACATTGACCTTCAGTGTTAAATGACCTTTACTACGGAACTATGAGAGGATATTGAAGAAGAAATGTCAGTCTATCTGTATATTTACTATAGTCACTCCAGTGACCGTTCCTGACAAATAATCACCGAAAATAATGTTCAATCCACTCTGCCGCCGGTCCTCGTCCGTGCCCTTCTAGTCCTTCACGCTGGTATATTTCCAGATTATTGCAAATATCATATCATGGAAAACAAAACATAGTACTTTTCAACGGACCAGGAGAACCAATAAGATTGTTCTAAAAGTACTGGCATGCTATACTTGCAACTAAGAGAAGTAGGTTTACCGATAAGTTGATAAACACATATTATGAGTACTCATGAGAGGCAGGAGAGGAAAAACGTTGAAAATATGAAGCAGTTGATGTAACTCAGAGTTGCCACAGAAAAGAGCCTGATTTATGACCATCTCAGCTGTACAGAAAAAAAATAATGAGCATCAAACAGTGGGAGTGGGTAAGGGATTTTCAATCAAAAGGGGAAAACATTTATCATAAAATAACATGGGAAACAAACTGTAGTCAATTCAAATATGCTCTACAGTGACAAGCAAATTGATGTAGCCTTGGCCAATGAAACGAAAACTAAACTGAAGTGCATCAAAATAATGTTTAATTGAATTAACATCCTAACATAGCACACAAATAATAAAGAATGGATGGCTAAGCATAAGGCCATAACTTGAATTTCTTGAATTGGAGAAACAACAAAGATGGATAACAATAAGAAAATGAAGGATTAGCATTTATGCTTTGTATACTGTACCAATAGCAGGTCAATTGCTTCGGATTCCAGCGTTCGGACTGCGTGCATCACTCTTTGCACTTTCCACTAACAGAAATTACAGAACTCATGTCAGTGTCGCCAGTCTTCTATTTCCACTGTGAAGTGTGCATACTCTACACTGGGCATGAGGAAATATTTAAATTTCCATATGTATCTGCAAGAAGGCAAATCAGAGGTTCAGTCCATTCCAGTAAAATTTGATGCTTCTATAATGAAAGCACAGTTGACGTGATCCAATGTTGAAATTGGCTATCAACATGGCTTTATGAAACAAGCAATTTCCATTAATTCATACTTAAAGCATATGGCAAATCATGTAAAGGCTGTTGATGCCCACTTCGTTTAAAATGTTTTTACCTATTATATCAACTTGTTTTATATGTTCTGACCACAATCCACCTATGGTACAAGCCTATACTTTGAGACGGCTTTGAAGTTTCTGCATGTTGCATCTCTCTTGGAAACTCACAAATGTGTCTCTTTTTGTATATACAATTTCCGTATAGGTTTCCCCAAATAAAATGAATGTATGCTGGTCACGCATCAAAAGGACATGGATTTTTAGAACATCTGCACCCGGGCCCTGCTATCCTGGCTGTCCAATATTGCTAAGATCTGTGCAACACAACTAACTTTCTATATGAAATTTTCTCTTTTTTGCTTCTTTCACATAGAACATGTCTTGAAGTTCAAACCTTTGCAGCGTGGCAAAGATTTCTATCTAGAATCTAGGAAAAATCTTTTCAGAATTTTTTGTCAAACATATATATACAAAAAAAATGATTTTTTAGATTAAAAAATGATTTTTTGTATATATATGTTTGACAAAAAATTCTGAAAAGATTTTTCCTAGATTCTAGATAGAAATCTTTGCCATGCTGCAAAGGTTTGAACTTCAAAACATCTTTTGTGTGAGAGAAACAAAAAAGAGAAATGTGTTTACACGGATCACGATGCACATACACTAGTAGATAAAGGGTCATCAGACCCGGTTCATTTGGGCCTTTAGCCCCGGTTCCAGAACCGGGACAAGAGGGTCGGTACTAATGCTCTGACCCTTTAGTCCCGGTTCAATCCAGAACCGGGGCAGAAGGGTGTCCACGTGGCCTGTGCACCGAGTCCAGGCAGGAGGGGCTTTAGTCCCGGTTGGTGGTATCAACCGGGACCAAAAGGCATCCACGCGTCAGCATTTCTGTGGCTGTGGTTTTTGTTTTTTTTTTGAAAGGGGAGGGGGGGTTTTAGGTTTTGGGGGGTTAATTTAGGTGTTTCATATATTGTGTTAGCTAGCTAATTAATAGAGAGAAGTGTCCTCTCTTATGTCCGTGCTTGGTCGACGCTACATACTACACATACGTATATAGAGAGGACTAGAGTCACGCTAGCTAGCTAGCTAGCTAGCTGCTAGCTACTAAGTAAACGAAGGAAACATAAGATCGTATAATCAACATATATATATGCATACAGAGAGAAGCAATATCGACCACCTCTCCTTCTCCGAGAGATTGGTCGAACAACAAGTTCTCGTATATCTATCCGACACTACCGGGCACATATAAACAAGAATTATCTCTTACAAAAATAATCTCCTATCATATGGATGCATGATCCACATAGTATTCTCCGTCTTCAGAGATCACGTGTTCAAGGAAGAATGCCGCCAATTCCTCTTGAATTGCTCGCAGACGATCTGGTGTTAGGAGTTCATCCTGCATCCGAAACATCTAATTTGAAGTAGGGGGTCAATACATGAAATGATGCTATAAATTTGTGAATATTATTGATTGCTTACGCACTTCAAATTGTTCATCAGTGTAGCCCCGCTCACAGGTCGTGTGGCGGATGGACTCGCAAATGTAGTATCCACAATAATCATTCCCGGGTTCCTGCCACAACCACTTTACAAGAAATAGAGGTCAATCAAACTGATAAGCTAAGAATGCCAAATTGGTATTGATGAAACTAGCGCTTGAATCAAGATATAGGAGATGCGCGCGCGGAACATGCTACTATATAGTACTTACTTTCGGGTATCTAAATTGTAGCTTCTTCGGCAGTCCCGGAGCTTTTTTGGTGAATTTTTTCCAAGCCCTGCCAGACAAAGAAAACAATTAGTTGATATCAGAAATGAAGTTGCTGATATATATGCATGGTGGATAATATTGATCGATTTAACTTACCTGGCTAGCATTTGAGTCATGTCCGCATACTCCTCGGGATCTTTACGTTTAGAGTCCAAGACAGTTACTACTCCCTTCTCAAGCTTAATCTCTAAGAGAATATAGTGGAAGCTGTGCACGAATGCATGAGATCATCAATTACATCACTATAACCTTGACTGATATATAAGGGAAACCAAATATGCACAAGACAGTAACACTCACTTGAAGTTGTAAGGAAAGAGTATTATATCTTTGTTTTCATTTACCACCAACGATCGTAGCAAGTTGGTCTCGGTATCGTCGGGACGCAATTTAACCTCGGTTGCATCTATGAGGTATGTGTTAATAAACCCAATATCACCTACTT
>LR738715.1:794203870-794223625 GCA_902687465.1 Secale cereale | reverse complement strand
CCTAACGGCATGAGTGGAACAAATCACCAAGCAAAAGGCTTAGCCTTCCACCCTTGCCAATATATAGATGATTTCATTTTAAGCATTTATATAGTGTGATATAACCCAACAAAACTTCAACATGAAGCAAGCATCTTCAATCTTCACCTGCAACTAGCAATGCTATAAGAAGGGCTGAGCGAAGCGTACTTAGCCAAGCAACGGTTTGCATAGGTAGGGTGGTTAGACATGGACATGGTTACAAGTAGGAGGCTGGCAGGAAAGACATGGGCATCGAGGCAAAACTATAGAGCGGAACTACTAGCAATAGGCAAAGATAGTAATGTTATCGGGGTTCGGTCATCTTGCCTGAAGAGTAGTCGTTCGGATCGTAAGAAGGGTCCACGTGCTCAACCTCGTTGGTAACCTCGTGCTCGTACTCGTACTCGGTCTCAGCTTCCGGCTCTAAACAATACAATCACACAAGGCACGAATCAACAAGATGCAATGCGCACACCAAAATGATGGATGCAGGAAGGATGCACTAAGGGAGCACACGGAGCACGGAAAAATAGCACTCAAGCAAATCACTTAAAAACACGGCAACAATAAGATATTATGAATCTACACAGAAAATCAATCAAGTTTCATATAAGACTCGCTGAAAACGGAGCTACGGGCTAAAAGTTATGCCCGAAACAAGAAACACGCGAAAGCTGAAAATTACAGCAACATAGCAACTTCGGAGCACTAGAAAAATAAGCTACAGCACTCAAACAACATGGCAAAGAGCATGAACATAAACTAGACATATCCTACAGCAAATAAGTCCAAAGGTGCACCCCCAAAGGAGCCACGGATCAATAGCAACAAGCTTGGACATATTGAACTTGACAATAAAATTCTGACAGCAGAATTTTATTGAAACTTTGGTGCAAAAGTTAAACATGCTACAGCCACTCAAATAAGCATGTGAGAACATGAATGGAAAGTCAACAATATATACTACAAGGAACCATCAAGATCCACCCCAAAACTATCATGGTTTGTCCTAGAGCAGCAAGCAAACATGGCATCGGAACGTTACAGATTTCAGACTTAGTGAAAAACCACTAAGTGTTAAAACAGCAGTTTCATCATGGCATCTAAAAGAGCAAGTTTAAGTCACCTCGAAACTAAACATGGCAAGTGGTAAGCACCACATCAAAGTACACATGATGGTGATTCCGAAACACACAAGCATGCATCATGGAGATAAACACAATGATAGCAATGAGCTCAACAAGATGGCATTTCATAACAAGTTAAACAAGTAAACAGCCACATGGCACTTTGCAACGAGGATAACCATGGCAAGAATAAATCTATCATGCAACCTAACACAAGCAACATGTAGAGCATGGCAAGACGAACACGTGGACATGTCATTTGCATCATTCGGATAAACGAGCTAAAAGATGTCACATAGCAAAGATGGCATAAAAACATCACATAACAGCAGTTTATATCGGGATGCACTCTTGCAACAGAAAAATAAGCATCTAGATGATCTCTAACATGCATGGCACAAAGAGATGAAACGTAGTGCTAATCACCACGAACGTCTGGACACCTCATTTGCGCAAAACGGATCACCACACTAAAAGTTATCATCATTCTAAAACTGCATCACACAACACAAATCAGGGGACTTAGAGGGAAAAACTACCTCCTCAGATCTGGTCAAACGGGCTGGAGAAGTCAAACGGGTCTCGGGCTGGATCCGGTGCGGTGGCGGCCCGAGAGGAGGCTGAAGTGGGCTGGCAGATCTGGGCGGCGCGCGACGGAGAAGCGGGCCGCGGTCAACCCGGCGGATCGGAGGGCCTGCGAGGAGCTGGCGAGGCCGGCCCGTGGGGAGGCGGTGCTGTCGGGCCGGGGCGATCGGGCCCAACCGGCGGAGGCGGCTGGCGATGCGAGCGCTCTGGATCCTCCCGATCCAGAGGCTGGCGGCGGCGAGGGATGGCGATACGGCTGGGGCGTCTTGGGCCCGCGGCGGTGAGGCGGCCCAGCGCGGGTGGAGCACTGGCGCGCGGAACTTGGGCCGACAGGCGGGGCACGGTGCGGGAGCCTGGCGCGGGACGGGCCTTGCGGCGGCTGGAGGGGCCCCGCGAGCGGGAGGCCCAGGCGGAGGCGCGCGGCCTCAGCTGGCGATCGGGCCGAGCGGATTGGGGATCCAGGCGAGCGAGTCAACGGCGCCCGATCCAGATCCGGCGAAGGAAACGGCGGCGCTGGCTTGGCTCCTCGAAGCCAGCTGCGGTGGCGAGGTGGCGCGGCTCCGGTGGAGCTGGCCGGAGGCGGTGAGGCGGTGCGAACTGCGGGATCCGGCCGGTGGGAATGGTGAGGTGAGAGGAGGGTGGTTTTCCGGCGAGGAGGTGGTATTCCGGCGAGATGGTGGCTGGAGGAAGGGGATGAAGTGGGGGCTAGGGTTTCCTTGTTTTAGGGCACAAATTTGGGGGAGTGGACAAATATATAGGCACAAGTAGCTAGGGTTGTCCAAATGGAGTGCGGTTTTCGGCCACCGGATCAGATTTGGATGGCCTAGATGATAGAAGTGACTAGGAGGGGTTTGTGGGCTGTTGGAGGGGGTGTCTTGGGCCTCAAAGTGGAGGCACTTTGAGCCCACGAGAATAACTGTTGGGGTAGTAAGCGGACTCGAAACGCGACGAGATTTGACACGCGGGTTACACACAACAAAACAACAACACACGACAAGTCTCGCACCGCACCGGTAACGTTACACGGCCAAACACCAAAGTAGGCCTACGGGACGCCACGGACACGTGAGGGAGCTCCGGAACGCGAAACAGACAACGGGAAGGAACGCGTGGAACCGGATGCAACCGACAACACAAATGCAATGCGATGCACATGACTACATGATATGAATGAATGCCACACACGCACACAACAAAATGACGAAAACCCGAAAGACAAAGAACCCGGAATGGAATAGATGAAGTCAGAGATATATTATATGCCCAAAAGGGAAAGTATTACATCCGGGGCATTACATTGAGGAAGAAAAAAAAATGTAAAACCAGATCGGTCAATTGTGTGCATGTAGATTCTTTTTGGACATAAGCATCAGACTATATGTGTTGTTTGCATGCTAGAGTATCATATTTTTCCTAGAAGCAATTTAGTTAACAGAAAAATGATATTAAAGTAAGAGCATTACTATATGCTACCTCGGTAAACTAATATAATAGGTTTTCGATCACTAAAGTAGAGATCTAAACATTTTTATATTAGTTACGGAGGGAGTATACATTATGTTTTCCATCTAACTTCACTACGACGTTGTAGATCAGTCTGTCGATGCCTAGTTATGAAGCATACCACGCCAGCAGATTAACCATTTAAATGACGCAGGACAATAAAAATGTCGTGTATGCAACACTTCCAAAGAAATTTTACATGGATGCAATTGTTCTTGTTTCTCCATAGCATCAATATTTGTGTTAAAATGACGTACGACCATCAACATGGCCATCTTCAGGGACGTCGAGCATGTCATGTTGTTCTTGATCCGGAACAACAACTTTATTGAGAGCAATTAAAGACTCTGTGGCCATGATATGTCTTTGCGTTGATAGTTTATTATGCACTCGTATAAACCGGAATTAGAGATAATTTATATATTTACTTCATTGCACGTTCAGACATATATGCTTTCGCCGTGTGTCCTCACCTATGTAGTCAGTATGATTACGTGAAAAACACAAACAGACATAAATCCAATTTTAAAAATAAAAAAATTGTAGAAACAAACCTGGCAATTGTGATTCCAAGAAGAAGAAAAATGCAAGCACGACAAAAATCAAGCGATTTGATGATAAAAGAGTGTGTCCCTCATTAACTTTTCTTTGATATATTCTAATATTGGGTGAGTGCTTCGTCATCACCCCACCCACAAGGCCGGCCCGCCGGAGCTCCAGCGCCTCTCCTTCTCCCTCCCGTTTCTCTTTTTCCTCTCTTCCTTTCCCTGCCTCTCTGCTTTGCTTTTCCATGGTCCAACGGGCGGGCGCTGCTACAGCGACCAGGACTCCTGTTTGGGGCAACGACGGCAACCAGGACTCCTCTTTGCCTGGGATAACATGATTTGTGTGGATTTGTTCCCTCTTCTTTGATCTGTTTTGGTCCTATTCTTGTTAGCTTCTGATGCAGAAACGCCGCCGACGTATAAAAGTTGATGGAATCAGGTGCAAAGAAGCGGGGTGGGACTATTATTACTTTGTACTCAAAGATTTTTTTAGAGATACTTTGTACACGCAGTTTTTGTTTGAGGGGTCTTTGTACACGCAGCTGGCTTTACATGTTTTTTTAGGATCGCTGGCTTACATGTTGGACGGGCATGTATTCCCTAGCGAGTTGGGCCTGATTCGGTGTGCCAGGTCATGGACGAAAATCAGGGGGTAAGAAGCGATCCGTGCTTTATTATTTATTACATCCCCAAATTATTAGTAATACCTCGTTTATAAAGAAATTTTATCTATACAAATCGCAAAAGCGTATTATGACATGAGAAGAAAGCGTATTGTGACGGTGAACCCGACGGACTCGTTCCGTGCTTTATTATTAGGTAAAGACTAGGAAAATGACCCGTGCGTTGCAACGGGATAAAAATTCATCGGACTCCTCCAACACTCCTAATTCAATCACTATGTTCTAAGCCGGCCATCTATTCTTTTGAGGGGGGGAAATGGCTTCATTGTTGGAGTTGTGGGTTGTGCTTCGCTAATGAGTAAACATCATAATTAGGAATTACCGTTTACGTCCAGTTGAATGTACATGTTATTGTTAAAGTTATCAACATATGCATCATAACTTTTTATCTCAATTGGCTAAAGGAACCCATTTTGAAAGTTTCCTTCAAATACGCACACTTTTTTTTAAAATAAAATAAAAGCAAAACACTAACCACTACAGCCAAATTAGATTTGTTGAGGTAACCCACCAATGAGCAACGTGCATGTTCTTCTCTTTGATCATATGTATGCGCAATGCTGATCCTTCGACCATAACATGATTGAAGCACGTCCACTTTCAGGGACGTTAAGCATGGCACATATTTTCCGGAACAACAACTTCACGGAGATCAACCTCTATGGCCATGACTTCTAAATGTCTATGTTTTGGCAACAAAGGTTTATTACGCAGTCGTGTATCTAGGTGAGATCAGCTGCGCCTGAAAATAAATTGTTTTGTATTCTGCTTTCGTATGTAAATCTTCGTTGTATACTTCATAGCACGTTTAGGTATATATGCTTCCCGTGTGTGTGGTAGCATGTGTATACATGTTATTTCAACATTCTGTAATCCTAACTGGACTGATGTCCGTTTCCTTTCCGGCTTTTACGTCGTAGTATAGTAGCAGTCCGTAAAGTTAGATAAAAAATAGGACATAAACAATCATCAAACTTTAAAAACGATCAACATCAAAATATTCTGGTCCTCTTATATTTTTCCTATTTTTTTCGTTCATCGATCAGGGTCATAATCACCAACGTCAATGTCTTATGCAGCGCATCACTTTCTTATTTTTCTGCCGCTAAAGTATATTCAACAGCGCATATAGCCCATACCACATATAGAATCGTTAGCCTTTTTTCTTCTTTACTTCTTGTGTAATTAGGTCTTTCCTTCTTTATTTCTTCTCTAATTGGCCTCTCTTTCCTTCCTCATTTATCTGTGCGATCTCCGAGAAGATTTTCTGATACACAGGAAATTAAGGGCGTATATAAATGAGATAAATTGGTTATAGGGAAGCGAGGTGAGACTATTTCTGGGAGTATTTGAATCAACCTTCTCATGTATCAAATGTACAAAAACTAAGGAGGGGTTTCTCTTTTGCAAAGAGCCTACACGTCTGTGTTTGTAGTGTCTTCCGTTGGATTTGCATGTGGCCTATATTGATGATCAGAGTCAGACACGTATCGTCGACAACATATATAGTGACAGGTGCCCACTACGACGGCACCACCTAGTTCTCTCGTGATCGTTATCTTCCTTGGCAGATGTTCCCATCGCTCTGGCTTCTGAGCGGCTTCACCAGCCACCGCCTCCAACTAAGATCGGCCGGTCATCTGTGTCCATCCCATCGAACCTCCCAATCGATGTGGGGGCATAGTTCATCTTCATCTGCTCTGGCCACCTCGGTGACACCTCTGAGCACGATCCCCTGCCTCCATCTCCCACCTTCCCTTCTCCTTCCCAAGAAGGCCACGGTGATGGGCGACCACTTCAGCGCTGCTTTTGCGCAGGTGTGGTTAGGGTGGTGCTAGTGCGACCTTGGCGAGCAGCTGCTTACCCACTTCCGCGCAGGTC
Organism: Secale cereale; assembly: GCA_902687465.1. Lineage (NCBI taxonomy): Eukaryota > Viridiplantae > Streptophyta > Magnoliopsida > Poales > Poaceae > Secale > Secale cereale. Next base: position 794,217,280 of record LR738715.1, on the reverse strand, counting down.
TCAGTGCGGGACTCCGCCAACGCCATTGAAGGTCAATGTGGGAGGTGGGCGCCATTGCCTTGTCAGGAGGGGCGCCATTGCGCAGGAGGTCGCGATGGTACAGACAGGCGGGGAGCGACGGATGTGCGGCCCGGTGGGGAGGGTCGTTATTGAGGCACATCGGGGAGGGGTGCCGGTGCGGACGACGGGGATGGCGATAGAAGCTGTAGCGTAGCCTCGCGCCTCCTCGACTAGCCAAAAAAAATGCGTTGCCCTTCCTTCCTCGTCGGCCTCCCTTGCGATCGATCGTCAGCGAATCGATGGGCTAAATTGGTCCTAATGGCAGCCGTCGGAGCAGGATGACTCTCTCGATCGAGTTGAGTCGACGTGACTTTTTTTTTGAGAAATCACCTCGACATGACTTCGTACCCGGATGAATTATCCCGTGGGATCACCCTCGCTTGCATACGATTCGGATGCTCCTCCGCTCCACGGATCCACCCCTCAACACCTCTTCTCTCTCTCACGAGCCAATACTTATGGGAGAGACAGAAAAGGCGGCGGCGATGGTTATTGTGTTCGATTCCAAACCGATAGATCATGTTGTAAGGGATCACGAGAAAAAAAAAACAACTGGATGGGTAGATTCGTTTCCTAGAAATCCGGGGAAGCAATGTGAAGGTAAAATAGTACCACCTTGGATGTTGAAAATAATATAGGTGAAAAAAAACTGAAAGCGTAAAATTCCCGGGAGGAAGCGTATTATGACGGTGAACCCGACGGACTCAATCTGTGCTTTATTATTAGGTAAAGATGAAAAAAAACTAAAATTGTAAAATTCACGGGAGGAAGCGTATTGTGACGGTGAACCCGACGGACACAATCCGTGCTTTATTATTAGGTAAAGATTAGATAAAGATTATACATGCACATTCTAGATGCTTTAATCTCGTTGTCCTTCAAGTAACTTTTTTCCATAAGGAATACTTAATGTAGACTGAAGCATTTGCAAGCCTTATCTCTTTGTATTGTTTTCTTTTTCGAATCTCAACCATTGTAATGATTCGTGAGAACAGAAATATAAATGTTAGCACTTACATGTTGTCCATTCACGATCTTTACAGAAAACATTAATATTAGGCAACAGTATTTTGCTAATATGTTTATGTACACAACTTTTTAAAAACAGAGTAGAGAGTTTTCTTTGGTATGTGCTTGATGATGCACGCTGAGCAAGAAGGTCAGCTTGGCTTATATTTGAACGATATATATGTTCATACAACAGCCGATCGCACAGCAGGCGGCTCGTTTGGGCCACGCATGCGCATTAGTTCAGTTTTTTCTTCTTTGTCAACATCTTATTTTTTGCGATTCTTTTTTATGAACATCTGGCTACAGAGTCCGCTATCCCAACGTGAAGTAATAAAAGTATGATTTTTTCTATTGTTTGAACGGAGAAGAAGAGGAGTTCGGATTGACTTTCTACTAAAATAGTAAGATGACATCAGCGTGTTAGTTCTTCTCGGACGCTACATCTTTCTGATGAGCGCTCCTCCTGCATGATTTTATCAGAATAGGACTCTTAATTAGTTGGCTGTCATACCTTTTTTAGCTGGTAAAGCTGCCGTACTTTGCAATACCAAAACTATTTACACTTTTATAAAAAACTATTGGTAGTTTATATTACAATTTTATCTATACAAATCGTAAAAGCGTATTATGACATGAGAAGAAAACGTATTGTGACGGTGAACCCGACAAACTCGTTCCGTGCTTTATTATTAGGTAAAGACTAGCACAAATGCCCGTGCGTTGCACCGGAAGAAAAATAATATGACAACACTACGACTCGACGAGTATATGTCCCAGCAGGAATAGACATTGGTGTCTCATCCAGGATGTCATCATCACATTAGAAATGAGTCGTACATCTCCACTCCACAACAAGATCAGACGACATTAGTGTGGTTGCACACCGCGACCAACGCTTACACATTATCTTTTCCAAGAAAAGTATCGAACACCCTTACCCTAATAAGCATTTCTCAAGGACCCTCTTCACCAATCCACACCCTCTATTTCAAAACAAAATACCACATTGACACTGCTTATCCTCCATCTCACCCTTGCCAACGATGGCTTACGGATGTTAAATAACAACTCTGCTAAAATTATTTAGAGACATGTATTTACATCCCATCTCACATCATAATGATATAAGACATAAAAGAACATCCTTTGGAAAATATTTTCAAGATTGTTGTTTAGAATTATTATTATGAAGTTTAAAATAAGTAAATTTGAATTAGCAATTTGGAAGGAAATTGTACACCGTAAAGAGTAGTATCAAGCAATTTGAATTTGTTTAAAATTATTGTCATCTTAATGGACCACCAAGCACATTTTGTATAAATGCAACTAAAGAGTAGTATCATGGGGAAATTTACTCCTCTTTCATGAACCCATATAAATATAATCACATTAAAAACCAAAAAATATGCGTCCCTTTCTTGAACCCATATAAATATAAGCACATAAACAACCAAAAAAATATGTGTCACGATTCATAAGCGAACAACACGTGGTAGATCATATATTCACTTATTCTAAATGTGCTCGGATAAGTGATAGATACACTTATACAAATATTGCATTTGTATTTTGGACCTTATATAGTATATGGGGCATGTGTTGACAATCAGTACATCCTTTTATTATGCATTTGAGTTGTCTCATTCGCATTCTTAAAAATAAAGATACTCACTCCGATTCATATTATTTATTTTTATTTTGTCTAGATACAGATATATCTAATGATTTGAGATACATATTATTTGTCTTAAATTTGTGTAGCTACGGACGAATGTATCTTAAACCATTTGGTATTTGTGTCTAAAATCGCCTGGTTTTAGATACATACATATCTAGACAAATCTAAGACAAATAATATGGATATGAGAATATATTAATTTGAGACATTTTTATTTAACTACAGTATAAAATAATAAAGTATTTTTCCCAAAACAATAAAGAATAATAATAAAGTACACATATTTGATCTTCATTGGTGAACTATTCTTTTTTAGCTCAAGCACGTGGAACCATGCTGACCTTATCTCTTCCAAACAGATAACTTTATCTCTTCATCACATGGATAAACTTAGACGGCAACATACCAGCTAAAATAATTCACATGCATCCACTGCCAACCTTATCTCTTCCAGCAACCCGCGCTCTATTGCTCCTTGTTCATCAAAGCTGAGACAGATAGAGGATGCGGTAGGGGAGGCCGGGAAGGGTGCTGGCCGCATGGCTCGTCTATCTAGCTGCTTGGCGACGTCGAGCGTGTGGCGGGCTGGAGGAGTTGGGTGCTGGGCCTACCCTGTGATGAGCTTGGTCCTCGCCCGCGACCCCGTGTTCTTGCCGTCGGTCGGAGGTCGAGCAGACCGCTTGAACGGCGCTGCTACTACTCGTTTGGAGTGCACAAGCCGTCGGCTTCTTCGAGAGGCTTTGGAGAGCCGGTGGCGCAGGCGCCACGGGTCTCGCCCGATGTTCGGGCAGCGGGCCCGGCTTCGGATGTGCACCGACGGTCAATTCGGGGCCGCGGAGAGGAGCGGCGGCGAGGTCGGCGCCGCGTCCCGCATCTCTGGACTGACTCTCGGCCTCGGCCGTTGCTGTCGTCGGCCTCGGGGTCCCTTTTACCCCATCTCTCCCTGTCCAATCTCTCTCTTCTCTCCCTCGACATGAACCAGAGAACGGCGCTGCCATTGGCAAACAAGGAGCTCAGTGCCCTGCCTTCCTCCACCTCGCCTGTGACCCCCTCTGCACCGGATCCACCTAGCCAAGACCTCTGTCGCGTCGTCCCCGCCAAAATTGGCATGATCCGGATGAGAACTCCAGGGCCCGTTGACTTACATCGCTGCAAACAACGTAGAGAACTTGGACGAGCGAACGGACGAACGACGACGTACCAAAACGGACGAAATTACCGAAAGCGAGAAGCAATCAGCCGTTTTGACGGACGGATATTAGTACCACCTTGGATCTGGCAAAAAATATATGGACGTGTTGAAAAAAAAACTGAAAACGTAAATTCGCGGGAAGAAGCGTATTGTGACGGTGAACCCGACAAACTCGTTTCGTACTTTATCATTAGGTAAAGACTAGTAAATGTGCCCGTGCGTTGCTACGGGTGACAATACTTTTAAACAAATCAAACAAATGATTAAGTTACATTGATGACTTCTTGAGGATGAAAAGCATGGATAGTATCATGAGGTGATACTAAGAGTTACAAAATTTTATTCAATCACTGGTAGAGTAGGCACATCAATCAATCTTGTTTCAGTTTGATATGTTGAGGTCCAAGAGCAGAATTTTAGTTTAGGGATTGTTTGGATCTCCTTCAACTTCGTGCTTCACCAACTACGCGCTTGGGGACCTCTCATAGTATAATTTCATGAAGTTTGTAGTCGAAGCGCTATCCATGGTGTCGCCATTGTTCCCTTCTAACAAGCCCACCACAGCCGAACCACCAACCCTAACCCTCCACCTCACTCTATTTGCTCACCACCATTTCATTGCCTCCCTCTCCTACCCCTCAACCAACAACTGGCCAACACGTCCAAAACGGTGCAGCTCCTCCACGGAAGCTGGAGCGCGGTGCTGAAGCTTCAATATTTCCAAAAATTTCAGAATAGGCTTATATGTATGTTTCTTGCCCTCGAGTTGCCGCCCAGTGAAATATATAGCAATGTTAACTTCAGCTAGAAATATAGTATATCTGCTCTGGTAATAGCTCATCTAAATAGATGATTGTTTTCACTGGTATACTCTGCATGCAATCTTTCATCAACCTCCCACACATAGATATAAAATCAGTCATCTGGCATTCAATCGCCAATTGTAATATTTCTCTAATGAACCTTTTAATTCTTTTTTTTGCTGGCTCTATAAGGAATATCAAGGTCACTGTTACCAGATTTTTAGATAACATAATGTGTCAGTATGTAATCACTGCTAAAATAAAGAAATTTCAGGATATGTTCTAAACAAAAGTGTCACTACATTTACAATCCACATGATAAACTCGTAGCTCCTACATGTACAATATCCATGTTAGAAGGTCCAGCACACTTTCCTGCTTCATCCTTACTACATTTAAGAGAATAGGCATACAATGTGTTATACTTGCAATATGACAGGCAAAGTACAGACCCACAACAGTATTTCATGTAGGCATAAGAGAGAGAATATATTGCATTACTTCTATAAGGCTGCTCCCATTGCTCCGACCTGGATGAGTTGTAAGTATGCCATGTAAGCTGAAAATTGATGTGGCATCTTAATTAAGGAGAGATAATCGTTTGGTAACCCCACGGAGAAATGATACCAGGCGCAGGTACCTAGGAGAAAACAAATTTAATCCGATCCCGTGCACTGAACCGAGCCGTCGCCCCAACTCCCCCATGCGCAGCGGCACCCCCCGCTTCTTCCTCGCCCCACTCCGTCGCCCTGGTGCTGCCACTTTGTCCTCGGTCCGCAGCGCTGCCTCGCCTTTGATTGTCACCCGGAGCCGCCATCCCATCCCCGGTTTTCGCTTGCATCATGGACCATCGCCAGCGGCACCACCTGGTAAATGGTAAGGGCAAGCCTGCATTGCAAAAGTCCATCAATTCTGTGTTTGGTATAAACTGTAGTCGTCCATTGATTTCATTTTTTCACAAGTTTGGCCATCTAATTTGATAGAAACTGCAGTTTAAGTCCATCGATTCCGAGTTTCTTGCCATATTCTCTTATAGAAACTACAGTTCGTCAATTTCTTTTGCATACCATGCCCATCTAATTTGAGTGTTGGCGAAAGACTGCTGCATATATATAAGTCTATCACAATCTTTTTTACAGAATCAAACTATGGAGTCCAATTTAGAATTAATAAGAAAATTTCAAAGAAACTACAGTCCAGTTCAGTCTTTGCCCACCGGCCGTTCAGTTCAGTTCAGTTCAGTTTTTATAGAATGCAACCTATATTTTGTAGAACCAAATTGAGTTCAGTTTAGCCCAAACTGAGTTCAGCTCAGTTTAAAACCAAAAGCAATTTTAAGGTATTGCTATCTAGTCATACAGAATGTCAAGCAACAAGTTTTTGACACAATCATACTGAGTTTTATTGATCTTACGGGAATGCACAAGGATGATGCATTTATCTGAAATCAATGATTCGATCGGATGAGGCGATGTAGTATTGTAGATTTACGAGAAATTGGTTTAGACTGATAGAGTTCTGTTAGGATTTATAGAATTACTCTGTTTTAAGAAGCTGAATGAAAAAATTGATGTACTGCTATTTAGTCATACAAATTATCAGGCAACAACTATTTTGAAGAAATCAAACTGACTACTTCTATAAGAAACTTACTTCCTGTAGTGTGTAGACACTTGAAGAAACAAGTTTCATGTAATCTACACACTTGAAGTAGGCGAGCACCTAAAATAAACTGAATATGAAGCTCTGCAATTCCCTCATTGGTCCTGACATATTGGATCCTTTGCCATTCTGGGTTCAGGGGCTCATTCTTTCCAAGAATTTACAAAAATCTTCTTGCTTCAGTAGCTTGTTGCTTGGCATACCATGTATCATCTCACATGCTCTAATAATATAGCCAGCTGCTGGCTATATGATGTTGCCATGTCACATATAGCCAAGCTTATAGCCAACAAGTACAATAGCTAGATATAAATATGTACTACTTTGTTGATACATGGCCCACCACACTCTCTCACAAAGTACCTAGGAGCACGTGCTGCAGCCGGCTGTTAACTAGTAGCCCACTTCTCTTCTCTCTCCTCTTCTCTCTCTTCCAAATAAGCAAAAATATAATATTTAATGTCTTACAGCCCGCCTACATCACCTTATTGTACTTGCTCTTAATCAGACGGCGCAGAAGGCGGCTGATGCGCGTCTTAAAATCAGTCGGGTGTTTTTAAGACTAAGATTAGTACTGTTTAGTACCTAGTTTGACTGCTACTTATATTCTAGTCCAGTACTAGATTTAATCTAGATTAGGACTTGTGTAATTACTAGTGTGTTTATATTATGCATTGGATTGATAATATAAATAAAGTATCGGATTCCTCCGGGAAGAATGACATGTTTCATGTGTTTACCACATACCAAGTTCTCTTGAACATGTTCTTGCGATCGAGATCATCTTCTCTCGCATACTAAACTTGCAAATATTTGAATATTACTCCCTCCTTATATATGAATTGTAGCATACACAAGGTAATGGCAATGTAGCCTATTACTGTGAGATGTAAGTAATCTCCAATGTGTTATGTTTACACAATTGAGGTTGAGAATTTTTCAAGTTTTTCACTTGAGCATCAAATTTTTGCGTTCTTATTACAGAACCATGATGGTTTTTAATTTACCACCTGTAAATTAATTATCTCTGGTTCCTCATGTAGGCAAAGATGACTGCCAAAGAGTTTGAGGAGCTTGCCCTCAATGGCCACAACTATCCTACATGGGCTATGGACATCAAGATCAGTCTTGCGTCTCGTGGGATTGCGCGTGCAATCCAACCCCCTGAGACTCCTCTCCCGGCTGGAGCCACGCCATCGACAGAACAACAGAACTATGCTGCTTTATTCATCATAAGGCATCATATTCATCCAGATCTCATGTCTGAGTATTTACAGGAGGAATCTCCTAGTACTCTGTTTCTGGCCCTCAAAACGAGGTATGAACAGCAGAAGGCAGTAGTCCTGCCAGAAGCACTCCATGATTGGACTCATCTCCGTCTTCAGGATTTCAAGTCCATCGGTGAGTACAATCATGTTGTTCATAAAATATGTTCCAAACTGCGGTTTTGTGAGAAGGAAACTACTGAGGGGGAGAAGATAGAAAAAACTTTATCTACTATGCTCCCTTCAGATAGGATCCTCCAACAACAATACCGTGCTCGTAACTTCACTGTCTATTTCGAGCTTATTCACATGTTACTTCAGGCTGAAAAGCATGATGAGCTACTTGCTAAAAATGGCTCTCAGCGCCCAGCTGGGGCACAACCTTTACCTGAAGTTCATCTGAATGTCGCGAATAGATAAAAGTTTAATGGTACCTTTCGGGGTAAACAATCCAATTTCGAGCACAAGCGAAAGCGCAATGAGAACAGGAGATCCAGAAACTCAGGCAAGGGAAAAGGCACTTCAAAGCACAGGTTTGATAAATCTAAGCTTTGCAACAAGTGTGGATGCTACACGCATTCTACTGAAAAGTGCACAATGCCCAAGCATTTGGTTATGCTGTACCAGCAATCTCAGGGACGCAAAGCACCTCAAGGGAAAAGGTTTGAAGCCAACTTCAACCTTCATCCGCATAGCGCACAAGGAGGCGGTGGTTCGCACGATGTCCCTCCTGGACCGAGCAATGCCATGATTCCTTATCTGCTTGAGGATCCTACTGAATTGGAGAACACGTTGATTGAGTACACCGCAAACAACGTGTTTGGCGACTTTGACTAGTCCCTCAATCTCCTAGTGATCTACTCATTTATGTCCATTTGTGATGATTGTAATAAGAACATAAGTTTGTTGTTGTCTTTATATTGTATTGTATCAGTACATTTGATATAATAAAGATTGTATACTATGTATTACCATGAGATTTTCTTATTGAAAATTCTTTGTTTTATATAGTTCTCTACGGGGACAATCCGATGGAAGAGGAATTATGCCTTGTGGACAGTGGTGCCACAAACTCCATACTGAGGGAGATGAAATATTTCCAAACTCTGAAAAGATGAATGGAGATATTCTAACTATCGCTGGACGCGATATAGTGATTGTTGGTACTGGACGTGCCATGTTCACCCTCCCAAATGGTACACATGTGACAATTGAGGATGCTTTACTGTATCTCGATTCTTCACGTACTCTGATCAGTTATCGAGATATCCGTAAAAATGGTTTTCATATTGAAACCCATGAATACAACAAAGAGGAGTATCTACTCTTTACCAAAGATCACGGATATGGAAAAAAGGTACATGAGAAAATTCCTTCTCTATCGTTTGGTTTGTACTATACGTACATCAAACCCGTAGAACATGTTGCATACAAAGTAATTATTCAGAATGTTAATGCATTCCAAACCTGGCATGATCGCCTAGGCCATCCCGGAATCAGGATGATGAGAAAAATTACTAGCAATTCCATTGGTCATAATTTGCTTGAGTCAAAATTTCCTCAATCTTCCGATTTTGTGTGCACATCTTGTGCCACGGGAATGCTAATTTTGAGGCCCTCGCACCTTAAAATACAAGCCGAACCACTTCAGTTCCTTGAACGTATTCAAGGAGACATTTGTGGTCCCATTCAACCATTATCTGGACCTTTTAGGTATTTCATGGTTCTCATTGACGCATCTACACGATGGTCACATGTGTGTCTTCTATCCACATGGAACCATGCATTTGCCAAGATAATGAGGCAAGTCATTAAGTTGCAAGCCCATTATCCTGAAAGTCGAATTAAGTCAATTCGAATGGACAATGCTGCAGAATTCTCCTCTCATGCTTTCAATGATTATTGCATGGCTTTGGGGATTGAAGTTCAACACTCTGTTCCATATATCCATACACAAAATGGTTTGGCTGAATCATTAATTAAGAGGATCAAACTCATTGCAAGACCTTTGTTGATGAATTGCAACTTGCCAACCTCTTGTTGGGGTCACGCTGTATTACACGCTGCTGATTTCATACAATTGAGGCCAACTGCATATCACAGTTCTTCCCCTCTAGAATTGGTACGTGGAAATCCTCCAAGCATTTCCCATCTGCGTAAGTTCGGATGTGCTACATACATCCCGATCTCACCACCACAGCGGACATCTATGGGCCCACATAGGAAGTTGGGGATCTATGTGGGGTACAAATCGCCGTCCATTATCAAGTACCTGGAACCCCTAACTGGGGATCTGTTTACAGCCCGTCACGCTGATTGCATATTTAATGAGGAACATTTTCCGACATTAGGGGGAGATTTCAAGTACCAGAAAGAATGCCCGGAAATTGATTGGAATGCTCATGCCATTTCATCCTCTGATCCACGTACCCAAGAGATCGAACTTCAAGTTCGGAAGATCATTAATTTGCAACATCTTGCAAATAATCTGCCAGATTCATTACTGATCTGAAAGGTGTTACAAAATCCTTAAATCCGGTCAGAAACGCGCCAGAAAGAGTGGAGGTACCAATAAAAACCACTCAACTCCCTATTCCCAAAAGGAGGGGGAGTAGTATGGCCTCTGACCTGGAGCATGCTTCTAGCAAGCAGCAAAGGAAATCGGGGAGGAAAACCTCGGAGTCAGTAAATGCAGGTCAACTCAACATTGACAAACACCTGATGGGTAATATACACCCAGTGGAAGGGCAACCTCCACAGTCCAGCTCCAGTGTGCACAAACTGGCTGGGACATCAGAACATCCAGACTCAATCGTATTGGGAAATCACGAAGAGTCACTAGGGGTGCAGGAAATTTCTATCAACTATGTTGATTCTGGAGAATCATTTGACCGTAAGACTACGACTGTCGACATATATTTTGCTGAAAAGATTGCAGATACCCTTCTCACTGATCATGATCCAAGGTCTATCGTAGAGTGCCAAAAGCGCTCCGACTGGCCTAAATGGAAGGATGCAATCCAAGCAGAAATTGCCTCGCTTAACAAAAGAAAGGTATTCACTGAAGCAATACCGACACCTCCCAGTGTTTTCCCTGTGGGATTCAAATGGGTTTTTCTCCGGAAACGGAATGAGAACAATGAGGTGGTGAGATACAAAGCAAGGCTCGTAGCATAAGGTTTCACGCAGAAACCCGACATTGATTTCACTGAAACATATTCTCCAGTAATGAGTGCAACCACTTTTCGATATCTTATATCTTTGGCAGTGCAAAATCGTCTATCTATGCAGTTGATGGACGTCGTGACCGTATATCTTTATGGGTCACTAGATTCGGACATATATATGAAGGTTCCTGATGGAATCTCTGTCCCGAATGAAAATGCAAACCGCAACATGTATTGTGTAAAGCTGAATAAGTCATTATATGGCTTAAGGCAGTCGGGACGGATGTGATACAACCGACTCAGTGAGTTCCTTCTTCAGAAAGGTTACTCCAATAGTGCCGATTGCCCATGTGTCTTCATTAAGAAGTCCTCTACAGGATTTTGCATCATTTCTGTGTATGTTGATGATCTCAACATCATTGGCAACACACCAGACATTGATGAAGCACGCAATCACCTAAAGATGGAATTTGAGATGAAGGATTTGGGTAAAACCAAATTTTGCTTAGGTATTCAACTTGAGCACCTTCCCTCAGGAATCATGGTACACCAAGCTGCCTATATCCAGAAAATATTGGAGAAATTCAATATGGACAAATCCTATCCATCTAAAACTCCTATGGTGGTTCGATCTCTAGACGTAGAGAAAGATCCGTTCAGACCGAGGGATGATGGAGAAGAGGTGTTGGGACCTAGTGTTCCATACCTCACTGCCATTGGAGCGCTTATGTATCTTGCAAATTGCACAAGACCTGATATTGCATTTGCAGTGAATCTACTTGCTAGACATAGCGCAGCTCCCACTAAACGTCATTGGTCTGGAGTGAAGAATATCTTTCGATATCTCCAAGGCACAAAGGATCTTGGCCTATTTTTCCAGTTCCAGAGAAATCTGGACTCTGATATAATTGGATATGCAGATGCCGGTTATTTGTCTGATCCCCATAATGCCAGATCTCAGACCAGTTTTGTGTTCTTACATGGTGGTACTGCTATATCATGGAAGTCTTCGAAACAGACTCTAGTGGCAACTTCGACCAATCATTCTGAAATAATTTCATTATTTGAAGCAACATGCGAATGTGTATGGCTTCGCAGAGTGATAAACCACATACAACAGTCATGTGGAATTGGTTCGATAAAATCACCTACCATTATCTATGAAGATAATGCGGCATGTGTTGCACAGATGCAAACAGGATACATCAAGAGCAATATCACCAAGCATATTTCTCTTAAATGGTTTTTCCCCCATAATCTTCAGAAAAGCGGGGAAATAAGCATTCTGTAAGTCAAATCATGCGACAAACTTGCTGATTTATTTACCAAGTCTCTACCAAATTCAACATTCCAGAAATATGTTCATGGAATTGGTATGCGACGACTTAGGGACTTGCAGGTGTCAAGGGGAGTCTCTTCTTGAGATATCCTTATTTAAATGACATCACATTATGCTATCTTTCTTTGTGAGTATATGTTTCAGGATCTCATCAAAGATTTTATGAAGAACTTTTGAAGAAGAATCTTTTGAGATGATAGAGCTCCCCGGACAATGGTGAAGATGATTCTGTATGGTCAAGCGTAGATTAGGGGGAGTGTTAAAACTAATTCTGTAATTAGGGGAAAATCTCCCCTTGCCCAAACCGTCGTTGCGGTTTGTCCCGCAACGGACGCGCCCCTTCGATCTCCTGGAACCGACGCCCTCTCGAGGGATTGTCGTGTCTCTTTAGGACATATAAAGGGGCCTGTAACGATCGATGAACTGGATCGATCACTTCTGATTCAAACAGGGGGCACCCAGTGTTGACGGGATAAGGAGGAAATGAGGAGGGTCATTCGCGTGCGGCGATCTCCTGGCGAACGCTTCTGAAAGCGTGGCGTGGCTGCTACAGTCGTGCCAAGATTCGTGATGTGCATCCAATGGGTAAAAAGGGCGTTGGCTGGGAGAGTCTAAATATTTGACATCGGCTACTTCACATTTTTGCCCCTAATAAATAAAGTTCCCAGTGGAAGAATCGAATCAGTGCTTTTGGCAAGGCGACTATAAATCATTGTGCGAGGGAAGCAAATGAGTGTGCTCATATTCTTGCTCGTTTTAGTTTTTTTAGGCAGGAATCAGGGGTGTGGCATGATAAACCTCCTGATTTCTTGGTCTCTCTTATTGTAAAGGATATGATTATTAACTAGCAAATATGTCCGTGCGTTGCAACGTGAGAAAAAACTACCAGGTTATCCAGATGTGATGAATATTAAAAAAAAGTCTGCATCAAATGCCAGAATGAGATAAGAGCTTTCAAAATGCCATTTAACAGACTATGTCTGAGTGATGTCATGATGAGATAAGGGACTTTTAAAAAGTCATTTCAAAAACTAAAATTGTGATGGTCTCATCACAACTTTATTTTCTAAGGCGCCACAACGAAATATTTTTTGGATGAGCAAACTGCATTGATGGACCCTGTCTGAACTAGAATGATGAGTGATGTGTCTCGCCTTGACCGAGCGTAGCGGTGTTTACCATAGTTGTGTATGAAGGCAAAATAGACTTTTAGTCATTTTCATATAGTTTACA
>LR738715.1:794172096-794203284 GCA_902687465.1 Secale cereale | reverse complement strand
CCCCGCCACCAAAATTAATAGCACCGGGGTACATAAGTTATCAGGTCTGCGATGTGTGAGTTACCGTGCCACTAACATTACAGTTACCGTGTGTATATTTCATCACCCTCCCCTCCTCGCCAAAGTTATCAGGACCGAGGCACATAAGTTATTGCTACCTCTTGATCTTGCGTTGTATTCCCTCGAAGAGGAAAGGGAGATGCAACACAGTAGCGTAAGTATTTCCCTCAGTTTTTGAGAACCAAGGTATCAATCCAGTAGGAGACCACGCGCCAGTCCCTCACACCTGCACAAACAAATAAGAACTCTGCAGCCAACGCGATAAGGGGTTGTCAATCCCTTTACGGTCACTTACGAGAGTGAGATCTGATAGAGATGATAGTTGATATTTTTGGTATTTTTGGTTTAATAAAACAGCAAATAAAAACGGTAAAAGAAAAGTAGATGTAGATTGATATGTTGAGAATAGACCTGGGGGCCTTAGTTTTCTCTAGTGGCTTCTCTCATGATAGAGATATTCTACGACAGGTAAACAAATTACTGTCGAGCAATTGATAGAAAAACGAATAATTATGAGACTATCTAGGCATGATCATTTTATATAGGCATCACGTCCGAGACAAGTAGACCGACTCCTGCCTACATCTACTACTATTACTCCATACATCGACCGCTATTCAGCATGCATCTAGTGTATTGAGTTCATACGAACAGAGTAACGCCTTAAGCAAGATGACATGATGTAGAGGGATAAACTCAAGCAATACGATATAAACCCCATCTTTTTATCCTTGATGGCAACAATACAATATGTGCCTTGCTGCCCCTACTGTCACTGGGAAAGAACACCGCAAGATTTAACCCAAAGCCAAGCACTTCTCCCATTGCAAGAAATATAGATCTAGTAGGCCAAACCAAACCAATAATTCGAAAAGACTTGCAAGGATATTATGAGCACACATAAAAAGTTTAGAGAAGAACCAAATATCTTTCATAGATAACCTTGATCATAAACTCACAATTCATCGGATCTCGACAAACACACCGCAAAAAGAGATTACATCGAATAGATCTCCTCGAAGACCGAGGAGAACTTTGTATTGAGATCCAGAGAGAGAGAGAAGAAGCCATCTAGATACTAGCTATGGACCCGAAGGTCTGAGGTAAACTACTCACAACTTATGGTGAGAGCGATGATGATGATGATGATGAAGGCCTCCGTGATGGATCCCCCTCTGGTGGAGCTCCAGAACAGGCTTCAAGATGGGATCTCCACGGGAATAGAAGCTACGGCGGTGGAATAGAAGCTACGATGGTGAGTCGTGGGGGTCCACCGGGTGCGGCCACCTATCCCGGAGGGCTCCATGAGCCGAAGGGGGAGGGGAACCAGCCCATAGTGGGCTGGCGCACCCCCCTTGGGCTTCCCCCCTACGCCTAGGGTTGGGAACCCTAGGGGTGGGCGGCGCCCCACATGCCTTGGGGGGCAAGCCTCCCCCCTTGGCCGCCCCCCTAGGAGATTGCATCTCCTAGGGCCGCCCTTCTGGGCCCTATATATAGTGGAGGGAGGGAGGGCAGCCGCACCCTTGCTCCTGGCGCCTCCCTCTCCCTCCCGTTACACCTCTCCCTCCTCCCGCGGTGCTTGGTGAAGCCCTGCAGAAATTCTGTTGCATCCACCACCACGCCGTCGTGCTGCTGGATCTCCATCAACCTCTCCTCCCCCCTTGCTGGATCAAGAAGGAGGAGACGTCGCTGCACCGTACGTGTGTTGAACGTGGAGGTGCCGTCCGTTCGGCGCTGGGATCATCGGTGATTTGGATCACGACGAGTACGACTCCATCATCCATGTTCTCTTGAACGCTTCCGCTCACGATCTACAAGGGTATGTAGATGCACTCCTTTATCCCTCGTTGCTAGATGACTCCTTAGATTGATCTTGGTGAAGCGTAAAAAAATTTTGAATTCTGCTATGTTCCCCAACAATGGCAGCTGAGCTAGGTCTTTGCGTAGTATCTTGCACGAGTAGAACACAAAGCAGTTGTGGGCATAGATTTGTTCAATTCTCTTGCCGCTACTAGTCTTATCTTGATTTGGCGGCATCGTGGGATGAAGCGGCCTGGACCGACCTTACACGTACGCTTACGTGAGACAGGTTCCACCGACTGACATGCACTAGTTGCGTAAGGTGGCTAGCAGGTGACA
This sequence comes from Secale cereale, assembly GCA_902687465.1. NCBI lineage: Eukaryota > Viridiplantae > Streptophyta > Magnoliopsida > Poales > Poaceae > Secale > Secale cereale. The sequence goes on along the minus strand of LR738715.1, from coordinate 794,201,085 downwards.
GTCTCTCCCACTTTACTCCGATCGCATTCGATGAAAAGGGTCCTTATGAAGGGTAAATAGAAATTGACATATCACGTTGTGGTTTTGGCGTAGGTAAGAAACATTCTTGCTAGAAACCTATAACAGCCATGTGAAAACTTGCAACAACAATTAGAGGACGTCTAACTTGTTCTTGCAGCATGTGCTATGTGATGTGATATGGCCAAAAGATGTGATGAATGATATATTTGATGTATGAGATTGATCATGTTCTTGTAATAGGAATCACGACTTGCATGTCGATGAGTATGACAACCGGAAGGAGCCATAGGAGTTGTCTTATTTTTGTATGACCTGTGTGTCACTGAATAACGCCATGTAATTACTTTACTTTATTGCTAAACGTTAGCCATAGTAGTAGAAGTAATTTTTGGCGAGGCGACTTCATGAAGACACGATGATGGAGATCATGGTGTCATGCCGGTGACGATGATGATCATGGAGCCCCGAAGATGAAGATCAAAGGAGCAAGATGATATTGGCCATATCATGTCACTATTTGATTGCATGTGATGTTTATCGTGTTTATGCATCTTATTTGCTTAGAAAGACGGTAGTAAATAAGATGATCTCTCACTAAAAATTTCAAGAATTGTGTTCCCGCTAACTGTGCACCGTTTCTAAGGATCGTTGTTCCAAAGCACCACGTGATGATCGGGTGTGATAGGCTCTAACGTTCGCATACAACGGGTGTCACACGCAATACACTTAGGGTTCACTTGACGAGCCTAGCATGTACAGACATGGCCTCGGAACATGGAAGACCGAAAGGTCGAACATGAGTCGTATAGAAGATACGATCAACATGAAGATGTTCACCGTTGATGACTAGTCCGTCTCACATGATGATCGGACACGGCTTAGCCGATTTGGATCATGTATCACTTAAATGACTAGAGAGATGTCAATCCGAGTGGGAATTCATTAAATTTATTTAGATGAACTTAATTTTCATGAACTTAGTCTAAAATATTTACAATATGTCTTGTAGATCAAATGGCACACGCTCATGTTACCCTCAACTTCAACGCGTTCCTAGAGAAAGCCAAGCTGAAAGACGATGGTAGCAATTATACGGACTGGGTCCGTAACTAGAGGATCATCCTCATAGCTACCAAGAAAACATATGTCCTTGAAGCGCCGTTAGGTGACGCTCCCGCCCCAGTGAACCAAGACGTTATGAACGCTTGGCAGTCGCGTTGTGATGATTACTCCCTGGTTCAGTGCGGCATGCTTTACGGCTTAGAATCGGGGCTCCAATAGCATTTTGAGCACCACGGAGCATATGAGATGTTCCAAGAGCTGAAAATGGTTTTCCAAGCTCATGCCCGAGTCGAGAGATATGACGTCTTAGACGCATTCTACAGTTGTAAGATGGAGAAAAAATAGTCCTGTCAGCGAGCACATACTCAAATTGTCTGGGTTGCACAATCGCTTGTCTCAGTTGGGAATGAATCTCCCAGACGAAGCGGTCGTTGACAGAATCCTTCAGTCGCTCCCACCTAGCTACAAGAGCTTCGTGATAAACTTCAATATGCAAGGGATGGAGAAGTCCATTCCCGAGGTGTATTCAATGCTGAAATCAGGGGAGGTGGAGATCAAAAAAGAGCATCAAGTGTTGATGGTGAATAAAACCACTAAGTTCAAGAAAGGCAAGGGTAAAAAGAACTTCAAGAAGGACGGCAAAGGAGTTGCCGCGCCCGGTAAGCCAGTTGCCGGGAAGAAGCCAAAGAATGGACCCAAGCCTGAGACTGAGTGCTTTTATTGCAAGGGAACGGGTCACTGGATGCGGAACTGCCCCTAATACTTAGCAGATAAGAAGGCCGGCAACGTCAAAGGTATATATGATATACATGTTATTGATATGTACATTACCAGCGCTCGTAGTAGCTCCTGGGTATTTGATACCGGTGCAGTTGCTCACATTTGTAACTCAAAGCAGGAGCTGCAGAATAAGCGGAGACTGGCGAGGGACGAGGTGACGATGCGCGTCGGGAATGGTTCCAAGGCCGATGTGATCGCCGTCGGCACGCTACCTCTACATCTACCCTCGGGATTAGTTTTAAACCTTAATAATTGTTATTTAGTACCAGCTTTGAGCATGAACATTGTATCTGGATCTCGTTTAATGCGAGTTGGCTACTCATTTAAATCCGAGAATAATGGTTGTTCTATTTATATGAGAGATATGTTTTATGGTCATGCCCCGCTGGTCAATGGTTTATTCTTGATGAATCTCGAACGTGATGTTACACATATTCATAGTGTGAGTGCCAAAAGATGTAAAGTTGATAATGATAGTCCCACATACTTGTGGCATTTCCGCCTTGGTCATATTGGTGTCAAACGTATTAAGAAGCTCAATGCAGATGGACTTCTAGAATCTCTTGATTATGAATCATTTTATACGTGTGAACCATGCCTCTTGGGCAAGATGACCAAGACTCCGTTCTCCGGAACAATGGAGCGAGCGACCAACTTATTGGAAATCATACATACCGATGTGTGCGGTCCAATGAGTGTTGAAGCTCGCGGAGGCTATCGTTATGTTCTCACCCTCACGGATGACTTAAGTAGATATGGGTATGTCTACTTAATGAAACACAAGTCTGAGACTTTTGAAAAGTTCAAGGAATTTCAGAAAGAGGTTGAGAATCAACGTGATAGAAAAATAAAGTTCTTATGATCAGATCGTGGTGGAGAATATTTAAGTCATGAATTTGGCATGCACTTAAGGAACTGTGGAATTGTTTCGCAATTGACACCACCCGGAACACCTCAGCGTAATGGTGTGTCTGAACGTCGTAATCGCACTCTGTTGGACATGGTGTGATCCATGATGTCTCTCACCGACTTACCGCTATATTTTTGGGGTTATGCTTTAGAGACTGTCGCATTCACTTTAAATAGGACTCCGTCAAAATCCGTTGAGACGACACCGTATGAACCTTGGTTTGGCAGAAACCTAAGATGTCGTTTCTGAAAGTTTGGGGTTGCGATGCTTATGTCAAGAAACTTCAACCTGAAAAGCTCGAACCAAATCGGAAAAATGCGTCTTCATAGGATACCCAAAGGAAACTATTGGGTACACCTTCTACCTCAGATCTAAAGGCAAGGTCTTCGTTGCCAAGAATGGATCCTTTCTGGAGAAAGAGTTTCTCTCAAAAGAAGTAAGTGGGAGGAAAGTGGAACTTGATGAGGTGACAGTCACCCCTTCCGAACCGGAAAGTAGCACAGCGCAGGAAGTTGTTCTTGAAGTGCCTGCACCGACTAGGGAGGAAGTTAATGATGATGATCATGAAGCTTCAGATCAAGTTACTACTGAACTTCGAAGGTCCACAAGGACACGTTCCGCACCAGAGTGGTACGGCAACCCAGTCATGGAAATCATGTTGTTAGACAACGGTGATCCTTCGAACTATGAAGAAGCGATGGCGGGCCCGGATTGCAACAAATGGCTTGAAGCCATGAAATCTAAGATAGGATCCATGTATGAAAACAAAGTATGGACTTTGGTGGACTTGCCCGATGATCGGCACGCCATAGAAAATAAATGGATATTTAAGAAAAAGACTGACACGGATGGTAATGTGACCATCTATAAGGCTTGGCTTGTTGCTAAAGGTTATCGACAAGTTCAAGGGATTGACTACGACGAGACTTTCTCTCCCGTAGAGATGCTAAAGTCCGTCTGAATCATGTTAGCAATTGCCGCATACTATGATTATGAGATATGGCAAATGGACGTCAAAACGGCATTCCTTAATGGCTTCCTCAAGGAAGAACTATATATGATGCAGCCGGAAGGTTTTGTCGATCCTGAGAATGCTAATAAGGTATGAAAGCTCCATCGCTCAATCTATGGGCTGGTGCAAGCATCTCGGAGTTGGAATATTCGCTTTAATGATGTGATCAAAGCGTTTGGGTTTATACAGACTTGGGGAGAAGCCTATATTTACAAGAAAGTGAGTGGGAGCTCTGTGGCATTTCTCATATTATATGTGGATGATATACTGCTGATGGGAAATGATATAGAATTCTTGGAAAGCATAAAGGCCTACTTGAATAGGAGTTTTTCAATGAAGGACCTTGGAGAAGCTGCTTACATATTAGGCATCAAGATCTATAGAGATAGATCGAGACGCCTCATTGGTCTTTCACAAAGCACATACCTTGATAAGATATTGAATAAGTTCAATATGGATCAGTCCAAGGAAGGGTTCTTGCCTGTATTGCAAGGTATGAGATTGAGAACGGCTCAATCCCCGACCATGGCAGAAGATAGAGAAAAGATGAGTGTCATCCCCTATGCCTCAGCCATAGGTTCTATTATGTATGCCATGCTGTGTTCCAGACCTGATGTGAACCTTGCCATAAGTTTGGTAGGGACCAACATGGGTATCCAGGTCCCGCTGTTGGTTATTGACCGGAGAGTCGTCTCGGTCATGTCTACGTGTCTCCCGAACCCGTAGGGTCTACACACTTAAGGTTTGGTGACGCTAGGGTTGTATAGATATATGCACACGGTAACCCGAATGTTGTTCGTAGTCTCGGATGAGATCCCGGACGTCACGAGGAGTTCTGGAATGGTCCGAAGGTAAAGAATTATATATAGGAAGTCGAGTTTCGGCCATCGGGAGAGTTTTGGGGGTCACCGGTTGTGTACCGGGACCATCGGAAGGGTCCCGGGGGTCCACCAGGTGGGGCCACCTATCCCGGAGGGCCCCATGGGCCGAAGGGGGAGGGGAACCAGCCCATAGTGGGCTAGAGCACCCCCCCCCCACTTGGGCTTCCCCCCTTGGTCGCCGCCCGCCCTAGGAGATTGCATCTCCTAGGGCCGGCGCCCCCCCTCGGCCGTATATATAGTGGGGGGAGGGAGGGCAGCCGCACCCTTGCTCCTGGCGCCTCCCTCTCCCTCCCATTACACCTCTCCCTCCTCCCGCGGTGCTTGGCGAAGCCGTGCAGAAATTTCGTTGCATCCACCACCACGCCGTCCTGCTGCTGGATCTCCATCAACCTCTCCTCCCCCTTGCTGGATCAGAAAGGAGGAGACGTCGCTGCACTGTACGTGTGTTGAATGCGGAGGTGCCGTCCGTTCGGCGCTGGGATCATCGGTGATTTGGATCACGACAAGTACGACTCCATCATCCACGTTCTCTTGAACGCTTCCTTTATCCCTCGTTGCTAGATGACTCCTTAGATTGATCTTGGTGAAGCATAGAAATTTTTTGAATTCTGCTACGTTCCCCAACAGGAGGTGCAGCTGACCAAGGGGGCGCGCCAGGGAGTAGGATTCCTACTCCTAGTAGGAATAGGAACCCCATTTTCCTATTCCTATTAGGAGTAGGAAAGGAAAGGGGAGAGGAGAAGGAAAGGAGAGGGGCGCCTCCCCCCTTTTCCTAGTCCAACTAGGAACCCAAGGGGGTGCGGCCAGCCCTATGGGCTGCCCCTCTCTTTCCCTCAATGGCCCACTATGGCCCATACTCCCTCGCGGGGGTTCCGGTAACCCCCTCCGGCACTCCGGTTTTACCCGATAACACCCGGAACACTTTCGGTGTCCGAATATAGTCGTCCAATATATTAATCTTTATGTCTCGAACATTTCAACACTCCTCGGCATGTCCGTGATCTCATCTGGGACTCCGAACTACCTTCGGTACATCAAAACTCATAAACTCATAATATCGATCGTCATCAAACGTTAAGCGTGTGGACCTTACGGGTTCGAGAACTATGTAGACATGATCGAGACACATCTCCGGTCAATAACCAATGGTGGAAGCTAGATGCTCATATTGGCTCCTACATATTCTACGAAGATCTTTATCGGTCAAACCGCATAACAACATACGTTGTTCCCTTTGTCATCGGTATGTTACTTGCCCGAGATTCGATCGTCGGTATCTCAATACTTAGTTCAATCTCATTACCGGCAAGTCTCTTTACTCGTTCCGTAATACATCATCTCGTGACTAACTCATTAGCATTTGCTTGCAAGGCTTATTATGATGTGTATTACCGAGAGGGCCTAGAGATACCTCTCCGACACTCGGAGTGACAAATCCTATTCTTGATCTATGCCAACACCACGAACACCTTCGGAGACACCTGTAAAGCATATTTACAATAACCCAGCTACGTTGTGACGTTTGATAGCACACAAGGTGTTCCTCCGGTATTCGGGAGTTGCACAATCTCATAGTCATAGGAACATGTATAAGTCATGAAGAAAGCAATAGCAGTAAAACTAAACGATCATAGTGCTAAGCGAACGGATGAGTCTTGTCCATCACATCATTCTCCTAATGATTTGATCTCGTTGATCAAATGACAACTCATGTCTATGGCTAGGAAACATAACCATCTTTGATTAATGAGCTAGTCTAGTAGAGGCATACTAGGGACATACTGTTTTGTCTATGTATTCACACATGTACTAAGTTTCCGGTTAATACAATTCTAGCATGAATAAAAGACATTTATCATGATATAAGTAAATACAAATAACATCTTTATTATTGCCTCTAGGGCATATTTCCTTCAACTCGTTTAACTGATATCTTAAAAATGCCTCCTTATGCAAAGTATATGAAAGACATCATCACTAATAAGAGAAAAATACCGGAAGCTGAAATCTCCACTATGCTTGCTGATTATACTTTCAAATATGGAGTACCTAAATAACTTGGAGATCCGGGTATACCAACTATATATTGCTCTATAAAAAAAAGAATTATGTGAAAACTACTTTGTGTGATTTAGGAGCTGGTGTTAGTGTTATGCCTTTATCTTTATATAAAAGACTTGAATTAAATAAACTCGCACCTACTGAAATATTTTTGCAAATGGCTGATAAGTCAACTGCCGTACCTATCGGTATCTGTGAGGATGTGCCCGTTGTTGTTGCTAATGTTACTATCTTGACTGGCTTTATTATACTTGAGATGCCCGAGGATGACAATATGTCGATCATCCTTAGTAGACCCTTCTTGAACACTGCAGGGGTTGTTATTGATTGTAATAAAAGAAAGGTCACTTTTCATATTAATGGTAATGAGCATATGGTGCACTTTCCGAATAAACAATTCCAAGTGAATGGTATTAACATTATTAAAAAATCTCCGACAATCACTATTGGAAGTTTTCAAATACATCTAGCTATTGTCAAAAGGAAATATGAAATGCTTATTGTTGGGTATTTTCATATCCCCGTTGATGTAACTTAGTGATTTACGAAAGTTCTTCGGTTTCATGCCAACCAAAAGTGGTTGTTAATAAGACCTGATCAACCTTATTAATGAATCATTTTTGAGTGGTATGAAGTTGATGAATTTAGTAAGCACTACCCTCTGTCCTTACCTTTTATTTTTTATTTTTATTAGTTAAATAAAATAAAATGCCATGTTTAGCATGTTTTCTTAATTTCCCGTGCAATAAAAAATGACCCAAAAATAAAAGTTCTTAGAATGCCCTGAAAGTTTTTATACGATTTTTCCTGAATATTTAAGAATTTCTGGTGCAAATAACACCAGAGGGGGTGCACCAGGTGGGCACAACCCACCTGGGCGCGCCCTGGGGGGTTGTGGTCCCCACGTGGGCCCTCTCACTTATGTCTTTAGCTCACATCATCACTTACCTCCAAAAAAATCTCCATTGCTCTCTCTCCCATGTTCTTGAGCTCAAACCCGCGGATTTCGATCTCTTTGCTCGAAGCTCCATTTCTGAAACTGTTGCGGGGGATTGTTGCTTGGTATGTGAATCCACCGTTTGTCCAATTAGTTTTGTTTTAGTTGTTTATACTTTGAATAATTAGCTACTCTTGGTGCTGTTGTAGATGGGCTTGCATGTTGAATTCTTAATGTTCTAAGTAGTTTGAATGCTTGATATGGCTTCTATGTATCCCTATGAGTAGTTGCTACCAATCTTGTGGAGTTTCGTTGAGAAAAATTGTGGACTAAAATTTCAGGTTTTTGTTCATAGGAAAAATTGTACGCGGACATTATGAACTTGTTTGGAAGGAGTTCTTCGAGGAGAAGATCCTCGGGAGCATCTTCTAGTGACAGTTCTGCTCACCGATCCTATGTAGAACTGAGTGCAAGTTCTACCCGAGTGGCCGCCACCAAAACATGTTTGTGGCCTTGCGATGAATTTATGCTGCAAATAGGAATCAAGAAGGAATTTGAGGAATATGTTCACAATGCCGGTCTTGGTCCCTACCTTTCAGATAAGTGTGAACAACGCCAACTTCTCACTGAATCATTTTCAAAGAGTTTAAATATTTTCCACATGAGTCTAGGGTGTCGTTTATGCTTTATGATAACCCATTTACTATCCCACTGGAGAATTTTGCTTACCATTGTCAACTTCCATTTTGGGGTTCACTCGATGATCCACCAAAGGCTGAGTTCGAGTCTTTCTTGACTGGCCTTTGTTACGGTGAAAATAGGGGAGTGACACAGGGTAGAATAAAGAGTATACATTTTCCCGCAATTCAGTATTTTGCATTATTCAACGGGAAATGTGTAGTAGGCAAACAAGATTGCAGTGCACTTTTGTGCTCCAGACTTGATCCTCATACGCACTGCCCTTACCGACGAAATAAATTATAACCTTGGAGCAATTGTTGCACGCAGACTTCAGCATAATGCTAACAGTGGTTGGTTCTATGGTGGAATTTATGCCACACGTTTAGCACGAGGGCTGGGTATTTCACCTTTGCCCTTTGACCCTACCCTACCTACTCAGTATTTAGATTTTGGTGCTTTAAAAGACCATAAATTCCTTAGAGGAAAGATTCATAACTTCACTTACAATCTGTTGTTTAACCAATCACATGTTGTGCACACGTATTTGCATGCGCCTGCTCTTTTTGACTGTAACAGCAAGGGAAGATATTTTGTTCTTGAGAGCGAGGCCAAGCTCATAACGCAGCAGCGAGGGCAACACAGCAGGCTGAGGCTTCCGCACCGAGAGCCTCCGTGAGCTACCACTCCGACTACTATCCTCCAGGCTAATGATCGACTACCAAGCTAGGCCAAAAGCCTAAGCTTGGGGGAGTACGTGCTTCTCACAGACATTACATTTATGTTTACATATCATTCTATTTGTCGGTGCTCACACGTTTTCATTGTATCATCCATGCTTAGATTTATTTTCTTGCTTTCTTCTTGTGTGTTTGAAAAACTTTAGAAAAACAAAAAAATAGTTGTAGTAATTTACTTTCTGTGTATGCTTAGTAGTAGCACTAAAAATAAAATCCAAAAAGATTTCCTTGTTCTTCTTTTGCTTGTTGGGAGCTTTCCCATGTAAATAGTTTTTCTAGTTTTTGCTTTTTCCTTGTATTTGCGTGTTCAAGAAAACCAAAAACTCCAAAAATATTTTAGTGTGTTTCTCTGAATTTCTTTTCCTTTTATTCGAGTTGTACCGAGGATAAGACCACGATGAAAATGTTGAGTGGGTCTCATATGAATAATTGTTGAACTAATGAAGAGCACATTTTACCTTGTCTTCTCCTATTGAATAAAATGTTTCGCAGATCCTAGCTTAGTCCACGGCACTCTTACACTATTAATATTTTCATATCATTCGGTCGTGCAAGTGAAAGGCAATAATGATGATATATGATGAACTGGTCGTGGCAAGGAGAAACTGGTATGAACTCGACTTGTTCTGCTTGTGTAAATATGTTTAACCAAGTACCCATGATTTAGCCCATTATGATTAAACATGTTTGCAATGACAATTAGAGATTATAGTTTCGCATGCCATGCATAAGTAGCTAGGAGTTAATAATGATTTTTCTTGGATATCAAATGATTGTGATACAATATGATGATATGGTATCCTCCTCCGAATGTTCGAGTGGCTTGACTTGGCACATGTTTATGCATGTAGTTGAATCAAAACCAACATAGCCTCTATGATATTTATGTTCATGGTGTCCATATCCTACTCATGCGGGTGCCCAATGTTTATTATGCATCATGTTCATGACCATTGTTGCTCTCTAGCTGGCCGTTTCCCAACCTATTTGCTAGCCTTCACTTGTACTAAGCGGGAATACTGCTTGTGCATCAAATTCAAAAACTCAAAGTTATTCCAGATGAGTCCACCATACCTACCTATATGTGGTATTACCCTACCGTTCCAAGTAAATTTTCATGTGCCACCTCTAAAAACCTCAAATCAATATCCCTTTTTTGTGCCTGGATCGTTCATGGAACGACAGGAGGTGGTCGGTATTTTCCATGCTAAGCTAGTTATTCTCAGGTTGAGTGTTTATTCACTCGCCATTGCACGAGAAAAGGGCGTTAATAGGGATTCCCAGTCCCAAATTGCAAAAAAAAAACTTATAAATAAACAAACAAAAACTCCCAATGGAGTTCAAACATTTACTTTTCTGCTTGGGAACCGCCACTAGCTCGTTTAGCATGGGAGATATTGATAGCTGATTGTCGTGAAGTGAATGAGAAGGGTGCACCTCTCAAAATTTCATTTATCTCTGTTTTAAAAACTTGGGCTCTGGCACCTCTGCAAATCACTGCTTCCCTCTGCGAAGGGACTTTCCATTTACTTTTATGTTGTGTCATCACCTTCTCTAATAAGCGCCACATCTCAGAGCACTGTTGTCATGCCTATGCATTGTGTGTAGTGAATGTTGGGTGCTATCATGACTGGATCTTTTCTACCATGAATTACAATGTTTAGTCGTAGCTTGACTTTGGAGGTGTTCTGCATTTATGTTTTGCGGTCTTAGAAAGGGCTAGCGAGATACCACTATTGTCATATTATATCATGGTTGTTTTGACAACGTGTTGCTGTTTGAGATCTCTTATTATTGCTCGCTAGCTGATTATGTTATTGATATGAGTTAATATAATCTTTAAATGTTATTTTTGACATGGTTAGTTATAATGTTGGTTGAAAACATGGGTGTTGTTTAAGCTTATTTATGCAAACAAGGGCAAAAGAGTTCGTAAAAGTTTTCCTTTCTCACTTTCAGTTTATCAACTGAATTGCTTGAGGATAGGCAAAGGTTTAAGCTTGGGGGGTTGATACGTCTCCAACGTATCAACTTTTTCTCACGCTTTTCCTCTTGTTTTGGACTCTAATTTGCATGATTTGAATGAAACTAACCCCAGACTGACGTTGTTTTCATCAGAACTACCATGATGTTGTTTTTGTGCAAAAATGAAAGTTCTCGGAATGAAACGAAACTTTGCGAGGATTTTTTATGGAATAAAATAAAATTGCTGGAGCCAAGACCCACCAGAGAGGGGCCCTTCGGTGGGTACAACCCACCAGGGCGCGCCCCCTCTCCTGGTGCGCCCAGGTGGGTTGTACCCACCTGGTGGCCCCTCAAACGACAACCCTAACCCTATAAATACCTATTTTTGGAGACAATAATCAGGGAGAAAGAATTATCGCGATCCACGAGACGGAGCCGCCATCACCTCATTTTTTTCCTTGGGAGGCGAGATCTGGAGTCCGTTTGGGGTTCCGGAGAGGGGGATCTTCGTTCTTCATCATCAGCAACCCTTCTCCATCGCCAATTCCATGATGCTCCCCACCGGGAGTGAGTAATTCCTTCGTAGGCTCGCTGGTCGGTGAGGGGTTGGTTGAGATTCATCATGTAATCAAATTAATTTTGTTAGGGCCCGATCCCTAGTATCCACTATGTTCTTAGATTGATGTTGTTATGACTTTGCTATGCTTAATGCTTGTCACTTTAGGCCCGGGTGACATGAACTCAGATCTGAACCATTTATGAATTCATCATTATATCCATGTTTTAGATCCGATCTTGCAAGTTATAGTCACCTACTACGTGTTATGATCCGGCAACCCTAGAGTGACAATAACCGGAACCACTCCCGGTGATGACCGTAGTTTGAGGAGTTCATGTATTCACTATGTGTTAATGCTTTGTTCCGGTTCTCTATTAAAAGGAGGCCTTAATATCCCTTAGTTTCCAATATGGACCCTGCTGCCACGGAAGGGTAGGACAAAAGATGTCGTGCAAGTTCTTTTAATAAAGCACGTATGACTATTTACGGAATACATGCTACATTATATCGATGAACTGGAGCTAGTGTTGTATCGCCCTAGGTTATAACTGTCACATGATGAATGTCATCCAACAAGTCACCGATCCAATGCCTACGAATTTGCCCCATGTTGATCTTGCTAAGTTACTAATGTTGCTGCTACTGTTAAACTTGCTACAAAATTACTGCCATCACTGTTACTGTTACTATTGTTGTTGTCATCACTATCAAAACTATCAAACTACTTTGCTACTGATCACTTTGCTGCAGATAATTAATCTCTAGGTGTGGTTGAATTGACAACTCAGCTGCTAATACCTTCAAATATGCTTTGGCTCCCCTTGTGTCGAATCTATAAATTTGGGTTGAATACTCTACCCTTGAAAACTGTTGTGGTCCCCTATACTTGTGGGTTATCAGTATGATAGAACAACTGCTAGCTAATCCTTATGCAGGAGATGGAACTGAACATCCTGACATGCACTTGATATATGTGGAACAAAATTGTGGATTGTTTAAGCTTGCAGGTTTACCCAGGGATGAAATAATGAGGAAGGTTTTCCCTTCATCTTTGAAGGGAAAGGCATTGGTATGGTATAGGCTATGCGATGATATTGGATCATGGAATTGGAATCGTTTGAAATTGGAGTTCCACCAAAAAAAATCATATGCATCTAGTTCCTTGTGATCAGAATTATATATATAATTTTTGGCCTCGTGAAGGAGAAAGTATCGCTCTAGCTTGGGGGAGCCTTAATTCAATGTTATATTCATGCCTCAATCATGAGCTCTCAAGAGAAATTATTATCCAGAATTTTTATGCTCGGCTTTCTCATAATGATCGATCCATGCTTGATACTTCTTGTGTTGGTTCTTTTATGAAGAAGACTATTGAATTCTGGTGGGATCTTTTGGAAAGAATTAAACGCAACTCTTAAGATTGGGAACTCGGCAAAGGTAAAGAGTCAGGTATTAAACTTAAGTATGACTGTTTTAAATCTTTTATGGATACCGATGCTTTCCAAAAGTTTAGCACTTAATATGGACTTGACTCTAAGATAGTAGCCTCCTTTTGTGAATCATTTGCTACTCATGTTGAACTCCCTAAAGAAAAGTGGTTTAAATATCACCCACCTATTAAAGAAGAAATTAAAGAACTGGTACCAGTTAAAGAAGAAACTATACTTTATAATGTTGATCCAGTTGTTCCTTCTGCTTATATTGAAAACCCACCTTTCCCTGTTAGGATAAAGAAACATGCTAAAGTTTCAACTGTGGTTAACAAAAGTTATATTAGAACACCTAAACCAGATGAGCAAATTAAAGTAGAACCTAATATTGCTATGGTAAAGGATCTCTTGGAAGAAAATGTAGATGGGCATGTTATTTGCTTTAATGAAGAGGCTGCTAGAATTGCCAAACCTGGTAAAAAGGATAAACATAGACCTGTTGTTGGTATGCCCATTTTCTCTGTCAAAATAGGAGATCATTGCTATCATGGTTTATGTCACATAGGTGCCAGTGTGAGTGCTATTCCCTACTCTTTATACCAAGAAATTATGAATGGCATCGCACCTGTAGAAATAGAAGACATTAATGTCACTATTAAACTTGCTAATAGAGACACTATATCACCAATTGGGATTGTTAGAGATGTTGAAGTCTTGTGTGGGAAAATAAAATACCCTACTGATTTTCTTGTTCTTGGTTCCCCACAAGATGACTTCTGTCCCATTACCTTGGTAGACCTTTCTTGAATATAGTTAATGCTAAGATAGATTGCAAGAAGCAAACTGTTGGTGTTAGTTTTGGTGATGAGTCTCATGAGTTTAATTTTTCCAAGTTTAGTAGGAATCTTCATGAAAAAGAATTGCCTAGTAAGGATGAATTAATTGGTCTTGCTTCTATTGATGTGCCACCCACTGATCCTTTAGAGCAATATTTACTAGACCATGAAAATGATTTACATATGCATGAAAGAAATGAAATAGATAAAAAAAATGAACAACGTCCTCTACTTAAACACAATTTTCCTATTGAAACTCTTGGAGGTCCTCCTCCACCTAAAGGTGATCCTGTGTTTGAGTTAAAACAATTGCCAGACACTTTGAAATATGCTTATCTGGATGAAAAGAAAATATATCATGTTATTATTAGTGCTAACCTTTCAAAACATGAAGAAGAAAGATTATTGAAGGTTCTAAGGAACCACCGAGCTGCTATTGGATATACTCTTGATGATTTAAAGGGCATTAGTCCCACTCTATGTCAGCACAAAATTAATATGGAACCTGATGCTAAACCAGTTGTTGATCACCAACGTCGATTAAATTCGAAGATGAAAGAAGTGGTAACAATGGAAATATTAAAACTTCTGGAAGCAGGTATAATATATAGTATAGCTGATAGTAGATGGGTAAGTCCCATTCATTGTGTCCCTAAGAAAGGAGGTATAACTATTGTTCCTAATGATAAGAATGAACTTATTCCGCAAAGAATTGTTACATGCTATAGAATGGTAATTGATTTTAGAAAATTAAACAAAGCAACTAGAAAAGATCATTACCCTTTGCCTTTTATTAATCAAATGCTTGAAAGACTATCTAAGCACACACATTTTTGCTTCCTTGATCGATATTCTGGCTTCTCACAAATACATGTTTCTCAACATGATCAATAAAAGACCACTTTTACTTGTCCTTTTGGAACCTATGCTTATAGATGTATGCCTTTTGGTTTATGTAATGCACCTGCTACCTTTCAAAGATGCATGATGGCAATATTCTCTGACTTTTGTGAAAAGACTGTCGAGGTTTTCATGGATGACTTTTCTGTTTATGGGAAGTCTTTTGATGATTGTTTAAGCAATCTTGAGCGAGTTTTGCAGAGATGTGAATAAACAAATCTCGTCTTGAATTGGGAGAAGTGCCACTTATGGTTAATGAAGGAATTGTCTTGGGTCATAAAATTTCTGAAAGAGGTATTGAAGTGGACCAAGACAAAGTTGATGCAATTGAGAAAATGCCATGTCCTAAGGACATCAAAGGTATTCGTAGTTTCCTAGGTCATGTTGGTTTCTATAGGAGATTTATCAAAGACTTTTCTAAAATCTCTAGGCCTCTTACTAGTCTCTTACAAAAGGATATTCCTTTTGTTTTTTTATGATGATTGTCTTGAAGCCTTTGAAACACTTAAGAAAGCCTTAATATCTGCACCTATTATTCAACCACCTGATTGGAACTTGCCTTTTGAAACTATGTGTGATGCTAGTGATTATGTTGTTGGTGTTGTTCTAGGACAAAGAGTTCATAAGAAATTGAATGTTATTCATTATGCTAATAAAAATCTAGACAGTGCTCAAAGAAATTATGCTACTACTGAAAAAGAATTCTTAGCAGTGGTGTTTGCTTGTGATAAATTTAGACCTTATATTGTTGATTCTAAAGTAACTATTCACACAGACCATGATGCTATTAAATATCTTATGGAAAAGAAAGATGCTAAGCCTAGACTTAATCGTTGGGTTCTCTTGTTGCAAGAATTTGATCTACATAGCATTGATAGAAAAGGAGCTGAGAACCCCATAGCTGACAACTTGTCTAGGCTTGAAAATGTGCTTGATGACCCACTACCTATTGATGATAGTTTTCCTGATGAGCAGTTAGCTGCAATAAATGTTTCTCATAGTACAACTTGGTATGCTGATTATGTTAATTACATTGTTGCTAAATATTTGCCACCTAGCTTTACATACCAACAAAAGAAAAAAAATTCTTCTATGATTTAAGACATTACTTTTGGGATGACCCACATCTTTATAAAGGAGTAGATGGTATTATTAGACGTTGTGACCCTGAGCATGAACAGGGACAAATCCTACGAAAATGTCACTCCGGGGCTTATGGAGGACATCATGCTGGAGATAGAACTGCTCACAAGGTATTGCAATCTAGATTTTATTGGCCTACTCTCTTGAAGGATGCTCGTAAGTTTGTGTCATCTTGTGATGAATGCCAAAGAATAGGTAATATCGGTAAGCACCAAGAAATGCCTATGAATTATTCACTTGATGTTCAACCATTTGATGTTTGGGGATTTGACTACATGGGACCTTTTCCTTCCTCTAATGGGTATACACATATTTTGGTTGTTGTTGATTATGTTACTAAATGGCTAGAAGCTATTCCAACCAGTAGTGCTGATCACAACACCTCTATTAAAATGCTTAAGGAAGTTATTTTCCCAAGGTTTGGAGTTCCCAGATATTTAATGACTGATGGTGGTTCACACTTTATTCATGGTGCTTTCAGTAAAATGCTTGCTAAGTATGATGTTAACCATAGAATTGCATCACCCTATCACCCTTAGTCTAGTGGTCAAGTTGAGCTTAGTAATAGAGAAATTAAATTAATTTTGCAAAAGACTGTTAATAGGTCCAGGAAGAATTGGTCTAAGAAATTAGATGATGCACTTTGGGCTTATAGAACAGCTTATAAAAATCCTATGGGTATGTCTCCTTATAAAATGTTTTATGGAAAAGCTTGTCATTTGCCTCTTGAGTTAGAACATAAAGCATACTAGGTAGTTAAAGAACTCAACTATGATTTCAAACTTGCTGGTGAAAAGAGGTTATTTGATATTAGCTCATTAGATGAATGGAGAACCCAAGCTTATGAAAATGCAAAGTTATTCAAAGAAAAAGGTAAAAGATGGCATGACAAAAGAATCCAAAAGTGTGAGTTTAAAGTCGGGGAATACGTTCTTTTATACAACTCTCGTTTTAGATTTTTTGCAGGTAAGCTCCTCTCGAAATGGGAAGGCCCATATGTCATCGAGGAGGTTTACCCGTCTGGTGCCATCAAAATAAATAATTCTGAAGGTACTAACCAGAAGGTTGTTAATGGGCAATGAATAAAGCATCATATCTCAGGTACGCCCATTAATGTTGAAAGTAATATTATCAAAACTTTGACACCGGAAGAGCACATAAAAGAGTCCTTCTGGAACACTCCAGAATTGTGAAAAAGGAGGTACGTGATACGGTAAGTAAACGGACTCCGAAAAATCCACAAAAATATTTTTTGTCAGTTTTGGAATATTTTAGAATTTTGGAAACAAAGAAATTTCCAGGAAGCGTCCCCTGGTGGGCACAAGATACCAGGGTGCGCCCAGATGGGTTGTGCCCACCTGGGACACCTCCCGGACTCCGTTTTTCTTCCATGTACTTGTCCCCCAAGATAAAAAAAATCTATATATACTTCCCGAACCTGTTAATCACTGTATCGTGGAGAAATCATCTGTTCTCTTTTTCCTTGATGTTTTTTGTCAGATCCCATCTACGATGGCCTCTTCAAGCTCCTCCAAGGACAAGTTCTTCAAGAACGTCATCAACCCTTATCTGCGGGAAGTGTTGCAGCACCCTCAGGTCATCCAGATGCAGGAGGGGGTGCTTCACCTCCGTGATGTGCCCTGTCCCAAGGGGACGGGAACAGTGGAGGCCAGACTTGAAGCTGTGGAGCAAGACGTCATCCGGTGCAAGGGGATGGTGGAGCGTGGGCTCCATGCCAATCACCTCATGATCACGGACATTTCCCGTGATCTCAAGGTGGATGGCAAGCCCATGAAGGACATCATCTTCACCTTCAACGAGCAAATCAACTTCCTCCAAAGCCAGATCTATGATCTTCGAAACCAAGTGAGTTTGGCTGCTAGTTGCAGGACTCGTGAGACTCACTCTTCCTCTCATGATGGTGGACCACTGCCATGGAAATCTTAGGACAAGAACTCTTTTCTCCATCACCATCATCTTCTTCACAACCAAAGGAGAATTGAGTATCGGGTATGGGCACTCCCCTTGGCTTTCGCCAAGCTTGGGGGAGGTGCCCCGGTATCGTATCATCCCACTATCTTTTTGCTTCTACTTATTTTAGTTCAATCTTTTTACTTTAGATGAAATAAAGTTTAGTTCGATCCTTTCTTTTTGAGAGTTTGCTTAGTGATCTATCCTTGTAATCGTGTGCAAGTTATAATAAAGTTTAGTTTGAGTTTTTGCTTTCTTTACTTTCATGCTGCCAATAAAGAAAAGAAATAAAGAAAAATAAAAAGGAAATAAATCAATAAGATCATATACTAATCCTATGGTAGGTGATAGCACCACATAAGGAAAAGTATAAGTAGCAAATTTTATTAGAGATTGACAAACATAGCATTAGTCAATGATGCAACTCATGAAAGAATTAATAAGGGAAGAGAAGATTCACATATAAATATACTATCCTAGAAATCTTTTGTGATTGTGAGCCCTCATCAAAATATTATATGCCAAAATTGTTGATGTTGGACAAGGAAGACAACTTAATGATCTATGCATGTTTATATTCACATAGAAGTCGTATTATCATAGATCCTTTAACATGTGATGCTTGCCCCCTATCTTTGCTAGCCAAAAATTTCGCACTAAGTAGAGATACTACTTGTGCATCCAAAAACCCTTAAACCCAAATCTTTTTCAAGTGTCCACCATACCTACCTAGGGATTGAGCAAGATCCCTCAACTAAGTTGTCATCGGTGCAAAAGGGCAATAAAAATTGCTTCTAAATATGTGAGATTATTTAGTGTAAGAGAAAATTGAGCGTTGTATGAATTTGGATGACAAAGAATAAAAGCGATAGACTGCATAATAAAGGTTGTCATCTTAAGGGGAGTACAACGTGACGTTCTTTTGTACTAAGGGATTGAGCATGCAAACAAATAAGCGCATGGCAACCTCTGCTTCCCCCTGTGAAGGGCCTATCTTTTACTTTTATGTATTTACTTTTATGCAAAGAGTCAAAGTTTTCCTTCTATTCCTTTTTATTTTTCTCCTTTGGCAAGCATCATGTGGTGAGGAAAGATCTAGGCACATATGTCCAGTTGAATATAGATAGCATGAGTTATTATTGTTGACATCACCCTTGAGGTGAGCATGTTGGGAGGCGAAACTATAAGCCCCTATCTTTCTATGTGTCCGGTTGAAACATATTAATCATGAGTATGAGGTGAGTGTTAGCAATCATAGAAGACTATATGATGGTTGAGTATGTGGACTTGCTTAAAAGGCTCCAATACGTGACCTTTCCTGAAAAGATGATGAATTGTAGTTGTAGAGTTGACTGAGAACATAGTTTGTTGGTTCCTAATAGAGTTTCTGATTCATACTTCGATTATGTGATGAACTGTTACTTATTCATGGGAAGTATATGATGCAAGTTCAATGATAAAAGCCATGTGCTTAATTTTATTGATGTCATAATAATCAACATGATGCTTCTATGTCCGTATTTTGTTTTTATCGACACCTCTCTCTCAAAGCATGTGGACATGTTTTCCGATTTTGGTTTTCGCTTGAGGACAAGCGAGGTCTAAGCTTGGGGGAGTTGATACGTCCATTTTACATCATGTTTTCTTACTGTTATTTATAATGTTTTTATCCATAATAATGCTTTTTGGAGTAAATCGAATGTCTTTTCTTTCATAATGTGCAAAGAACACACCAAGAGGGAGAATTCCGGCAGCTGCAAATCTGGACCTGGAAAAACTACATCAAGCCACCTATTCTGCACAACTCCAAACAAGCTGAAACTTCACGGAGATTTTTTATGGATTATTTAATAAATACTGGAGCCAATAAACATCAGAGGGGGGCCACCAGGTGGGCACAACCCACCTGGGTGCGCCAGGCCCCCAGGCGCGCCCTGGTGGGTTGTGGCCTCCTCGGCCCACCTCCGGTGCCCATCTTCTGGTATATAAGTGATTCTGACCTAAAAAAAATAGGCGTAAGGCTTTCGGGACGGAACATCGCCGTCTCGAGGCTGAACTTGGGCAAGAGCACTTTTGCCCTCTGGCGGAGCGATTCCGCTGGGGGAACTTCCCTCCCGTAGGGGGAAATCATTGTCATCATCATCGCCAACCACTCTCCCATCTTGGGAAGGGCAATCTCCATCAACATCTTCAACAACACCATCTCATCTCAAACCCTAGTTCATCTCAAAGGGGTGACTAGTAGTGTTGATTACATCTTGTAGTTGATTACTATATGGTTTATTTGGTGGAAGATTATATGTTCAGATCCATTATGCTATTTAATACCCCTCTGATCATGAACATGTTTATCATTTGTGAGTAGTTACCTTTGTTCTTGAGGTCACGGGAGAAATCATGTTGCAAGTAATCATGTGAACTTTATATGTGTTCGATATTTTGATAGTATGTATGTTGTGATTCCCTTAGTGGTGTCATGTGAACGTCGACTACATGACACTTCATCATATTTGGGCCTATGGGAATGCATTGTTGAGTAGCAATTAGATGGTGGGTTGCGAGAGTGACAGAAACTTAAACCCCAGTTTATGCACTATTCCGTAAGGGGCTGATTGGATCCAAAAGTTTAATGCTATGGTTAGAATTTATTCTTAATACTTTTCTCGTAGTTGCGGATGCTTGCGGGAGGGTTAATCATAAGTAGGAGGTTTATTCAAGTAAGAACAACACCTAAGCACCGGTCCACCCACATATCAAATTATCAAAGTAGCGAACACAAATCAAGCCAACATGATGAAAGTGACTAGGTGAAATTCCCGTGTACCCTCAAGAACGCTTTGCTTATTATAAGAGACCGTTTTGGCCTATCCTTTGACTCAAAAGGATTGGGCTACCTTGCTGCATACTTGTTACTATTATCGTTACTTGCTCGTTACAAATTATCTTGCTATCAAACAACTCGCTACTTACAGTTTCAGCACTTGCAGACATTACCTTACTGAAAACTACTTGTCATTTCCTTCTGCTCCTCGTTGGGTTCGACACTCTTACTTAACGAAAAGAGCTACAATTGATCCCCCTATACTTGTGGGTCATCATTGGCCCATGTGCCTTACATACTGTTTCCCAAACGGTTCATTACGACACACATTTGGTTTCACTGCGTCATTAGAAACTACAACTTTAGCCTTGTTAACGTCTATTCACCCGCCCTCTAGACCCATCTTCTCGATCCTTCACTATTGTAACACACAACAAAGGTGGGGTGGGTGTCATCCAATTTTAAAAGGAGAGAGCTCCGGCGAGAAATGTCCCGCTATGGCGAGAAACATTTCATACATCTCATATATTATTAATCTTACCAATGGTCAAAGCCAGCCTAAAAAATGTATTAGGCCATGTATATTTGAATGGAGGGAGTAGAAAAGTTTGCATATTTTGTTGAAGGTTAAAGGTGGATATTAGAAGTTACCCCTTCAATCAAAAGGATTATATTGTTTTGATCTCTTGTTTGATTCATTGCGAGAATATGGATTAGAATTAGTTGATCATGAATATATAAGAATACCGCTTCTAAGTGACTTTAAGATCCATGCAAACTTTTAAGAGGGGTGTGTCGAAGCAAACTTTTAAGAGGGGTGTCCCGCTACGGCAGGAAACCAAGCGGTAAGGGGAGGGTCCGACAGGAAAATATAAAGGTGCGTTCTGGGGTGGGGATTTTGTGTTGGCCCCGCATGTTGGAGATAACATGACAGATAGTCCGGACAATGACATTTCTCCCCCACATACGGTCTGGATTTGAAGACCAAACTGTCAAGAAGGTTGAATTTTGGGGAACCTACTAGGCGTCCACTTGATATTCGAACACGTCAGACCTCGAGACAACCATCATTTATATATGCAGTATAGCCCATAGCAATGCACGGGCATTGTACTGGTCTGCTACTATATCAATTAATGATTCAGCGATGGCAAGACAAGAAAATGATGATGATGATGATGATGATGATGATGATGATGATGATGATGATAATAATAATAATAATAATAATAATAATAATAATAATCATGATGATGATGATGATGATGATGATGATGACGATTCAACGTATCAATTAATGTTTTTTCTCTCTTTTCTTCTTCTTCTTCACTTTTTTAGTTTTTTTACGAATTTTCTTTTCAAATTGGCCAACATTAGTTTGTTCATCCAATTCAAAAAATGTTCATCAATGTAGAAAAAAATTCATCGAATGCAAAATGTGTTCATCGGATTGAAAACATGTTCATCAAATTCAAATTTTGTTTATTGAATTAAAAAATGTTCATCAAATTTGAATGTTTTTCATCGAGTTCAAAAAATGTTCATCAAATTCAAAATTTACTCATTGAATTAAAAAATGTTTGTTTAATTCTAAAAAATCATCTATTTTCCAAAAAAATAATTTTAATACAAATTTTGTTCATCAAGTTCAAAAGGTGTAAATCGACTTCAAAATTTGTTAATTCATGTCAACATTTACAGGTATTAAAAGAGAATCGTGGGATGTACCCAACCAAATATAGACCCTTAAGGACGAGTAGTACCAAGCCTAGCTATCTTATGGGCTTCATGATTAGTAGCTCGAAATTCACAAAACTACATGAAATAAAGGACGTTTCTCCTCGCTTTATCTCATTAATGATCCTTCCGAAAGCGCCTCTAGAATTGTCTCGGATCCCGTTTACCACATCCATGCAGTCAGATGCAATATGTAGGTGTTGCAAGTTTTGATCTTTCACAAGTGATAAACCTTCCCTACACGCAATTTCTCCTAGAGTGGCTGCATCAAGCAAACCTTGGATCACAAGGTAAGAACCATCTCTGTCCCGAAAATAGGCGTCGCGGTGCCGCGGTTATGACCAGAAGATACACCCACATTGACATTCATCCTGACAAAGCCCACCGGTGGAGGGATCCACCTATTCCTTCTATCAACCGATGATGGAGCCGGTTGCCGTGCAGTTTCTTATCTAGTGTAATTCTGCAATGAACCTCGTGATGAAAAGGTGAGTAGATAGCGAACTTTGTTGGATGCCATCATGACTAAGTTTCCTTCTTGCCGTCCAAATCGCCCACATTGTTACTGTCAACCTTGTGATCTCGTCGTTTGAAAGAACTTTCATCATGGAGAACGGCCAATTTCACGCTACAGGTTCAGTAGTCGCTATCATATGCTCGAGCAACAATGGATCGAATAGCGCCCACACACAGCGTGCCATAGTGCACTCGATTAGGTCGTGTCTCCACGAATTGGGCCTCCCGCACACATTGCAGATGTCATTAGTAGCACATGTTTCGATGCTTGTGGGCGTCCTCTATGGGCAGGGAACTCCGCGCAAGCCTCCATAAGAACATCCCGAGCTTCGTCGGGAATGTGACATGCCATAATGTGTCCCAAGATTAATTTGCAGCAGACGTATTAGGCGACCCAGCCTGTCCCTCGAGCCAATCCTCTTTGCGTCTCTCCTTTTCAAATTCACGAACATTTTTCTGTTCATCGAATAAAAGAATGATCATCAATGAGAAACAAATGTTCATAAAATTCAAAAAATGTTGATTGAATTCAAAAAAGAACCATTGGACTTAAAATTCAAAATTTGTGCATCAAATAAAAAAATTGTTCATCAAAGTCGAATATTTTTCATCGATTTAAAAAAATGTTCATTGGGTTCTAAATTTTTTCATCCATTTTTCAAAAATATATTCTTAAATACAAAATTTGTTCATAAAGTTCAAAAAATGTTCATGGACTTTGAAATTTGTTCATTAAATAGAAAAGGATGTTCATCGTTATTAATAATACTCATAAAAATGTTCAACAAAATAAAAAGTTCACTCTTTTGAAATCACGAATTTGTTTGAATCCAAAAATCGGCGAACATTTTTAATCCATGAACGTTTTCTCAAAGTCAGAAGTTTTTGCAAAATGTCGAAAAAATATAGGGGGCACCTCGCGCCCCACATGGGCCGGCGTGCGGGTCACCGAATAGCAAAGATGGGCTGGGCTTCCTCGTGAGGTTACTACTATATACTCCACACGACACGGGCGCGTCCCCCTTGACCTGGTAGATCGATCGCGTCCCCTGTTCCTCTTCTCGGCGGCGGAAGGCAAACGAGCGAGGAACCCTAACCCTAACCAGCTCCGATCCGCAAGGTAGGTTAGGTTCCAACCCCTAACCCTAATCAGTGGTGTAGTTCAGATCCGCAAGGTAGGTTAGTTTCCAACCCGGCCTGATTTCTCTAGTCTTTGCAGGGCTCCGACGATGGCGGCTTCCCTCCGATCGGCGGCGATGAGGATCCTCCGTCCGTCGTTGCTTCCAGGTGCGGGCCTTCGCCGGCTCGTCCACACCGAGACGAAGGTATCTTGTCCTCCGTCCCATCTCTGGCTGGCCGACGTCTGATTGTTGCTCTGATTATATTGGTGGAGGCCCTCCCTTCTTCTCCCCATACTATTATCTCTGCCTTCACCTCAAAAAATAAATAAATACTATTATCTCTGCTTAGCATGAAGAAGAATGCCTTGATATTTCTGTAAAATCTGCGTCTTTTGGTCTCCAGCTAGTTCTGTAGTTTGCCCTGTATCATTGCTAGATGTTCAACTGCCTAGCATGAAGAAATTTATTGGTAAAACTGACGTCTTTTGGTCTCCTGCTAGTTTTATGCACTACTGCCTCTCTACACAAATGCAAGACGTTTTGGCAGTTTAATTTAAACTGCAAAAATGTCCTACATTTGTTTACAGAGGGAGTTGTTTGATGTGCTATTGCTAGATGGTCAACTGCCTGGCATGATGAAATGTTTTGGTAAAACCGACGCACTCTGGTCTCCTGCTGGTTTTATAGTTTGATGTGCCATTGCTAGACGGTCAACTGCCTAGCATCAGGAATGCCTTGACATTATTTTAAAAAGTTTGATGTCTTTTCATCTCCTGCTAGCTTTATACTCTACTAGTTTTCTGTGCCATTGGGTACATGACCAACTGCCTGCCTGCATGAGGAATGCCTTGATATCTTGGTGAAAACTTGATGTCTTTTGGTCTCCCACTAGTTGTATAGTTTGCCGCGCCATTGCTAGATGATCAACTGCCTAGCATGATGAATGCCTTGATATTTTGGTAAAACAGACTTCTTTTGGTATCCAGCCGTTCAATAATAACTGTTTGAACTAAAACCATGCCACTTATTATTGAACGTTGGGAGTACTAGTTTGATGTGCCCGCCCCAGCTCCGGCTGGCTAGATCTGCGGCCCGGCGTCTGATTGTTGATCTGATTATATTTGTGGAGGCCCTCCCTTCTTCTCCCCATACCGTTACTACTTATTTATGAACGGAGGGAGCATCTTATTATATCATAATCATAGGGATGAACGGCTATCCTCTAAACATGCATCTTTTTGATTGATGATCTCTGCCTAGCATGAAGAGTGCCTTGATAGTTTGGTAAAATCGGCCTCTTTTGGTCTACAGCCAGTTCTATAGTTTGCTCTGTATCATTATTATATAGCATGAAGAATGCATTGATGTTTTGGTTATAAAACTTTATTTGTTTTTGTCTCACACTAGTTTTTTATAGTCTGCTCTGGATCATTGGTTCATGACCAGCAGCCTAGGCATGAAGAATGCCTTGATGCTTTGGTTATAAAACTTCATTTGTTTTTGTCTCCCACTAGTTTTATTTAGTCTGCTCTGGGTCATTGGTACATGACCAGCAGCCTAGCATGAAGAATGCCTTGATGCTTTGGTTATTAAACTTTATTTGTTTTTGTTTCCAGCTAGTTTTATATAGTTTGCTCTGGATCATTATTAGATGCCCAACTGCCTACACCGAAAAAACCTAATTCAGCTCTATGTAAGATAGCAAAAGTACCCTTGATGTTTTGGTTATAATAATACTTGATGTCTTTCTGTCTCCAGCTAGTTTTATATAGTCTGCTCTGGATCATTAGTACATGACCAACACCCTAGCATGAAGAATGCCTTGATGTTTTGGTTATTTCTGTCTCCCACTAGTTTTATATAGTTTGGTCTGCAAGATATCAGGTGATATACTTGTCAAGGCTGTTGTCTAGGTATCAGTTCTCAATGCTGCTTCTGTGTTTCCAGCATTCCGGAACCCCCCGTGCCTTGGATGAAGGATGCATCGATGCATCGCAAATCCAGCAGAAGAAGGAGGAGGTGTACAATCTCATCGCCAAGGCTGTGGCGGAGCCCACGACCACCTGGCTGGACAAGCGACTGCTCAAGGCTCTCTCCGTGCAAGTCAAGCCTAGACCAAAGGACCCTCAGTGGTACAGTATCAACAATTATATACTCGTCAGACATAGATATTTGTTCTGTTTCCCTCCCCTACCGTAGTTCATATGTAATTCTTACCATCTCGTCCGACCTACCTGTAGGCGCAAGATAATTTTGACCAAAGTGGCCACCCATTGTACATATGCTTTGGGTATTCTTGCTGCTTATGTGAGCGCTCCTCGCACTGAAGACGGTGCTAAAATAGTAAGGTATGATGGACATCTTGTTACTGCTGAGAGTCTGCCCATGCTACAAGGATATGAGCCTGATGCTACTGCTGAGGGAGTACCCAAGCAAATGGGTTGAAGACGCAATGCAGCTTGCTTGATGGAAAAGCAAGACTGGTATGAGCCTGATGCTACTGCTGAGGGAGTGCGCAAGCAAATGGGTTGAAGACGAAATGCAGCTTGGTTGATGGAAAAGCAAGACTGGTATCAGTAATATATATTCCAGCACTATATTATTATATGTATGTATGTATGTATGTCTGTCTCTTGAAATATGTCTATCCCGTGCTACCTAGAACTTTAGTAGTATTACTGGATGATATTTGTGATCGCAGTCCAAGAAGATATTTATGATGTTGCTGACATGGTATGCTATCATTTCTATTGAGAAAATTGCATGAAGATGAGCCTTATGCATTGTTCGATGGATGGACGCTTCATCAGCGGCTTGCCTTCTTTTTTTGTGAATTCCCAACATTGTGTATCATTCCAAAGTTACATTTTTGCATGCTGCTAAGTCATGCCGGCTGCTCGCTTTGTCCTTAAGATGCGAACCTGCTTTGTCCAGGATGATGCCAACTAGGTCTGTCAAGCTCGGGGTGAGGCCATGAAAGGCAGCAGCGTTTCGATGCTTTCAATTATTATCTATAGTTGAGGAGAATGAGGCAAAGAAACAAAAAGAAAAGAAAAAAATAGTCGAACCATGCGGTGGAGAAATGGTGAGCTGGCACCGAGAGAGAACCTTGTGCCTGTTTTTTTTAGGGGTAACCAAGTTTTATTCATTCATAAGCCACATCGGATCATGGGGTTGGGCAAGCCACAAATGATGCCCCTGACCTAAAGAAGGAGCAAACTTGGCTGTGCTATAAGCTTCTCCATTCGAACCTCGAGATTCAAAAACAAAATTACAAGTGTACACAGTAGCTCTCTGAAGTGTCTCATTAAAAATAGTGTCATATCTCCCACGAGAGGACTTGTGGATGTCTTCCACCACCTGCTTAGAATCTAATGCAAGATAATCCTCGGCCAACGCCAATCCCTCCCTACATGCAAATCTTTTGCCGAAATCCTTTTTTTCTCTTTGATATGCCGTGCGCGTGTGTGTGCGCGCACGCGCACGTGTGGCTGTACCGAGAAAATGGAATGAGAGGGGGGTGTTAAAACTAATTCTGTAATTAGGGGAAATCTCCCCTTGCCCAAACCGTCGTTGCGGTTTGTCCCGCAATGGACGCGCCCCTTCGATCTCCTGGAACCGACGCCCTCTCGAGGGATCGTCATGTCTCTTCAGGACATATAAAGGGGCCTGTAACGATCGATGAACTGGATCGATCACTTTTGATTCAAACACGTTATCACGCTCGTAGAACTCTACCAGAGAGCGAAAAGCAGAAATTGAGAAGGGAAGAAGCACTCACCGCCGGTGAGATGTCGCCCCTCACTTCCTTCTTCCTCCGCCTCATCAGTGAGGACAACCGCTGGGACCGCCTCCTTGCCCGTCGCCGTCGCTGGACGCGGCCTGGGCGCCACTGGACGTGGCCGGAACGCCACTGCATGTGGCCGGGGCGCCACTGGACGCGGTCCGCATGCCGCTGATGGCGCCGCCCGGGGCGGTTACCGTGCCCCTGGACACGCCGCGGATGGCCAGCGCGCCACAGAGGGCGCCGCCTAGAGCACTCCCGTCGGCCTTGGCACCACCGTGCATCCCCTCGCCGGCTTTGACCCGTGGCTGCTCGCCGGCCCGGCCGCGCCGATGCTGCATGTGGATCCGCCTCCGCCGGCGTACTGGCTGCCTCCGCACTTGCCGACGCTCGTTGCCGAGGACGCCGACCCAAGTCGCCGACCGCCCGGCTACTCACCCGTGCCGATGCGCACTGAGGTGACCGCGGAGGAGGCGCTCACCTTCGTCTCCGCGCCGACCGGCGCCTCCGGCGTTATCCGCTTCGGGGCCGGGATCGAATCCTCCAACGGACTCGCCTCGCCGCAGCTGGAAACGGCCGCGGCCTCTAGCAGCCGCGTCGAGCGGAGATTCGGTCGCCTCTTCGAGCAGGCCGTCGCTGCCATCGACCACCGTCCTCGCCGCCGCGCCGGCTCGTGGGCTCCGGCGAGCCTCGACCTCCCCAGCGTCGCGTCGCAGGGAGCACGCCTGGACCCCGTCGTCGTTGCTTCTTCTTCAGACGAGGAGGAGTTGGCGGGGCTGCGCCAATGACCACTGGAGACGACAAGGGGAGGCACTGGCGCCCGCTCCAATCGGCGGCGGCTGCAGCTCCCCGCGAGCGCAGGTGCGGAGGGGATTGTGCGGTGGTGCGGGTCGGGGCTGGACCCTTATCCATAACCGCCCCATCCCCTCGCTATTATATGGTGTTCGTTGGCTGGGCCTCAGGCCAACCAAGCAAACCCACCTTGGATAGCATCGGGCTGCCCCGTGTGGCTGTTATTTTTATTTTTCGTTTCTTTTCCTTTCTTATTTCTCTGCTTAGTACTGTACTAGTTAGTACTAGTTATTGTATTAACTAGGAAAATTGCCCTACCCGCAAAAAAAAAA
>LR738715.1:794123052-794167913 GCA_902687465.1 Secale cereale | reverse complement strand
CCTCGACTCCATGCACGAGGCCCCATCACCGCCGACCATGCCGAGGTCACCACCGATCGACCGCATCCCCGCCTCCACGCCCGCAGGAAGAATCTGCAGCACAACCACCAGAGGACGGCTGCCGGCCTCGAGCCCTAGTCCAACGGAGCAGCCACAAGTCACGCCGTCGAAGCCAGCTGGGCCCCAGGCCAGCCCGCGGGCCACCCATGGCCACCCCCGACGGAAGCTCAGATTCGTCGGGGCGTCCGCTCCGCACCCCGCACCAACTCTAGAGGAGCGGCGCCCCATAGCATGCTAGCCCCACGCCTCCATGTAACCCGCGCCATCCGCGAGCAGCTCGCCGGAGGGCTCTTGATCCAAATCTAGGTCGAAGAAACCCACCACCGCCACTCCTGGCAGGCACGCTAGCTCCACCCCGATGCGCAGCCCCCCGCACTTCCGCCCCAGGAGCCTCCGACCAGCACCCCGAATGCTGGCACGCTGTCTCACTGTGATGATTTCTTCCACTTGCCATCATTATTCCGAGTGAATTTCTAACCCCAGAGTCCGGCATCAACTGTAAGACCGAAATCAGCATGTTAAACTCGCGCCAATAGCAAGCAGTCAATGGTGCAAGTCTTGTGCTTTGCTTAACCTGTCATTTTTTACAATTTTGGTTCATTAGTAGTGGTAGCCTCAAGGCTTTGGCATTTTCTAATGATGTGATTGAAGAAATCCTGCAATTCTGAAAGATTCTTTTTCCCGTCAGATCTAATGATCTGACAAAGCATATTGTCAACATTTTTTTTTAAGCAAGATCTGTATTTTACTATTTTCCCCTCTTTTTCTTGCATGTTCAGACCCCAACTGGCCTAAGTACAACATTGACCTTCAGTGTTAAATGACCTTTACTACGGAACTATGAGAGGATATTGAAGAAGAAATGTCAGTCTATCTGTATATTTACTATAGTCACTCCAGTGACCGTTCCTGACAAATAATCACCGAAAATAATGTTCAATCCACTCTGCCGCCGGTCCTCGTCCGTGCCCTTCTAGTCCTTCACGCTGGTATATTTCCAGATTATTGCAAATATCATATCATGGAAAACAAAACATAGTACTTTTCAACGGACCAGGAGAACCAATAAGATTGTTCTAAAAGTACTGGCATGCTATACTTGCAACTAAGAGAAGTAGGTTTACCGATAAGTTGATAAACACATATTATGAGTACTCATGAGAGGCAGGAGAGGAAAAACGTTGAAAATATGAAGCAGTTGATGTAACTCAGAGTTGCCACAGAAAAGAGCCTGATTTATGACCATCTCAGCTGTACAGAAAAAAAATAATGAGCATCAAACAGTGGGAGTGGGTAAGGGATTTTCAATCAAAAGGGGAAAACATTTATCATAAAATAACATGGGAAACAAACTGTAGTCAATTCAAATATGCTCTACAGTGACAAGCAAATTGATGTAGCCTTGGCCAATGAAACGAAAACTAAACTGAAGTGCATCAAAATAATGTTTAATTGAATTAACATCCTAACATAGCACACAAATAATAAAGAATGGATGGCTAAGCATAAGGCCATAACTTGAATTTCTTGAATTGGAGAAACAACAAAGATGGATAACAATAAGAAAATGAAGGATTAGCATTTATGCTTTGTATACTGTACCAATAGCAGGTCAATTGCTTCGGATTCCAGCGTTCGGACTGCGTGCATCACTCTTTGCACTTTCCACTAACAGAAATTACAGAACTCATGTCAGTGTCGCCAGTCTTCTATTTCCACTGTGAAGTGTGCATACTCTACACTGGGCATGAGGAAATATTTAAATTTCCATATGTATCTGCAAGAAGGCAAATCAGAGGTTCAGTCCATTCCAGTAAAATTTGATGCTTCTATAATGAAAGCACAGTTGACGTGATCCAATGTTGAAATTGGCTATCAACATGGCTTTATGAAACAAGCAATTTCCATTAATTCATACTTAAAGCATATGGCAAATCATGTAAAGGCTGTTGATGCCCACTTCGTTTAAAATGTTTTTACCCATTATATCAACTTGTTTTATATGTTCTGACCACAATCCACCTATGGTACAAGCCTATACTTTGAGACGGCTTTGAAGTTTCTGCATGTTGCATCTCTCTTGGAAACTCACAAATGTGTCTCTTTTTGTATATACAATTTCCGTATAGGTTTCCCCAAATAAAATGAATGTATGCTGGTCACGCATCAAAAGGACATGGATTTTTAGAACATCTGCACCCGGGCCCTGCTATCCTGGCTGTCCAATATTGCTAAGATCTGTGCAACACAACTAACTTTCTATATGAAATTTTCTCTTTTTTGCTTCTTTCACATAGAACATGTCTTGAAGTTCAAACCTTTGCAGCGTGGCAAAGATTTCTATCTAGAATCTAGGAAAAATCTTTTCAGAATTTTTTGTCAAACATATATATACAAAAAAAATGATTTTTTAGATTAAAAAATGATTTTTTGTATATATATGTTTGACAAAAAATTCTGAAAAGATTTTTCCTAGATTCTAGATAGAAATCTTTGCCATGCTGCAAAGGTTTGAACTTCAAAACATCTTTTGTGTGAGAGAAACAAAAAAGAGAAATGTGTTTACACGGATCACGATGCACATACACTAGTAGATAAAGGGTCATCAGACCCGGTTCATTTGGGCCTTTAGCCCCGGTTCCAGAACCGGGACAAGAGGGTTGGTACTAATGCTCTGACCCTTTAGTCCCGGTTCAATCCAGAACCGGGGCAGAAGGGTGTCCACGTGGCCTGTGCACCGAGTCCAGGCAGGAGGGGCTTTAGTCCCGGTTGGTGGTATCAACCGGGACCAAAAGGCATCCACGCGTCAGCATTTCTGTGGCTGTGGTTTTTGTTTTTTTTGAAAGGGGAGGGGGGGTTTTAGGTTTTGGAGGGTTAATTTAGGTGTTTCATATATTGTGTTAGCTAGCTAATTAATAGAGAGAAGTGTCCTCTCTTATGTCCGTGCTTGGTCGACGCTACATACTACACATACGTATATAGAGAGGACTAGAGTCACGCTAGCTAGCTAGCTAGCTAGCTGCTAGCTACTAAGTAAACGAAGGAAACATAAGATCGTATAATCAACATATATATATGCATACAGAGAGAAGCAATATCGACCACCTCTCCTTCTCCGAGAGATTGGTCGAACAACAAGTTCTCGTATATCTATCCGACACTACCGGGCACATATAAACAATAATTATCTCTTACAAAAATAATCTCCTATCATATGGATGCATGGTCCACATAGTATTCTCCGTCTTCAGCGATCACGTGTTCAAGGAAGAATGCCGCCAATTCCTCTTGAATTGCTCGCAGACGATCTGGTGTTAGGAGTTCATCCTGCATCCGAAACATCTAATTTGAAGTAGGGGGTCAATACATGAAATGATGCTATAAATTTGTGAATATTATTGATTGCTTACGCACTTCAAATTGTTCATCAGTGTAGCCCCGCTCACAGGTCGTGTGGCGGATGGACTCGCAAATGTAGTATCCACAATAATCATTCCCGGGTTCCTGCCACAACCACTTTACAAGAAATAGAGGTCAATCAAACTGATAAGCAAGAATGCCAAATTGGTATTGATGAAACTAGCGCTTGAATCAAGATATAGGAGATGCGCGCGCGGAACATGCTACTATATAGTACTTACTTTCAGGTATCTAAATTGTAGCTTCTTCGGCAGTCCCGGAGCTTTTTTGGTGAATTTTTTCCAAGCCCTGCCAGACAAAGAAAACAATTAGTTGATATCAGAAATGAAGTTGCTGATATATATGCATGGTGGATAATATTGATCGATTTAACTTACCTGGCTAGCATTTGAGTCATGTCCGCATACTCCTCGGGATCTTTACGTTTAGAGTCCAAGACAGTTACTACTCCCTTCTCAAGCTTAATCTCTAAGAGAATATAGTGGAAGCTGTGCACGAATGCATGAGATCATCAATTACATCACTAGAACCTTGACTGATATATAAGGGAAACCAAATATGCACAAGACAGTAACACTCACTTGAAGTTGTAAGGAAAGAGTATTATATCTTTGTTTTCATTTACCACCAACGATCGTAGCAAGTTGGTCTCGGTATCGTCGGGACGCAATTTAACCTCGGTTGCATCTATGAGGTATGTGTTAATAAACCCAATATCACCTACTTGTCTTTTCTTCAATTCGACGATCTTCAATCTGCATAATATAGTGAGGATAATTATAAATACATGCAATGAAGATCAACTATATAGAGAGACTTAATGACAGAAGTAGTACTACTTACAGACAGTAGCAGGTGACCGTTGCTTTATCGAGGGCCAATTGATTGAAAAACTGATAGAACTCCTCAAATGGAACAGGCAACAGGTCAATTCCAACGAGGTCATGCTCCGGTTTAACTCTCAAATACAAGTTATCCCTCCCCCAGACTCTCTGCAGATTTTCAAGTACCAATCATGCAATCTTCGCATATTCGTTGATAGAGATCTTTCATTTTTGACGAGAGGCTTTTTGTACTCGTATCTTTCTATCTGCACTTCCAAGAAATCATAGTGTACATCGTCGGGCGCGTAATCTGCAAGATTGGTATAACCGGGCACCATCCTCGGATCATTAGCGACCATGTCGCTAGACACCTTGAGCGGGGGGCACGATTGGTCAGCTTGTTCGCCGAGCTGGGCAATTTGTTTCCCAGCTCGCCCTTCTGCTAACCTCTGATCACTTTTAGTACTTCCCGACCGCTTCGCTGCTTGATATGTCTTTTGGATCATGCGGTCATAGTTGTCCTGCGGCTTACTTTGCGCTGGTTGCTTCAGGGCAGCAAGAGTGCGCTTTGCTTTCACCGCATCTATCTTCTCCTCCGGAGGTGGATGTCTCTGTGCTTTTAACCCTTCAAAAAAGTCCTTCACTTGGCCTTGAGCGATCTTCGTGTTTTCCTCGTCGGACCTCTCGTACGGTAACTTCTCTAGAGGCGTGAGAGAAGGACCGAATCTGCATCGCCTCCCGCCTCTGGCTGTACTGGTAGACGTCGCCGGACCAGACGAAGCGGCTGTCTTTTTTACTTGCTTACGCGCCGGAGCAGGAGCAGCCGGAGCGGCGGAAGGTCTTTTCTGCCCTTGCTGATTAGGCGGAGAAGGAGGCGGAGTGCCGCCACGCGCCGGCGGCGAAGGAGGCGGAGTGCCGCCACGCGCCGGAGAAGGAGCCGGAGTGCCCTGATGGTCACTCGCCGGAGGAGGAGGCGGTGGAGGAGGCGGAGTGCCCTGACTCGCCGGAGGAGGAGGAGGAGGCGGAGGCGTCCAGTTGAGAATGTTGATTAGGTCCTTCCGCCATAGGCATGGAGTCTTCAGTGAAGAACCCAGCCGAGTCTCCCCTTCACCGGTAGGGTGGTCAAGCTGGAGCTCCTCAAATCCCTCACTTATTTCGTCGACCATCACCCTAGCATATCCTTCTGGAATCGGCCGGCAGTGAAAAGTGTCGTCGGGTCCAGAAGGATAAACAGAGCCAGCAGCCGCCTTGACCTTCAGATTCATCCACTGCGCCATAAGGTGGCAATTTTGTGCCTGCGTGATAGCATCCACAGGATTCCTGGCAGTAGCCGTCAAGGCAGGCTCTGGCTGAAGCAGTTCGGTGGAAGCCACGCTGCTTCTCCGCTGAGATGGCGGGGTAGCTTCGGGGGAAGCTTCGGCAATTCTTTTCTCCCGATTTGCTTCCCGTTCCTCTATCGCTTGTATTCTGGCCCGCAGCGCCTGGATTTCGGTCTGCTCCATTTTCTTCCTCCTGTCGTGGCATTTGTAGCCTCCTGCGTCCGGAAACCCAGCACGCCACGGAAGGGAGCCTGGCGTGCCTCGTGTCCGTCCAGGGTGCTCAGGATTCCCGAGGGCCATTGTCAGCTCGTCGTTCTCTCTGTCGGGGATGAACGTCCCTTCATGCGCTGCTTTGATATACTGTCGCATCTTCCTGAGTGGTGTTTCCAATTGCTTGTCCGTCCAAATGCACCACCCTGTTACAGGGTCCAAGGTTCCGCCAGCCCCGAAGAACCAAGTCCGGCAACGTTCTGGCCAGTGCATTGTCTCTGGTTCGATCCCTTTCTGTAGCAGATCATTCTCAGCCTTGGCCCACTTAGGCCGGGCTACGAGGTAGCCGCCCGACCCCGTGCGATGGTGATGCATCTTCTTCGCAGCATTTATCCGGTTTGTCTCCGACATCTTCTGACTCTTTTCCGACTTCTTATGGGCCACAAATGCGGGCCAGTCATCTTTGATCTTCTCATATATGCCCACGAATTCTGGAGTCTTTTTATCTTTGACAAACGTATTCAGTTTTTTCTTCCATGCCCTGAATTGGTCTGTCATCTTCGAAAGTGCAGCAGACTTGATTAACTCCTCTTTAACTGGGTTCGCCGGATCAACCTCTCGCGGTAGGACGAAATTTGACTTTAGCTCAGTCCAAAGATCTTCTTTCTACATATCAGTGACATAAGTCACCTGAGCGTCGTTTGCAGCCGGCTTTAACCATTGATGGATGCTGATCGGGATCTTGTCCCTAACCAGAACCTCGCACTGATTAACAAATGCGTTCTTTGTCCGGATGGGTGCAATCGGCTCGCCGGAGCGCGAGATTTCTGAGATCTCAAACTTTTCATCCGGCCTCAACTTTTTCTTCGCTCCTCGTCTCTTTACCGAAGATTTGCTCGATCCGGAGGGCTAGAAAAAGGAACAAAGATGAGAGTTAATGAATGAATCAATTAACTAGTCAGCACATGCTTAACTAACATATATACCACCTGGCCGGACTCGGTTCGGTCACCGGAGCCAGCATCACGGTCTCCTTCTTGCACTGGCATTGGGTCACCGGAGCCGTCCTCACGGTCTACTTCTTCCATGTGCATTGGGTCACCGGATCCATCAATATCATAGCCTAGATCTTCCAGCTGCAGCTCTTGTTCGACCTGCTCATCGGTGTCGTTGAGAAACGACAAGACGGCATTTTGTCCGTGTGCGATTATGTCCATCAACATCGCTTCTTGTGCTAGGTCTCGGGTATTGTCGTCCATTGTTTCTACAAATATTTACAACATGCCAATTATTATTCAAACATGACAGATGGATATATTAATGGCAAACGTAGAACTAGCTTCAACCCTCGACTGCTCGGCGATCCACAAACCCTAGACCCCCTCATGTCACATTTTGTCTAGTGTCAAAGGATTCAACAAAACCAATACTTCATCATTAGGCGAAAGTAACAGTAGCATGATGGTACGAAGCTCTCCAAAGTTATTTTGGAACGGAGTCCCCGGATAAGATAATTCGTAACAAAAGATGGATTATCCTATCAGGGACTTCGTTCCAGAACAACTTTGCATAACTTTGTACCAAAATGCCCCGGTTACTTCTGGCAAATGATGAAGTCATGGAATTCTTCAATACTTTGACACTAGCTAGGCAACCTCTCTCGACCCATCGACCCCCGACTTCTCGGCGATCCACAACCCTAGTCCCCCTCATGTCACCTTTTGTCTAGTGTCAAATGATTCAACAAAACCAATACTTCATCATTAGGCGAAAGTAACAGTAGCATGATGGTACGAAGCTCTCCAAAGTTGTTTTGGAACGGAGTCCCAGATAAGATAATCCGTAACAAAAGACGGATTATCCTATCAGGAACTCCGTTCCAAAACATCTTTGCATAACTTCGTACCAACATGCCCCGGTTACTTCTGGCAAATGATGAAGTCATGGAATTCTTCAATACTTTGACACAGGTAGGCAACCTCTCGACCCCCCCGACTTCTCGGCGATCCACAACCCTAGACCCCCTCATGTCACATTTTGTCTAGTGTCAAAGGATTCAACAAACCAATACTTCATCATTAGGCGAAAGTAACAGTAGCATGATGGTACGAAGCTCTCCAAAGTTGTTTTGGAACGGAGTCCCAGATAAGATAATCCGTAACAAAAGACGGATTATCCTATCAGGGACTTCGTTCCAGAACAACTTTGCATAACTTCATACCAAAATGCCCCGGTTACTTCTGGCAAATGATGAAGTCATGGAATTCTTCAATACTTTGACACTAGCTAGGCAACCTCTCTCGACCCCTCGACCCACGACTTCTCGGCGATCCACAAACCCTAGACCCCCTCATGTCACATTTTGTCGAGTTTCAAAGGATTCAACAAAACCAATACTTCATCATTAGGCGAAAGTAACAGTAGCATGATGGTACGAAGCTCTCCAAAGTTATTTTGGAACGGAGTCCCAGATAGGATAATTCGTAACAAAAGACGGATTATCCTATCAGGAACTCCGTTCCAGAATAACTTTGCATAACTTTGTACCAAAATGCCCCGGTTACTTCTGGCAAATGATGAAGTCATGGAATTCTTCAATACTTTGACCCCCGACTGCTCGGCGATCCACAACCCTAGACCCCCGACTGCTAGGCAACCTCTCGACCCCTCGACCTTCGGCCTCTCGACCCCTCGACGACCCTCGGCCCCTCGGCGATCTCTCGACCGGTCCCTCGGTCCCTCGACGACCCTCGACCCCGGCCCCCCCTAATGTCGAAGTTATCGGGGAGGGTGTATATCGACATAGACATATCCGATAAAAAAAAAGAGGAAGAAGAAGAAAAAAGGAACCGCTAGAGGAGAAGATCGAAGAAAAAAAAAGAAAAAAAAAGGAGAAGAAGAAAGGAATAGAGGAGAAGAAGAGAATTTTCTCTTCTTCTCCTCTATTCCTTTCTTCTTCTCCTCTTTTTTTCTTTTTTTTCTTCTTCTTATTTATTTCTCCTCTTCTTCCTCTCCTCTTCTTCTTTCTTTCCTCTTTCTTATTTTCTTCTTTCCTATCCTTCTTTTTCTAAATTTGTAACTTTTGCATATATAAAACTTTCTATATATATTTAGCATATATAAACAAAAAACTATATAGCCACATACACATATATATACATCACATACACACATCACATACAGCAACTTCCTAAGAAAAAAAATATTTATATACACATACATATATATTTAACATATATATTTAGCAAATTCCTAAGAAAAAAAAATATATATACACATACATATATATACAGCAACTATATATATACATGCATATATATACAGCAACTATATATACAGCAATTTATATAAACATAAAAAACAATATATACACATATATACATATATATACAGCAACTATATATATATACAACAATTTATATGAACATAAAAAAAAGCAAGCCCTCACATCGCGCGGCGGGGCTGGGCGGCGCGACGGCGGCGGGGCGGGGCGGCGCGACGGCGACGGGGCGCGGTGGCGCGACGGCGGCGGGGCGGGGCGCGCGGCGCGACGGCGACGGCGCGGGGCGGGGCGGCACGGGGTCGCGGGGCGGGGCGACGGCGACGAGGCGGCGTCGGGGCGGCGTCGGGGGCGACGGCGACGGTGACGGGGCGACCGGGGCGACGGCGACGGCGACGGGGCGACGGGGGCGGGGAAGGAGGGAGGCGTCGGGGGCGCGGAAGAAGGAAACTGGCGAAATTTTCGCAAGTCCTGGTTATATAGGAGGGGCATTAGTCCCGGTTGGTGGCTGAAACCGGGACTAATACCCCCCTTTAGTCCCGGTTGCTGCCACAAACCGGGACTAAAGCTCCCTTTGCAGCAGCCCAAAGGGCGGGAAGGAGGGGCCTTTTGTCCCGGTTGCTGCCACCAACCGGGACTAAAGGCCTTGCTGGCGCGGTGCGGTGGGAAGTTTAGTCCCACCTCGCTAGTTGAGAGAGGCCAGCACCAGTTTATAAGCCCCGCTGCCTCTCTCCTCTCGAACTCCTCTAAACTGCAGGCCTAAGGGCCTAAACTGACACTGCTTTGCCTGTGGGCTTGCTGGGCTTTCTACGGGCCTGAATCCTGGCCCATGGTTGGGTTTCTAGTCGTATTCAGGCCGTGTGGGCCCAGTAGGTGGCATTTTTTTTATTTTTTTTCTTTGTTGCTTTATTTTTTAGTTTTGTTTCTACTTTCAACAAAATACTTACTGTTGCTATTTTTATTTATTTGTTTTCTTTGTTGCTTTATTTATTTTATTTTGTTTCTACTTACAAAAAAATACTTATTGTTGCTATTTTTTTTTCAAGTTTTTTTGTTTTGTTTTCTGCATTATTTATTTTCTTTTGTTTTTTGCTTTATTTTTTAATTCTTTCTGGTAAAACCAATTACAAACTTTCTGTTAGTGCAAGTAGTATTCAAATTTGAATAGTTTAAATTTGAAATTATTTGTTTTCTTTGTTGCTTTATTTATTTTATTTTGTTTCTACTTACAATGAAATACTTATTGTTGCTATTTTTATTTTTTTGCAAGTTTTTTTTGTTTTCTGCATTATTTATTTTCTTTTGTTTTTTGTTTTATTTTTTAATTCTTTCTGGTAAAACCAATTACAAACTTTCTGTTAGTGCAAATTTGAATAGTACAAACGGACAATGGTATCATACTCGTTTGTTACAAAGTTGGCATGGTATCATCATAATAGTTGCGGAAAAAACTCTTCACTTTTTCTTCGCTTGTGTCATTTGCTTATTGCGCCGTAACCATGGATAATCTTCATCGTTTATCAGGATGCTTGGGTCAGCCTTGACTTTGAAGGGAGGAATTTCATGAAACTTTTCATAATCTTCAGACATGTCTGTCTTGCCCTCCACTCCCAAGATGTCCCTTTTTCCTGAAAGAACTATGTGGCGCTTTGGCTCATCGTATGATGTATTCGCTTCCTTATCTTTTCTTTTTCTCGGTCTGGTAGACATGTCCTTCACATAGATAACCTGTGCCACATCATTGGTTAGGACGAACTGTTCGTCAGTGTATCCAAGATTTTTCAGATCCACTGTTGTCATTCCGTACTGTGGGTCTACCTGTACCCCGCCTCCTGACAGATTGACCCATTTGCACTTAAACAAAGGGACCTTAAAATCATGTCCGTAGTCAAGTTCCCATATGTCCACTATGTAACCATAATATGTGTCCTTTACCCTCTCGGTTGTTGCATCAAAGCGGACACCGCTGTTTTGGTTGGTGCTCTTTTGATCTTGGACAATCGTGTAAAATGTATTCCCATTTATCTCGTATCCTTTGTAAATCAATACAGTCGAAGATGGTCCCCTGGACAACAAGTACAACTCATCACAAATAGTGTTGTCACCTCTGAGACGTGTTTCCAACCAACTGCTGAAAGTCCTGATGTGTTCACGTGTAATCCAGTCGTCGCACTGCTCCGGGTGTTTGGAGCGCAGACTGTTCTTGTGTTCATCGACATATGGGGTCACCAATGTAGAGTTCTGTAGAACTATGTAGTGTGCTTGAGACCAAGAATATCCATCCCTGCATATTATTGAGTCCCTTCCAAGCGTGCCTTTTCCAGTCAGTCTCCCCTCATACCGCGATTTAGGGAGACCTATCTTATTAAGGCCAGGAATGAAGTCAACACAAAACCCGATGACATCCTCTGTTTGATGGCCCATAGAGATGCTTCCTTCTGGCCTTGCGCGGTTACAGACATATTTCTTTAGGACTCCCATGAACGTCTCAAAGGGGAACATATTGTGTAGAAATACGGGCCCTAGAATGATAATCTCGTCGACTAGATGAACTAGGACGTGTGTCATGATATTGAAGAAGGATGGTGGGAACACAAGCTCGAAACTGACAAGACATTGCGCCACATCACTCCTTAGCCTTGGTACGATTTCTGGATTGATCACCTTCTGAGAGATTGCATTGAGGAATGCACATAGCTTCACAATGGCTAATCGGACGTTTTCAAGTAGAAGCCCCCTCAATGCAACCGGAAGCAGTTGCGTCATAAACTCATAATCACATGGCAGTCATGAGACTTTAGGTTCTGGAACTTTTTCTCTGCCATATTTTTTATTCCCTTTATATTCGACGAGAAGCCAGTCGGGACCTTCATACTGAGAAGGCATTCAAAGAAGATTTATTTCTCTTCTTTCGTAAGAGCATAGCTGGCAGGACCTTCATACTGCTTCGGAGGGATGCCGTCTTTTTCGTGCAAACGTTGCAGGTCCTCCCGTGCCTCAGCTGTATCTTTTGTCTTTCCATACACGCCCAAGAAGCCTAGCAGGTTCATGCAAAGGTTCTTCGTCACGTGCATCACGTCGATTGAAGAGCGGATCTCTAGGTCTTTCCAGTAGGGTAGGTCCCAAAATATAGATTTCTTCTTCCACATGGGTGCGTGTCCCTCATCGTCATTCGGAACAGCTAGTGCGCCGGGGCCCTTTCCAAAGATTACGTGTAAATCATTGACCATAGCAAGTACGTGATCACCGGTACGCATGGCGGGCTTCTTCCGGTGATCTGCCTCGCCTTTGAAATGCTTGCCTTTCTTTCGACATTGATGGTTGGTCAGAAGAAATCGACGATGGCCCAGGTACACATTCTTCCTGCACTTGTCCAGGTATATACTTTCAGTGTCATCTAAACAGTGCGTGCATGCGTGGTATCCTTTGTTTGTCTGTCCTGAAAGGTTACTGAGAGCGGGCCAATCGTTGATGGCCACGAACAGCAACGCCTTTAGGTCAAATTCCTCCTGTTTGTGCTCATCCCACGCACGTACACCGTTTCCATTCCACAGCTGTAAAAGTTCTTCAACTAATGGCCTTAGGTACACATCAATGTCGTTGCCGGGTTGCTTAGGGCCTTGGATGAGAACTGGCATCATAATGAACTTCCGCTTCATGCACATCCAAGGAGGAAGGTTATACATACATAGAGTCACGGGCCAGGTGTTGTGATTGCTGCTCTGCTCCCCGAAAGGATTAATGCCATCCGCGCTTAAAGCAAACCATACGTTCCTTGCGTCCTTTGCAAACTCCTCCCAGTACTTTCTCTCGATTTTTCTCCATTGCGACCCGTCAGCGGGTGCTCTCAACTTCCCGTCTTTCTTACGGTCCTCACTGTGCCATCGCATCAACTTGGCATGCTCTCTGTTTCTAAACAAACGTTTCAACCGTGGTATTATAGGAGCATACCACATCACCTTCGCAGGAACCCTCTTCCTGGCGGGCTCGCCATCAACATCACCAGGGTCATCTCGTCTGATCTTATACCGCAATGCACCGCATACCGGGCATGCGTTCAGATCATTGTATGCACCGCGGTAGAGGATGCAGTCATTAGGGCATGCATGTATCTTCTGCACCTCCAATCCTAGAGGGCATACGACCTTCTTTGTTGCGTATGTACTGTCGGGCAATTCGTTATCCTTCGGAAGCTTCTTCTTCAATATTTTCAGTAGCTTCTCAAATCCTTTGTCAGCCACAGCATTCTCTGCCTTCCACTGCAGCAATTCCAGTACGGTACCGAGCTTTGTGTTGCCATCTTCGCAATTGGGGTACAACCCTTTTTTGTGATCCTCTAACATGCGATCAAACTTCAGCTTCTCCTTTTGACTTTCGCATTGTGTCCTTGCATCGACAATGACCCGGCGAAGATCATCATTTGGTTCCTCTTGATCTTCAGCAGCTTCACCCGTTGCAGCATCATTGGGCACATTGTCTGGTTCCACTTGATCTTCACCAGCTCCCCCCATTGCAGCATCACCGTATTCAGGGGGCACATAGTTGTCATCGTACTCTTCTTCTTCGCCGTCTTCCATCATAACCCCTATTTCTCCGTGCCTCGTCCAAACATTATAGTGTGGCATGAAACCCTTGTAAAGCAGGTGGGAGTGAAGGATTTTCCGGTTAGAGTAAGACATCGTATTCACACATTTAGTGCATGGACAACACATAAAACCATTCTGCTTGTTTGCCTCAGCCGCATTTAGAAACTCACGCACGCCCTTAATGTACTCGGAGGTGTGTCTGTCACCGTACATCCATTGCCGGTTCATCTGCGTGCATTTATATATAATTAAGTGTGTCAAAAACCATTACAGAACATCATAAATAGATAATTAAGTGACCAAATGGATAAAAGTTCATCATCACATTAAAACCAAAGTACATACATATATAGTTCTCATCTAACAACATATAGCTCTCCACACACATCGAAACTATGTAAAACATTTCAACGCGAAAACAAATGCTATCATAATCGCAACCAAGGTAACAATTGATCCAACGGCATAATGATACCAAGCCTCGGTATGAATGGCATATTTTCTAATCTTTTTAATCTTCAACCGCATTGCATCCATCTTGATCTTGTGATCATCGACGACATCCGCAACATGCAACTCCAATATCATCTTCTCGTCCACAATTTTTTTTATTTTTTCCTTCAAGAATTTGTTTTCTTCTTCAACTAAATTTAACCTCTCGACAATAGGGTCCATCTTGATCTTGTGATCATCGATAACTTCCGCAACATGCAACTCCAATTCCATCTTCTCCTCCTCCATTTTTCCAATTTTTTATTTAACGAAATGTTTTCCTCTTCAACTAAATTTAACCTCTCCACAAGAGGGTCGGTTGGAATTTCCGGTTCAACTACCTCCTAGACATAATAAAACATCTATGCATGTCAGGTTGGTCGGCATAACTATCATAAGCACTAAAACAAATAGTTATAAATTAAAGATAATATACCACATCCGAATCGTAGACCGGACGAGGGCCCACGTGGGC
The DNA here is from genome assembly GCA_902687465.1 of Secale cereale. NCBI lineage: Eukaryota > Viridiplantae > Streptophyta > Magnoliopsida > Poales > Poaceae > Secale > Secale cereale. Next base: position 794,153,247 of record LR738715.1, on the reverse strand, counting down.
GGATATCAAAACCATCGCACTATATAATAACAAGCAATAATAAACGTAAGAAAATTAGACAAATATCTATCTAAAGCAATAATAAAAGTAAGAAAAGCATGGACATAACAAGAGGCTCACCACGGTGGTGCCGGTGACGAGATCGGCGGGGGCGATCGACGGTGGCGAAGACGGGGACGGGACGTGACAGACCGCTAAACCTAGACAAATCTCGGAGAAAATAGAGCTTCGAGAGGAGAAAAGCTTAACTAGTGTGGCTCGGGCATTCCACCAAACACGTTGTGTGCATAGGAGGTGAGCTAGAGCACCACTAACCCCTCTCCCCCTCGGCCAAAAAAAAAACAGAGCAGTGAGCTCTGCTCTTGAGTGAGGTGGTTTATATAGGCAACTCACTGGTCCCGGTTGGTGCTACAAACCGGGACTAAAGGGGTGCCTTTGGTCCCGGTTCATAACACCAACCGGGACCAATAGTGGTGGGCCAGGAGCAAGAGCCATTGGTCCCGATTTTTAGCTCCAACCGGGACCAATAGGTCCAGACGAACCGGGACCAATGGCCCACGTGGCCCGGCCAGCCCCCTGGGCTAACGAACCGGGTCCAGTACCCCCATTGGTCCCGGTTCTAGATTGAACCGGGGCTAATGGGCTGGACCAATGCCCTGTTTTCTACTAGTGATAATGGACGGCTAGATAGGGAGGGCCTGGGTGCAGGTGTTCTATAATATGTTTTCGCATCAAAAAGTAGGGAAGCGGGAGCATCACGCGGCAAACACCAGGGAAGTAAAAACATCACGCACCAGGAGGGTGACCTTGTCCGTGGTCGCAGGGGAGGCATGCGTTCCGCAGGAGCGAGAGCATCTTCCCCCATGCGCACATGCTCTGCTTGTTTACGTCATGACGACTGGAGGGATCACCGGCAAGACACGCCACGCTCAGTAGCGTGAGAAGATGTTGGCGAAGACGCCCTCAGTAGCATGACGACGGGGAGCTCGACGAGGAGAATGACTGGATCTGGCGCCGCCGACCATCAGAAGGAACTAGGCGTGGTCGAGGACGACATGTCGCCGTGGTTTGGCCGCCTCGGTCTTGCCTCCTCTTGCATCTTCATGGTGGCCGTCGTCCGGCAGCCTCGGGCTAGCCTCCTCATTCATCGTTGTGGTAGCCATCGTCCAGCCGCCTCGTGCTCCCAACGTGCTCGCCGCACAACAGCCTTCGTCGGCGGACCTAACTTTGATCTGCGCGGACAACCCCTGTCAGTGCCGCACCGGTCCCGATGCACGGCGGCGATGCGGGAGGGCTATGTGGGAAGGGGGGCTGGGGGCACCGAGATCCAACGTCGGGCTCCCCCTCTCGCTCTTTGGCATTCACGGGTCGACCGGGATGTGGGGCGGCGACGGCATGTGGTCAGGCGGGGCGGGCTGTGGCAGGAGGCGGAGATAGATTAATGATGGATTGCGGGTCAAATAATCAAAACAACAGGGACTCTTCTGTAGAAAGGACGCAGCCAGGGCTGGCGGCGAGTGGAGCCGAGCGGTGGTCGGGGCACGGTCGTGTGCGAGACGGAGGCAGGATGGGTGCGTATTCATCGTGCAACATAAGATTAGTACCACCTTGTTTATATTACAATTTTGTATATACAAATCGTAAAAGCGTATTATGACTGGGTGAAAGCGTATTGTGACGGTGAACCCGACGGACTCGTTCTGTGCTTTATTATTATAGCAAAAGTGCCCGTGCGTTGCAACGGGAGAAACAAATTATCACCCCTAGCGCCTCCATCCTTCCTCCATCTTTGTTGTCATTTCTTTTCTTTATCATCATTGTCGGTCACGATGTTCACTACACAGCGAACGTTTCACCAAAGTTTGGAACCAATAAAGAATTGCATCGTCTGCATGGACAACCAACGAACGGTCGCGTTTGAGATCCCGACCACATCTACACAATCTAATGCTTGTGCCTTGTGTGTTTGTTATCCGGATTTTACATCGTAATAGTATAGTACAACAACCACCAAATTTAACTTTAGTTTAAAACAATCAACACCTTCTTTTGCGGGCTAACACGATCAACACAAAAAACAGTGGACGTTGCGAGTTTGATTCCAGTCATGGTCAACTATTTTTTGCCTCATCTCCTAAATGGGATGGTGGGTTTGATTTGTTGGGCCGGGTCACACGGATAGGTTGGGAGGGCGCTATTTTTTCTATTGGCGGAACATTACGCGGACCAATGGGGCAGAGGCCAAGTGGTCCAGGACAGACGATCGGTAGAATAGCCTAGCTCAGTATGAAGAAATGCCATGGACATACGAAATGGGAGGACCAATAAGATTATACCTCCATTTATATAAATATAAAAAAACAGTGTATATTCCCGTGGGTTACAGCGGTAGAAACAATTGACATAAATTTAGCGAGGACTGTATGCACAAACATAATGTTGAATGTGTTATAATTTGGCGCAAATTTAGTAAGGATTATAAGTGCAAGGAAATTATGTCACGCTGTATATTGCAACGAAAGAAAAAATGTCCTGAATTTAGTGAGGACCATGCAGGAAAAAGATGCCACGTCATTTTTGTTCATAAGATATAAATGAGGGCACTACACGCCTGCCATTGATTCCCGCACATCCTTCAAAAAAAAATATGTAATTACCTTTAATTTCTAAATTCTTTATTTTTCATGCAATTAGTGCCTATTCTCTTTCTTGCCGGCTTAATTATGCATAATAGCTATTGTTCTTCCCCTCATTTGTTTCGCTAAGCACAAATCGGGCAGTCGGCCAACCCAGCATGCCCATGCCCATTTGTCTCGGCCCAAGTACGTACGCATCGCCTTCTATTCTTAAACAGACATACGCCTAGGTTATCACACACTCGGCCCAAGTACATACGCATCGCCTTCTATTCTTAAACAGCCAGACGCCTAGGTTATCACACTCAAGAGCCCAACCTGAGTGGTTTGATGCGTTTGCACACATCTAGTACACCAGGGCTCAAATATCAGCTGCGACCAATTTTTTCTTTATTAAATTAAAAATTTATATTACAATTTTGTATATACAAATCGTAAAAGCGTATCGTAAAAGCGTATTATGACTGGGTGAAAGCGTATTGTGACGGTGAACCCGACGGACTCGTTCCGTGCTTTATTATTAGGTATAGACTAGCACAAGTGCCCGTGCGGTGCAACGGGAGACGTTGTTACCTATCTCTGAAAATAAAATTTCTCCGACTTATTTCCGTCCGTCCTCATCTCTTTGTCCCGGTCTGTTATCAACATCTCCTAAGCCCCATTGTCCTCCTTCCCACCTCTATTGGATGATCATGTATAGCCCAGGCAGCGAGCTTCTTCGCATTCATTAATGCAGCCTCTGGTTGGAATGTGATGTTTCGGCGTGTAAGTTGCATGCTCAAATGAGATAGAGGAGAGCACATAGCTGTGGTGGTCATTGCATGCATAAAATGATGTGGAGAAAGAGGTTGAGAGCATGTTTTAGTAACATCAACTAGAAGCCATGCATTGAAGTAATAATTGTAATCAGCTAGCACAAAAAATCTGCCCGCCACTTAATTAGTCTGAATCCTGTTTACATAACTTGCAATGCAAGTATGCATGAACCCCTTTCTTAATTATCCCACACACACTTACTATTTATGCAGCATACGTAACGTGTCTTGGAAATCTCTCTTAATTGCCCCTCACAATTCACAAGCACGCATTAGGAATCCTATTATATTATGTAGCAAGCATTCAATTCACAAGCACGCATTAGGAATCCTATTATATTATGCAGCAAGCATTCAGGCGTGTCTTGGGAAGGAATATTTCTTAATCGCCCACCATAGTACTGGTTCCTTCCTTGCCCCGTTTAATTGCCCATCATATTGTCCTTCCTTCTTTTTTGAGAATAATTCCTTGCTTCCCTCCTTCCTTCAATATTTTCTTTTCTGGGCACCCTTATCATACTCTGATTACCAATTTCCGGGCTGCCTTATTAGGATGATTGATGACAGGTAACTTGAACATGTATATAAATTGATGGTTGTCCTTGTAAAAGGGCGAGGTAGTACTATTTGTTAAGGAAACCAAGCATAGATAAATAACATAGGCCGACCTAGTTCAGTTGGCTGGCGCTAGAGGTATTGCGCGGAAGGTCGTGAGTTCAAATCCTATCGCAAGCGTGTATTTTTCTCCTCCTTGCGTTGCACTGAAGATGGGCCAACGTACAGCCAGAAGGCCCAAAGTGTTTTTTCCTCCTGTACAGGAATAGTATCACCTCGAATAAGTTTTAAATTCAAACTGAAAGCGTCAAATCACGGTAAGAAGCGTATTGTGACGGTGAACCCGACAAACTCGTTCCGTGCTTTATTATTAGGTAAAGATTATTATTATTATTATTATTATTATTATAGACTAGGACAGATGCCCGTGCGTTGCAACGGGAGGAAAAAATCTCACATGTCACCTGATTTGAGACCCAGCTACTCGTCGTTCTCGACGTCCAAAGAAACATCTGTGTCTCTGCTCCTCCATGATTCCTCACTCAGCATCATCGCCTCAGCCCTCTCGCTGAGGTAGTTGTTGACCTTCATTATACCCTTTTATCCAGCTAAGGAAATTTCTTCTCTAGCCCACAATTCTTCCTCGTCAATTTTATGCACTTTTTTCAGCCCTCGCAAATCGCCGCAAAGCCCTCTCCTACATATTTTTTCTAGGGATCCAGCCACTCCCACTTGTTCCCTTAGGGATCACATTTAATTAGCACAGGACAAACAATGACACTGGACATATATAAATTGGTGAGAATCAGATTTTTGTAGCAAGGTAGGACTATTTAATATGAAATATTTTTCTATTTTTTCCGTCGATGCAGCAGGCCCAGACGCTAAAGTGTAGGCCGAGGCCCATTATAGTCGTGTGACCTATATGATTCTTTGAACAGATATATAAAATAGATTCAACTTCTATACTTTGAAGCGTACGATGGCCTAGTCAGTTAGCACTGATAGAATTTAGTGCGAGGTTTGGGGGTTCAAATCCCACCTATGCATATTTTTTAATGTATTATTCCATGGGCCAGCCGGTCAGGCGCAATTTAGCGAGGCTGACAAATACATCGCACAGAAACTGTTTTTCGTATGAAACGTCCGCTAAAAACCTATTTTTAATTAATTAATAGTACCACATCGCATATAAAAAATGCATCTACAGTGCGTGAAGAAACACTTAAGCGGGACGAAACCAACAATATCACCTTGCTTTAGTAGTAGGTATAACAAACATGCATGTGCATTGCAACAGGAAAATTCATACATTCCTAGCACAATAAGCATGACTGAAGACCCCTCCAGTGCACATTATCTATTTGAACATGACGCCTTGTTTGTGTTGTCACTTATTCTTCTTACCGCCTTCACCGGCCATGGTCGCCTTGTTCTCCCGAACGCAATGCATTCGACGTGGTTGATCCCATGATGATGATCTCGACTACTCCGCGCGTAGCTGACATTGAACCACGCCATCACAAGTCAATGTCTAATACTTTTAAAACTAATCTCCTCAGGTTGGACGTGACAGTCGCCCTTCCCGATCTACGGCTTACACCTAGTCCATACGCCGTCCCTCATACACCCACTTACTTTTAAATTGTATATGTTGTTTTTAAAAATGCATCAACCTTCCACTTAAAACACATAAAGACTTTTTAAATCACATGGACCTTTTTAAAGAGCATAAATATTTTTTAAATTACGGTTATTCGTATGTACGTGAACACTTTTTAGAATTACATGAACATATTTTCGAGAAAGGGTGAACATTTTTCAATTTATATGAACATTATTTTAATACGTGAAAACTTTTCTTAAAACCACATAAACAATTTTAAATGCATGAACGATTTTTAAAAATTATATGACATTTTCAATAGGCACAAACACATTTTAAATGTGTCACTCATATTAATTGGATTTCGAGTGTGATCAGGTTACACACACATGCCCAAGTTTATTCTCAAAGATTTAGTCATCTTTCCCGCTGAACACGTCTCACCAAGAGTAGCAGGTTCATTTGGCTTATAATTCTGGTTGAGCAGGCAGCGTTGAATTTTGATTGGATACATATGATGCCCGACAGGCAGCCGTTTTAGCTTTTTTTCAAGTTGTTACATGAGCACATCAGGACCAGTTGGCCCATAACACACTGGTGAGGCCCAGCTTGGCGACAGATGTACAAAAATTATGCGGGCTGCTCCTGCTATAGTAGCGACCGATCGACCACGTACGTACGAGAAGCGCTAGCTAGCTATTGATCTATATGAAACCTATTTTTATTTTACGCTAATAACCAGTACGCCGCTGGACCAGCTAGCCCATATAATTTTATTTAAATAATAGGCCCATATCACGTGGATTTAGGCCCAGCTGGGTGACGCAGGAGGGATGACGATTCAAACACCAGAGCTAGCCGGGGACGTAGTAAAATTAGTACCACCTTGTCAGATAGAAAAAGATAGACGGGACGGACGAAAAAAACTGAAAGCATAAAATCACAGGAAGAAGCGCATTGTGACGGTGAACCCGACAAACTCGTTCTGTGCTTTATTATTAGGTAAAGACTAGTAAACATGCCCGTGCGTTGCAACGGAAGAAAAACATCACATGCTCATGGCCTAATAAGCATGGCTGAAGACCCCCTTTTCCTCCGCCAAGTCGACGCCCTCTATTTCAACATGTACTGCCCCACCTGTGTCGCCGCTTATCCTCGTTCCACCTTGGCGACAGTGCCCAGATTATTACCTTATCATAGTCTTTTCGAACATGGTTTATCACAAAGCAATGAACTTGGCAACTGCATGACCCACTTATCACAGGACCACGACAACACAAGACAATGTTTAAAACTCTTCTCTATGTAGAATGAATTCAAAAAAACTTTCCAAATTATTGACTGGACCAGGAGCACATATGTTCCTCTACTAAACAACAACGTTATAACCTCACTACAATTTGGGCTATTTCTTGCATTCTGGTGAAAATGTTATTATGGCAAGCTGATGAATAAAGGGTAAATTTGTATTCCGGCAAATATCATATCATAATCTAATGAAAATATGTACACAATTATGTTTTATTTATCAATCATCTCTCAGCTTAGGAAAAAAATTTGAAGGGATCACCTTGTTTACGGACGAATGGGACAACCAAGTGTGGGTGATCCTCATGGACTCCAGATTGACAAGCACAACGACATATTGGTATGTTCACCTAAACTCAAGGGAGACAACAGATTGAGCAAAAATACACTGCTTCCTCTATGCTGCATTGTCCAGTTGTATGTTTCCTCATAGCTCCACCTTCCCATGCTGCAACGGCTAGACGCCAATTCTACTATGCGTCTCAACGGGAGAGATAGAGCAATCAGGTTGCATCTCACTGGTACTATAGAATGGGATTGCTAAGTCTCAGTCGACTGTGACTTAGCCAAGTATGAGTCGATGCTATATTAGTAGGATCTTATGTTGACATTTGTGCAAAATTATCTTTTCATTTTTCTTTATTCTTTCTTACATGTTATATCACTTGACTTAGACTTGGTGAAGTCTCAGTCGACTGAGACCTAGACACACGCATTATAGAATTTGAGTTGATGGCCGTTCTCCGCAAATGAACCCTTGTAGTGTCACCCGAAAAAAACCTTGTAGTGTATATCGTCGATCCGGACAAGTCCATCGCTTATCACCTCTTTGTCCAACAAAATATGCTCTGTCCTGCCAAAACCATAACAATGAAACTAATATTTCTACCATGAAACTCAAAAAATAGCATAAATCATGAGATTAATCCACCTTCCTCCAAATCCTAAAATTCATCTAAATCCCAGGGGATACAATGAAGATTTCATGTAGAAATAAAAACCAAGAATATTTTTCTGAATTAAGTAAGCTCATATATCGTCAGAACTGATGCTAGATTATTAATAAAATATAATAGCAGTACAGATGGCTTGATCTTCTCCAAACTGTCAATGATGTACCCTGATAGTGCATCTTTGAAGAGCTCAATGCAGCAAAAATCTTCTCCGGGAAGATCTAAAATTCTAAATACGACACAAACTGTGAAAAAACATACCTGGCATCCATATGCTTTCTTTGGCATACTTTTAGGTCAAAAGGAGATCATTCTAGTCTTTCTCAAATAGAACCTCTCAGATTAGACCAACAGTTGATTTATTTACTGGTTTATCACTGAATGATCTGTACGACTTTACGTGAGCTTGACTGGTTCACTGATAGGATTTTTTTCTGGAAGCTTGCGTTACTAAGAGTTTTAAAAAAGTTAGAGTTGAGCTGCATGTGTGAGCACTAAGCATACAGAAAAGAGCAGAGCCGAGAAACCGGTAGACTGGAGTGGAGAGAAACGTACTTGGGCGCGGCGCTTCTCGGCAGGGCCGGGCAGCTAGGCAGTGGTGACGATGTTGCTTTGGCTCACCTCTTCAACTTACGACAAGCCGCCGCAGCCTCCTCCTCTCAGTCGCTGCCACCCCGACCACGTGGGCCTGATCCTCTTTAGTCAGCGCCTCCTCACCGGTGGCTCCAGCTTTGGGTCGACAAAGCCCAGAGTTTCACTGACCACGGCTATGCTATGTAGCAATTCCTGCCAGGTATGTACGTATGGTAGGGGATTCACCTTCAGAGCCAAGAGTGGTAACCGGTAAGAGATGCTGAACCCCTCTGCTCATGTGATCCGCATCCAGTTAATCTAAACCCTAGCGTGGTGGTACAAGGCCATGACACACGTCAATGATGAAGGTGATGGCATGGATTCCATAGTAGCCTTGCCTTGGAGCCCGAAGTGCTGTCGCGGCAGCGGATGGCCGAACCATCTGGCCTCAATCAGGCGGGAAGCCATGAGGAACCATGGTCACGGGAATTGCTACAAATATGGCGGCCTCGATCAAGCAGTAACCTTAGGAGGAAGTCACTAGGACGGCCGGCGCCCAAGCCTCCTTGGCTTGATCTGGGCAAGGATTTGTTTGAAGCTGGAAACCACGAAAATAACAGGGGCGGACCGGGCTGATTACAAACCACCTCAACTCGATCTTAATCCCTGCGCCTCGTCGCCACCCCATCCCGGTCACCTTTGATGCCAAGCTGTACTCTTGCTACCGCACGCTAGATGCCGAACTCGGTTGCTACACGCATGTGTGCGCCGCGGATGTCCATCCATGTACCTATGTACGGGCCGACCGGCCGGCGTGCGCCACATGCTGAGATCGAGATTGTACTGATTCCAACGATATCGGGCGGCAGCCGAGTCTGCCCAGCTCTTCTGCATGCTCACCATCGTTGCCCCATCTACCATCTTTTCTGGGGATATTTGATTAAATTGCATGTAGCCTCAGCTTTCCATTGAAATTGATGCCGACGCTTGCGCCGGGACGATGGATGGATACCCCGCATGGTATGAACTATGTAGTAGCAGGCTTGGCGAGAGAGGTGACGCCGGGGACAGCTCAGCAGACATGCTTGGGGAGGTGTGGTGGTGCCGCGGACGACTCATCCACGAAGCCGAGGTGCAGCTCTCGCCTCTTGCGTGTCTCCACGATGACGGCCAAGGTGTTGCATCGGCCTGATTGAACGGTGTCTAGATCTGGCTAGGTATAGGCGTCTTGTTCTTGTCGTGATGGTCAAGGAGGTCATGGAGTCTCTCGGTGTGTCAATATGATTCAGATTGGGACATGGATTCGTGCGGGAATCATGGCTTCGCTTCAGATCAGCGGCTCCAGGATGCATCCCCGACGATTAGTTTCTATTCTCCTGGTTCGATTTGAGGAGCAAATCAATGGGATTAGCTAACCGTGACGTTCTCTTTATTGCAGCAGATTGGTTTTGGAGTTAAAGTTGTATATACAATGGACTAATAATAGAAAGTGATGGATCAGGAAACATACCAAAAAAATAGGACAACCAGTACCACCTCGGATATATCTTTTAAAAGTCAAACTGAAAGCGTAAATTCACGGGAAGAAGCGTATTGTGACGGTGAACCCGACAAACTCGTTCCGTGCTTTATTATTAGGTAAAGACTAGCACAAATGCCCGTGCGTTGCAACGGGAAAAATTGAGAGTTGTACATGGAACACATTTGAAGTTCATGAAAAATGTCATCTTGATTTTTGATTTTGAGCAATCGAATTGATTTTTTGATGAGTAACACAATTAGGTCAAAAATAATCAGCTAGATTTATACTCTTGGAACTTTGACGAAATGAAACATGAAACAGTGGTAGAGAACACTTCGAAACACTGCCGTTGTGGTTCCTCTGTACTCTCTGTCTCTCCCTTCCTCTTTTTTATCTCCTACTACAGGACGTGCGAAGCGGAATACTGAGTGGCACACAAATATTAAAACATCAATACAATGTGTACTGGTCAATTTGGCCCTCTGTATGTAGTTGATCATAACAATGACCCAAGATTGGATCAAAGTGTTTCTTCTGAAGTAATAATAGGCTTCTCTCAGAACTCATGATTTGCAAGTTGCACCATATTTGAACTTCCTCCTGGCTTTCTACGGATCATCTTGAAGAAGTACTTATTAGCCTTTTTATTTGGAATACAAACATCAAACATGTCTAGAACAAAAACTCTGGTTGCCTTTTTCCTACTATATATGGACAAATACTACAATCACAAAACTCCATAGAATTGTTGCATTTGTTTCTCATACCTTTCTCTTGGACCAATAAACAAAATATATATTTCAAGAGTTCAATCTTGCCGTAGACCTGCAAGGTAAGATGCCGGCACTGAATACACACACCATAGAACACACATTCAAAGTAAAGGTGCAAGTAAAAAAGAACATATATATCTTGACGCCTAAATAATACTAATTATGGGTATAGTAACATCTTGTATATTTTTTCAAACAAAACTAATCAATTTTAATTCTGCTTATACAGTGGGAAACTATTTCAAATATAACTTGCATATCTGATTTCATATCTTATTTAATCTCAGGCTCCAAAAGATCACGGGATCAATAACAAATGATTGTATACTTCATGCAACAATCAGTATAAATAAAGTGAAGAATTTGCAATACCCAAATCTAAAAGCAGTACATGTCAATCTCTGGAGGCATTAGATGTAGATGGTATGTACATAAATATAGACTAAACCGACATGTATCAGAGGTGATTATGACGAAGATGGAACAGCTGCCGCTGGCTAGAAACTAAAAATAAATGATGGAACATGATGAGAATCAAAGCTGGGTTGGAGACCAACAGGATTAGGGAGACCTTGAGACTCTGGATATAGGAGTATATACATGTATAATCAGACAGGAATTTCAAAACCACCCAAGACTACATCAACCTCTCATCCAAACAAGAAATTCTGCTATGTGCAAATCCCTTCTTCTCCTTTCACTCTTCTTCCTCCCACTCATCTCCACTTGTGCCCGACCATAATGAGGCCGAGCACCTGCACCGTCGGAGAGGTAGTTGCTAAGATTGTCAGGATTCTGCTACACATTGTGTAGTATCTGCCAAGTATGAAGTCGAGGTGCTCGCAGTAACCACACATAATGGGGTGGAAGCGATCTTACTCGAGCGGTCCGACCCGTGAAACAATTTGCGCTGGAGATCGGGCCGCGTGGGAGGATCCGGCGGACCTGTGCGAGGCTGCGAGCCCGTCCTTCAAGCCCCTTCTCATAGACCTCGACTGCCTTCCGCGTTGCCCTTCCTTCGCCTCGTCGGCCTGGCTTGCGATCGATCGGAGCGTGGGGACGTGGCTTTGCAATCTATCGGGATGTGAAGGACTTGAGATCGTCAGCGGCGGATCCATAGGCTAACTGGACGTCAATGAGGAGATCGATCCATTATACCAGGGGGCAAAGGTTCCCGACGGCGACGGATCTCGATCGGGGCGGACTGCGTGCGCGGTGTGTGGACGTTGTTGCCGGAACCACGATCCAATCGCTCGGAGTGGATGACCCGTGGGCGACTTCGTACGTTTTTTTAGACAAGGGCGACTCCGTACGTGGTACTCCAGAATTGTTTGGCAGGCTGAGGCCCAGCCTCGCCCAACATAGATGACGTACCAATAGAAAGGCCCAGTCCGGAACGGAAAACTCCAGCGATTTGGGAATAGTCCTTTTAATATTAGGTACAGACGGGTGGCAGTGGGTAAATATTAGTACCACCTCGCGTATATGTTTAATTCAAACTGAAAGCGTAAATTCACGGGAAGAAGCGTATTGTGACGGTGAACCCGACGGACTCGTTCCGTGCTTTATTATTAGGTATAGATATATTACTAGCAAAAGAGCCCGTGCGTTGCAACGGGAAAAAAATACCGCTCTCCTAACTCAATGATCATGACTCAAGACCACACTATGTTTTGCCTTTATTTCAACGCATAGCATCCCATCTATGCTGCTGCTTATCATCCTCCCCACCCTCGCGGAAAGTGATCACACAATCACAATACAATTAAATGTTGTCAATCCTAAAGCGTCTCTCTCGGCATAAGATGATAAATCTACTTTTTTTCCTCTTAGGTTTTCACGAGGCTTGCATACATGGTTATAGATGATTGCTTTCATCTTCAATCCTGGTTTTGCTGAGGTGTTCATTTGCAATCTGGATTGGCAGCGGTATGGTATGAAAGAAAGTCAGATCATGCGCTATTGATTAATGTAGCACCCTAAATATTATTTTTTAAATGGTTAATTGGTAAAATAACATCATATTCCGATTTTACATATTTTTAGTTAAATTCCATATATAACATGGTAAATTTGTTTAGGTCAAAAGGATGTATAAGGTGGTTGCCTCATTCCCCCATACCACCTTCAACATGACCATCTTCACCGATGGTTTATTATGCATTCATATAAACCAGGATTAGCGGCATCCAGAAAATAATTTATGTATTTATTTCATTGCACATCCAGACATATATGTTTCCGTCGTTTGTCCTGGCCTATGTTAGCCAATATGAGTATACGTCAAAGAACACAAACGGATGCGAATCCAACTTGAGTGTAATGCCCAGGATGGAGCTATATCTCCTACGTGTCGAGGCACGACTTAGAGACATAACCCCATGCTGGAATGATCGCAAGTCTGGTATCTTTGCACAACTCATGTAAAAGATGGGGATGGAAAACATAAAATAGTTGGCTTACACTCGCCACGTCACACAAATACAATACATGTCTCAATCATCATACAATAAAACATCACAGCCCTCTAAGGGTAAAACCCAAATGATAAGATACCAAACATAATTTAAATCCACAGGTCGGATCGAATCCTAGTAGAAGTCTCCACTACTGATCATCAGGATAACGAACATAGTATCGACTACGCTCCTCGTCATACTCCCAGTCTAGCTCGGTGCCATCACCTGGATAGCTCACCACTGGACCTGCATCTGGTGTGGTGAAGTAACTGTGAGCCACAGAGGACTCAGCAATCCTGTTCCCGGGTAACAATACTATTTAAGCCTTGGGAGAGGTTAAGGCTGAAGAAAAGAATAAGTGTCTGCAGCAGAAACTAGCACTAGCTTACGTGAGAGAGTGCGAGAAGAGAAAGCCTCGGTCGAGAGATGATCACGAAGTGATCCTAGCTAAAGCTCAACAAGCATAACCCCACCGTGTTCAACTCCCGAATCCCTATTCGGAAATTGAAAGTCACGGTACACACGCTGGTAGTGTATTAGAACAATGTGTCAAGTTATCTACAACCGGATATTAACAAGCTCCCATCTGCCTCATAACCGCGGGCACGGCTTTCGAAAGTTCATAACACTGCAGGGGTGTTCCAACTTGGCCCATTACAAGCCCACGATCCGCGGAGTCGCAACTCCAAAGTGGGAAGACCCGAGTATTCTCGGAATCCCGTGCTCAAGATACTCCGAACTAAGGTAAGGCTAATCCAGCAAATCCTCCCGGCGTGCCGACACCCTGATAGTAGCCGCGCGTATCTCGTCTCAGGCCACGACCGGATGGGTGATCCCACAGGTTTTTACCAGACCTTGAGTTCCCTCGAGGTGGCCCCGCGTAACCCCCAGTTTGGACCAACACTCATGTGGAGCACTGGCCCTGGTTGTTGAATTAAGAAAGAGGGTTTATAACTCCCTATGCAAGTTTAATTAGTTATTAGGCAAAAAGTACCAATGTTGGGACTTGCTGGAAAAGACTTAGCACTTAGCGGTTTATCGAGGGGGTCCGATACACCCCAACCGTGTTAGGAACGCATAATCAAGGAACATAACACCGGTTTAAACGGTCCCTAACGGCATGAGTGGAACAAATCACCAAGCAAAAGGCTTAGCCTTCCACCCTTGCCAATATATAGATGATTTCATTTTAAGCATTTATATAGTGTGATATAACCCAACAAAACTTCAACATGAAGCAAGCATCTTCAATCTTCACCTGCAACTAGCAATGCTATAAGAAGGGCTGAGCGAAGCGTACTTAGCCAAGCAACGGTTTGCATAGGTAGGGTGGTTAGACATGGACATGGTTACAAGTAGGAGGTTGGCAGGAAAGACATGGGCATCGAGGCAAAACTATAGAGCGGAACTACTAGCAATAGGCAAAGATAGTAATGTTATCGGGGTTCGGTCATCTTGCCTGAAGAGTAGTCGTTCGGATCGTAAGAAGGGTCCACGTGCTCAACCTCGTTGGTAACCTCGTGCTCGTACTCGTACTCGGTCTCAGCTTCCGGCTCTAAACAATACAATCACACAAGGCACGAATCAACAAGATGCAATGCGCACACCAAAATGATGGATGCATGAAGGATGCACTAAGGGAGCACACGGAGCACGGAAAAATAGCACTCAAGCAAATCACTTAAAAACACGGCAACAATAAGATATTATGAATCTACACAGAAAATCAATCAAGTTTCATATAAGACTCGCTGAAAACGGAGCTACGGGCTAAAAGTTATGCCCGAAACAAGAAACACGCGAAAGCTGAAAATTACAGCAACATAGCAACTTCGGAGCACTAGAAAAATAAGCTACAGCACTCAAACAACATGGCAAAGAGCATGAACATAAACTAGACATATCCTACAGCAAATAAGTCCAAAGGTGCACCCCCAAATGAGCCACGGATCAATAGCAACAAGCTTGGACATATTGAACTTGACAATAAAATTCTGACAGCAGAATTTTATTGAAACTTTGGTGCAAAAGTTAAACATGCTACAGCCACTCAAATAAGCATGTGAGAACATGAATGGAAAGTCAACAATATATACTACAAGGAACCATCAAGATCCACCCCAAAACTATCATGGTTTGTCCTAGAGCAGCAAGCAAACATGGCATCGGAACGTTACAGATTTCAGACTTAGTGAAAAACCACTAAGTGTTAAAACAGCAGTTTCATCATGGCATCTAAAATAGCAAGTTTAAGTCACCTCGAAACTAAACATGGCAAGTGGTAAGCACCACATCAAAGTACACATGATGGTGATTCCGAAACACACAAGCATGCATCATGGAGATAAACACAATGATAGCAATGAGCTCAACAAGATGGCATTTCATAACAAGTTAAACAAGTAAACAGCCACATGGCACTTTGCAACGAGGATAACCATGGCAAGAATAAATCTATCATGCAACCTAACACAAGCAACATGTAGAGCATGGCAAGACGAACACGTGGACATGTCATTTGCATCATTCGGATAAACGAGCTAAAAGATGTCTGATGGGCCTCGAACCCCTCGTTGGTTACCCCAAGTGGAAGGTGTAAGATGCAGTAAGTAGAAGTGTTTTCCCCTAGCAAAGATGCCAAGGATCGAATCCCCAGAGACTCCTAGGTTCAACAAGTAGGTGTCAATTGCTAACGGCGCAATTAGCAATCAACGTGGACCTGCACACAAATACAAATAACTTTGCTCCCAACGAGTACAGAGAGGTTGTCAATCTCTCCGGCCTTGTAGTTCACAAAGGGTTAAAAGCAATATGATAGTAGTGATAGATAGTGTTTTGCAATAGTAAGTAAATAGTGAATGTGATCAATGATGGTAATATGGACCGGAGTCTCATGATGTTCACTAGTGATGTCTCTCTCCCAAAAGACGATAAAACAGCTATGTGAGGTAAACAAATTACAGCTAGGCAATTGACAGGACCACGAACGCAAACCAATGCTGATTACATTGCAAGAAAGGTTGAGGTTCAAAGCATGGGCGGTACGCCAAAGTAAGTAGACCAAAATCCATCAATATCTACTACTAATCATCCACCTTGAGATATCTATCCAGAACATCTCGCTGGTATTAAGTTGCAAGTCCCACCCATAGTGTAAACTCAATGCAACAGACAACTGTATTAAAAGAACTTTGCGTAAAGTAAACAATCCTTGCACCCGCGGGCACAAGCACCGTTGTTTTCCCCCTTGTGGCAACAACACATCCCCTAGACTCATGTTTCTGTCACTCAAGCTAGTCATCGAGGGGCATGAACCCACAATCGAGCATAACGTTCCCTCTTGGAGTCACTACCTATTACTCGGCCAAAGCAATAAATAACAACGGAGAACTTGCAAGAATTACTTATGAACTAAAATATAAAAGAGGTGAATCAAATATATTACTCAAGATCAATCTGAACATAATCTCATAATCCATCGATCCCAGCAAACTCAACATAGCAACAGCATAAGGATTACATAGGTGCCTCGATCATGTAGGGCAGCTCACGAGGACTAATTAGTGAAGCACAAGAACGGGAGGAGAACATCACATAGCTACTGGTCATGGACTCATGGTCCAAGGGAGACTACTCACGAGTCATCCGGGAGGCGTCCATGGTGGTGGAGAAGCTCCCGGTGGTGATCCTCCCCTCCGGTAGGGTGCCGGGAAGAGTTCTCCTGGTGCTTCCGATCTTGGAAGCGGCGGCGGCGGCGGAACAGAGATGGGATCGCGAAAAGAAGTCCTGTCCTGAGGGTTACAGAGGACCCTTTAAATATATGCCAAAGTAGGGCACCGGGGGAGCCTCGGGGGGCCCAGGCGCCCCCCCGGCGCGGCCCAGGGGGGGGGCGCCCACAGGTCGCCTGGAGCCCCTGTGGCCCCCACAGGCTGCCCTTCGGACGCAGTGTTGTTTCCGGTTCGCTGATTTTTTATATAATTTTTCTGGATTTTTCTGGGCAGTTCTCGAAACGTGAAAACCTGAAATACAAAAACAGCCGAAAACAGAAACTGGCACTGGGGTGCACTGGATTAGTAAGTTAGTCCAAATATGATCAAAAGTGTATGGAAGTGTATGAATATCATAGCAATATCACCCAAAAGTGGCATGGAGCAAGCATAAATTATAGATACGTTTTGGACGTATCAACATCCCCAAGCTTAATTCCTGCTCGTCCTCGAGTAGGTAAATGATAAAAAGAATAATTTCCGTGGTGACATGCTATTAACCATATAGGACTTTCTCATAGTCATATGACAAAAGCTTACTGAGACAATGATTCTTTAGTAATTAAGTTGTCTCAAGAGAAAATCACAAATGACTGAAAGTTTTACAACATGAAACTGAAACATCAAAAAGATTTGCAATGAACATGATGTGCAAATATGATAAAGTGATATCTAGCTTGCCCCCTTTAGTGATGCAAAACATAAATGCAAGGGCACCTTCAAGGTTTAAGTGATGACTAGATACAATCATTTCAGAATAAACGATATCACAATCATGCAAAAGACAATGCTACTTTGGGACAATGCACATTACACTCAGAATGACAATCATGCTCTCAGTAGTTGGTGCTTCAACATAAAGGTAAAAGAAAGGTTAAGTGCTAGAGCTTTTTATTTTGAAAACATGGAAGCAATTGTGTCAACGGTAGTAGTACTTCATATGTGTCATGTATAAAACATCTTATAAGTTGCAAGCCTCATGCATCGAATACCAATAGTGCTCGCTCCTTGTCCTAATTAGCTCAGATCCCCATGGGTTATCATTGCATTGCATATGTTTTAACCAAGTGTCACAAAGGGGTACCTCTATGCCACCTGTACAAAGGTCCAAGGAGATAGATCGCATTTGATTTCTCGTTTTTGATAGATCTCAACTTGAGGACATCCATACCGGGACAACATAGAAAATAGATGATGGACTCCTCTTTAATGCATAAGCATATTCTCATGAGAGATGGAGGATTAAGGTCCAAGCTAAAACTTCCACCATGATGCATGGCTTTGGTTGGCGGCCCAATGTTCTTCTCTAACAATATGCATATTAATTCAACCCACGGTAAATCACCCTTACTTCAGACAAGACGAACATGCATAGCAACTCACATGATATTCAACAAAAGTGTGACAGTTGATGGCGTCCCCAGAAACATGGTTACCGCTCAGCAAGCAACTCATAAGAAATAAGATACATAAGCAACATATTCTTTACCACAATAGTTTTAAGGCTACTTTCCCATGAGCTATGTATTGCATGGTTAATTTGCTTAGTGCAGGTGGAGGTTAGCAAAAGACTGGGAGCGACCAACTAAGAGAGCAATGACGGTCATAATCATGCAGAGCGACAAAGCAATATTGAATCAGGCATGGTAGTTATATCGCTACTTAGAAATAAAAGATCATCAAGGCTTGACAGACTTCCTTTACAGTCTTGAATATGCGTGAGCATACGCCAAGTCAATCAAAATAAATTCTCGAAGGAAGATATTACTAAACCATACCACATCATAGGCAAACAAACCAAGTTGGTATTCCAATAACACATTGGGAACCCCCCAGCTATTTGAGATTAACCAAAAGAAAACCTGAACTACTAAGCACCATCATGAAAGTAGCATCTTTATCATAGACACATTAACCCATGCAACGGAAGCAAACTCTCTTAATAAGGTGAGCATGGTAATTAAAGAGAGTTCAAGCAACCAACTAAATAAAAGCTCTTGAAAAGATAAGCATGAATACTAAGAGCAGAGTATGATAGTAGCTATTAAAAGACAAAGAACACACACATCATAGATAGACATGAAAATTCTATGTAATGTTCTAGGTAGAAGTGGAGCGTGTTTCTCTCCCACATAAAGGAATGCTGAGTTCCGACTCGTTATGAAAAACTAAAAAGAAAACTAAAAGCAAGACGCTCCAATCATAGCACATAACACATGAAGTGATAAAAATATAGCAAAACGAAAGACGAACTGATAATGTTGATGGAGAAGGGGATGCACGGGGGCATCCCCAAGCTTAGACGCTTGAGTCTCCTTGAATATTTCTTGGGGGTGCACGGGGGCATCCCCAAGCTTGAGCGCTTGACACTCCTGAATCTTTTTATCATCTTCCCTCGCACACTTGAAAACTCCCTTTATACATAACTCATCATAATCTGATTAGCGAGGTTAGTACCCTTAATAAAATAATTATACCTTGCTGGAAATAAGGATATTCTTGAAGTTCTACTGTTTCTCAAGATTGCCAAAAGGTTTTTGCAAAGAAAAATCAAGTTCTTAATTTGCAAAGTGAAGGTAAGGCAAAACAGGACAGAACCTGTGAAAAACAGAACAGCAGGTAGTAATTGACCTGTTCGGGATACTTCTGCAACTTAAATAAAAAAACTCAGAACTGACGCACGAAAGACAATTATATAGAGAACGCTGTCGAAAAAATGCAGACGAAAAAGATGATCTGGTGATTTTATACGAATTTTTCTATCCAAGGACAGAATCTGTTTCCTGGACAGCACCTCACAACTTTTGAACTTTCTAGCAATCAGAGGCTATACTTGGCACAAATATGAAAAGCAAAGATACAATGATGATGCTACAGAAGTAAACAACATCAAGACACAACAAAAGCAAAAATTTTATTCATGTGGGCTGCCTCCCAAAAGCGCTTTCTTTTATGCCTTTAAGCTAGGCATAATGCATAGATCAAGTTTTATCAAGAGTAAAAGAATAACTAGCCCGTACAACGGACTCAAAAGGTAACTTGACCTTCTTACGAGGGAAGTGTTCCATCCCTTTCTTGAGAGGAAACTGAAATTTTATATTACCCTCTTTCATGTCAATGACAGCACCAACGGTGCGCAAAAAGGGACGTCCCAAAATAATTGGACATGAAGGATCACATTCAATATCCATGATAGTGAAATCAACGGGCACATAATTATCATTGACAACGATAAGAACATCGTCGATCCTCCCCAAAGGTTTCTTTATGGAAGAATCAACGAGACGAACACCAAAAGAACAAGAATCATAAGGTTTCAATTTAAGCATATCATATATCCTTTTGGGCATAACAGAGGTACTAGCACCAACATCACATAATCCATAACAAGAGAAGTCATTCAAATAAATTTTTATCATAGGATCCGAACCATCTTCTAGCTTTCTAGGTATGGAGGCTTCTACTCTAAGTTTCTCCTCCCTAGCTTTGATGAGAGCATTAGTGATATGCTCTGTGAAGGCAAGGTTAAGCGTGCTAGTGCAGGGATCTCTAGACATCTTGTGAAGGAAATCAATAACTTCTGTAAGAGTGCAATTATCAAAATCAAGGTCACGAGCATCAAGTAAAGTGGTAGTGGTGTCCTTAAGGTTCACCTGTTTGGTAGTTTCTATAGCATCACCATTAATAGGTCCATTGGGACCAGGAGTACATTGGGTGCTAAGAGTGTGAACATCCTCAATAACTTGGATAGTAGCAACAGTGTGGTGGGTAGGAAGGCTCTTAATTCTCTCTTCTTCCTCCCTTTCTCTAGCCCATCTTTCTTTTAGCTTAGCCATCATCCTAATATTTTCATTAATTTGTACTTGAGTAGCATTAATAGGGATGACTTCCCTCTCCTTAAGAGGAGAAGTTTCAATTTTTAGCAATTTTACATCATTGGCTAAGTGATCTACCTTAAAAGAAAGATCATCTAGTTTATGTAGTTTCTCTTCTACATTCTTATTAAAGGCTTTTTGGGTCGTGATGAAACCTCTAAGCATGGTCTCTAGTTCAGTATTGGAGTTCTTGGTACTAGGATAAGCATTGTTGTTCCCATAAGAGTTAGAGGGGAACGGTCTAGGATTGTTACCAAAGTTACTCCTATAAGCGTTGTTGTTAAAATTGTTTCTAGAGATAAAATTCACATCTACTTGTTCTTGAGCAATCAAAGAATTTAAAGGAACATCACGAGGATCAATAGTAGATTGCTTCGAAAGTAGAGACATGATCAAGTCAACTTTTTCATTAAGGGAGGAAACCTCCTTGACAGAGTTTACCTTCCTACCTGTTGGAGCGCGTTCGGTGTGCCATTGGGAATAGTTTGTCATCATCTCATCGAGAAGCTTTGTGGCAGCACCAAGTGTAGTTGACATAAAAGTTCCTCCCGCGGCCGAATCTAACAAGTTCCGCGAGGTAAAGTTCAAGCCTGCATAAAAAGTTTGGATAACCATCCAAGTAGTCAAACCGTGAGTAGGGCAGTTCTTGATAAGAGATTTCATACGTTCCCAAGCTTGGGCAACATGTTCATTATCCAATTGTTTAAAATTCATGATGTTACTTCTAAGTTGGATAATTTTAGCAGGTGGATAGTATTTTCCGATAAAAGCATCTTTGCACTTGTCACATGAATCTATGCTATTTCTAGGCAAAGACTGAAACCAAATTTTAGCTCCTCCTCTCAAGGAGAAAGGAAAAAGCTTAAGCTTAACAATATTACCATATATTTCTTGGTACTTTTGCATATCACAAAGTTCAACAAAGTTGTTCAAGTGTAAACCAGCATCATCTCCAGCACCGGAGAATTGATCTTTCATGACTAAGTTCAGTAAAGCAGGTTTAATTTCATATGAAGGTGCTGAAGTGGCAGGTGTAGTGATAGGTGTGCTGATAAAGTCATCGTTGTTGTGACTAGTGAAGTCACACAACTTGGTGTTCTCGGTGGAACCCATAGTAGCAAGCAAGCAAGATAACTATTTTTGTGATTTTTGATAAAAGGAACTAAAGAAAAAATTAAAGGTAAACTAACAAGACTAAAAAGCAAAGGTAAAAGATAGCATGCAACTCCCCTATCCTGAAGAGTGGAGTCCCCGGCAACGGCGCCAGAAAATACTCCTTGATGGGCCTCGAACCCCTCGTTGGTTACCCCAAGTGGAAGGTGTAAGATGCAGTAAGTAGAAGTGTTTTCCCCTAGCAAAGATGCCAAGGATCGAATCCCCAGAGACTCCTAGGTTCAACAAGTAGGTGTCAATTGCTAACGGCGCAATTAGCAATCAACGTGGACCTGCACACAGATACAAATAACTTTGCTCCCAACGAGTACAGAGAGGTTGTCAATCTCTCCGGTCTTGTAGTTCACAAAGGGTTAAAAGCAATATGATAGTAGTGATAGATAGTGTTTTGCAATAGTAAGTAAATAGCGAAAAGTAAATAGTGAATGTGATCAATGATGGTAATATGGACCGGAGTCTCATGATGTTCACTAGTGATGTCTCTCTCCCAAAAGACGATAAAACAACTATGTGAGGTAAACAAATTACAGCTGGGCAATTGACAGGACCACGAACGCAAACCAATGCTGATTACATTGCAAGAAAGGTTGAGGTTCAAAGCATGGGCGGTACGCCAAAGTAAGTAGACCGAAATCCATCAATATCTACTACTAATCATCCACCTTGAGATATCTATCCAGAACATCTCGCTGGTATTAAGTTGCGAGTCCCACCCATAGTGTAAACTCAATGCAACAGACAACTGCATTAAAAGAACTTTGCGTAAATTAAACAATCCTTGCACCCGCGGGCACAAGCACCGTTGTTTTCCCCCTTGTGGCAACAACACATCCCCTAGACTCATGTTTCTGTCACTCAAGCTAGTCATCGAGGGGCATGAACCCACAATCGAGCATAACGTTCCCTCTTGGAGTCACTACCTATTACTCGGCCAAAGCAATAAATAACAACGGAGAACATGCAAGAATTACTTATGAACTAAAATATAAAAGAGGTGAATCAAATATATTACTCAAGATCAATCTGAACATAATCTCATAATCCATCGGATCCCAGCAAACTCAACATAGCAACAGCATAAGGATTACATAGGTGCCTCGATCATGTAGGGCAACTCACGAGGACTAATTAGTGAAGCACAAGAACGGGAGGAGAACATCACATAGCTACTGGTCATGGACTCATGGTCCAAGGGAGACTACTCACGAGTCATCCGGGAGGCGTCCATGGTGGTGGAGAAGCTCCCGGCGGTGATCCTCCCCTCCGGCAGGGTGCCGGGAAGAGTTCTCCTGGTGCTCCCGATCTTGGAAGCGGCGGCGGCGGCGGAACAGAGATGGGATCGCGAAAAGAAGTCCTGTCCTGAGGGTTACGGAGGACCCTTTAAATATATGCCAAAGTAGGGCACCGGGGGAGCCTCGGGGGGTCCAGGCGCCCCCCCCCCGGCGCGGCCCAGGGGGGGGGGGAGCGCCCACAGGGCGCCTGGAGCCCCCCCCAGGCTGCCCTTCGAACGCAGTGTTGTTTCCGGTTCGCTGACTTTTTATATAATTTTTCTGGATTTTTCTGGGCAGTTCTCGAAATGTGAAAACCTGAAATACAAAAACAGCCGAAAACAGAAACTGGCACTGGGGTGCACTGGATTAGTAAGTTAGTCCAAATATAATCAAAAGTGTATGGAAGTGTATGAATATCATAGCAATATCACCCAAAAGTGGCATGGAGCAAGCAGAAATTATAGATACGTTTTGGACGTATCAATGTCACATAGCAAAGATGGCATAAAAACATCACATAACAGCAGTTTATATCGGGATGCACTCTTGCAACAGAAAAATAAGCATCTAGATGATCTCTAACATGCATGGCACAAAGAGATGAAACGTAGTGCTAATCACCACGAACGTCTGGACACCTCATTTGCGCAAAACGGATCACCACACTAAAAGTTATCATCATTCTAAAACTGCATCAGACAACAATAATCAGGGGACTTAGAGGGAAAAACTACCTCCTCAGATCTGGTCAAAGGGGCTGGAGAAGTCAAACGGGTCTCGGGCTGGATCCGGTGCGGTGGCGGCCCGAGAGGAGGGTGAAGTGGGCCGGCAGATCTGGGCGGCGCGCGACGGAGAAGCGGGCCGCGGTCAACCCGACGGACCGGAGGGCCCGCGAGGAGCTGGCGAGGCCGGCCCGTGGGGAGGCGGTGCAGTCGGGCCGGGGCGATCGGGCCCAACCGGCGGAGGCGGCTGGCGATGCGAGCGCTCTGGATCCTCCCGATCCAGAGGCTGGCGGCGGCGAGGGATGGCGATGCGGCTGGGGCGTCTTGGGCCCGCGGCGGTGAGGCGGCCCAGCGCGGGTGGAGCACTGGCGCACGGAACTTGGGCCGGGAGGCGGGGCGCGGTGCGGGAGCCTGGCGCGGGACGGGCCTTGCGGCGGCTGGAGGGGCCCCGCGAGCGGGAGGCCCAGGCGGAGGCGCGCGGCCTCAGCTGGCGATCGGGCCGAGCGGATCGGGGATCCAGGCGAGCGAGTCAACGGCGCCCGATCCAGATCCGGCGAAGGAAACGGCGCCCGATCCAGATCCGGCGAAGGAAACGGCGGCGCTGGCTTGGCTCCTCGAAGCCAGCTGCGGTGGCGAGGTGGCGCGGCTCCGGTGGAGCTGGCCGGAGGCGGTGAGGCGGTGCGAACTGCGGGATCCGGCCGGTGGGAATGGTGAGGTGAGAGGAGGGTGGTTTTCCGGCGAGGAGGTGGTATTCCGGCGAGATGGTGGCTGGAGGAAGGGGATGAAGTGGGGGCTAGGGTTTCCTTGTTTTGGGGCACAAATTTGGGGGAGTGGACAAATATATAGGCACAAGTAGCTAGGGTTGTCCAAATGGAGTGCGGTTTTCGGCCACCGGATCAGATTTGGATGGCCTAGATGATAGAAGTGAGTAGGAGGGGTTTGTGGGCTGTTGGAGGGGGTGTCTTAGGCCTCAAAGTGGAGGCACTTTGAGCCCACGAGAATAACTGTTGGGGTAGCAAGCGGACTCGAAACGCGACGAGATTTGACAGGCGGGTTACACACAACAAAACAACAACACACGACAAGTCTCGCGCCACACCGGTAACGTTACACGGCCAAACACCAAAGTAGGCCTACGGGACGCCACGGACACGTGATGGAGCTCCGGAACACGAAACGGACAACGGGAAGGAACGCGTGGAACCGGATGCAACCGACAACACAAATGCAATGCGATGCACATGACTACATGATATGAATGAATGCCACACACGCACACAACAAAATGACGAAAACCCGAAAGACAAAGAACCCGGAATGGAATAGATGAAGTCAGAGATATATTATATGCCCAAAAGGGAAAGTATTACATCCGGGGCATTACAAACTCTCCTCTACTACAAAAAGATCTCGTCCCGAGATCTAGGACTGGAAAAAGGAAGGGTACTCGGAACGAAGATGATCTTCTCGTTCCCACGTAGCTTCTCGGTCGGTATGATGTGCCCACTTGACTTTCAGAAATTTGATGGACTTGTTGCGGGTCTTGCGTTCGGTTTCTTCGAGAATAGCAACGGGATGCTCTCGGTAGGACAAATCTTGTTGAAGATCAATCTCTTCAAACGGAATCATGCGCTCAGGTGCCTTGAAGCATTTGCGGAGTTGAGACACATGGAACACATCATGAACATTGGCGAAGTTGGGAGGGAGCTCAAGTTGATAGGCTAGATCGCCTCTTTTGCCAAGAATCTTGAAAGGCCCGACGTATCTAGGAGCAAGCTTTCCTTTGATACCGAATCTTTGTGTGCCTTTCATCGGAGACACATGAAGATAGACATGATCACCAATGTTGAAAGCCAAATCATGATGCTTGCCGTCATAGTAGCTCTTCTGACGCGACTGAGCGGCCTTGAGATTCTCACGTATGACTTTGCACATTTCTTCGGCTTCTGAGATCAAGTCATTGCCAAGAAGTTGACGTTCGCCTATTTCAGACCAGTTGAGAGGGGTACGGCACTTTCTGCCATAGAGGATTTCAAACGGAGCTTTGCCTGCACTTGCTTGAAAGCTGTTGTTGTAAGAGAACTCGGCAAATGGAAGGCAGTCTTCCCATTTCATGCCGAAAGATATGACATAGGCTCTGAGCATGTCTTCTAGAATCTGATTCACTCGCTCGACTTGACCACTAGTCTGAGGGTGAAAAGCAGTGCTGAACCTGATCTTAGTGCCCATGGCAGACTGAAAGGAGTCCCAGAACCTTGAAGTGAACAAACTTCCACGGTCTGAGGAGATAACTTGAGGAATGCCATGTAAGGACACAATTCTGGAAGTTTACAGCTCTGCCAATTGAGCTGCATTGATGGATTCTTTGACTGGAAGGAAGTGAGCGACTTTTGTAAGCTTGTCAATCACCACGAAGATAGAATCATTCCCTCGCTTGGATTTAGGAAAGCCAGTGACGAAGTCCATTTCAATGTGGTCGAACTTCCACTCGGGAATAGGAAGAGGTTGGAGAACACCGGCTGGACGTTGATGTTCTGCTTTCACTCTTCTGCAAACATCACATTCATTCACGAATTGGGCAATCTCCCTTTTCATGCGTGTCCACCAGTAAGATTGCTTGAGATCTTGGTACATCTTGGAACTGCCAGGATGAATGGAAAGGAGAGAATCATGTGCTTCTTCCATTATGAGCTTCCTGAGATCACCTTTGGGAACAACGAGTCTGTCCTCGAAGAACAAGGTATCTCTCTCATCAACACGAAAGCACTTGTATTTTGGAGTGCCCTTTGCAATACCATGTTTCACCTTCTTCACCATGGTATCCCTGAGTTGGGCCTCACGGACCTGATCTTCCAAGGTAGGAGCAACTTGAAGATTTGCAAGAAAACCGTGCGGAACAACTTGGAGGTTGAGCTTCCTGAAAGCTTCACAAAGCTCAGGCTGGAACGGCTTGATAAGAAGGCTGTTGCAATATGCCTTTCTGCTCAAAGCATCTGCAATCACATTTGCCCTGCCAGGAGTGTATTCAATGCTGGGATCATACTCTTGGATCATTCAACCCAACGAGTCTGGCGGAGGTTCAGATGCGGCTGTCTGAAGATGTACTTCAAGCTCTTGTGATCAGTGAAGATGTCGACCTTTCTGCCCAACAACAGATGTCTCCACGTAATCAAAGCATGTACCATAGCTGCTAGCTCGAGACCATGTGTGGGATAGTTCTTCTCACTTGGCTTGAGCTGACGAGAAGTGTATGCCACAATTCTCTTATCTTGCATAAGCACACCACCAAGTCCTTGAAAAGAAGCATCACAGAATACTTCATAGGGCTTGGATTCATCTAGAGGAGTCAGAACTGAAGCAGAGACAAGCTTTTCTTTGAGAGTTTTGAATGCCACTTCACACTCTGGAGACCAAAAGTATTTGACATTCTTCTGAAGCAAGTTGGAAAGAGGCTTGGCAATCTTGGAGAAGTTCTCAACGAACCTTCTGCAATAGCTGGCAAGACCCAGAAAACTGCGGAGTTGCTTGACGTTCTGAGGAGCTTCCCAGTTGACAATTGCTTCAACTTTCTCGGGATTTACCGCAATACCGTCAGCTGAGATGATATGGCCCAGGTACAAAACCTTATCGAGCCAAAACTCGCACTTTGAGAACTTGGCATAGAACTTATGCTCACGGAGTCGATCAAGAACCAGACGTAAGTGCTTTTCGTGATCTTCTTCATTCTTGGAAAACACCAGAATATCATCCAGATACACAAGCACAAACTCGCCGGTATAGGGGTTGAAGATGTAGTGCATCATTCTCGAGAAGGTAGGAGGAGCATTGGCGAGACCAAAGGACATGACAGTATACTCGTATGAGCCGTAGCTCGTTCTGAAGGCAGTCTTGGGGATGTCTTCCTCGCGAATGCGAATTTGGTGATAGCCCATTCGGAGGTCGAGCTTAGAGAACTCGTTAGCTCCTTTGAGCTGCTCGAAGAGTTCGTTGATGTTGGGTAGCGGATACTTGTTCTTTATTGTCTTCTTGTTCAATGGCCGGTAATCAACACAGAGACGCTACGTGCCATCTTTCTTCTTGACAAATAAGACACCACAGCCCCATGGAGACGTACTAGGCCTGATGAGACCCATACTCTCCTGTTTATCAAGCTGCTTCTTCAATTCCTTCAATTCATCTGGAGAGAGCTTGTACAGACGCCGGCATGCTGGCTCAGTACCCGGCTCGAGTTCAATGACAAATTCCACCTGACGGTGTGGAGGCATGCCTGGAAGTTCTTCAGGAAAGATGTCTTGATATTCATTCACCACCGGAATTTGAGATATGGCATTAATTTCACCCTTATCATTGAGAGAGAAAAGCCTGATAGTGTTATCCCTGGAGGCGAAGATAATCACATCTTCATCAGGATGAGTCATCTTGACTTCCATCTGTGCACAATCAATGTGAGCATCATGCTGAGAAAGCCAATCCATCCCGAGGATGAGGTCGATGTCGGAATTACCAAGAACCACCGGAGAAGCCAAAAATCGATAATCACCCATGCGAATAGAAACATCCGGAGCATATATATGAGAATGCATCAATCTACCCGGAGAAACAACTGATAACTCCCTTGGCAAACTTTTGATGTCCACATTATACTTGGATGCAAATGGTTGAGACATGAAAGAGCATGAAGCACCCGAATCAAATAACACTTTAGCAGGAAAAGAGTTAACTGGAAGGTTACCCAAAATGACATCAGAAGAATTCTCCGCTTGCGCTGCACTCATCAGATTGACCCTTGCTGCCTTTGGATCGTGCCTGACAATAGCTGAACTCACAGGTGGAGGAGGTGGAAGACGCTTCGGGTTCGGACATCTGTTGGCATAGTGACCTTTCTGAGTGCATTTGTTGCAAGTCACTTCTGAGAGAGGACGGAAATGAGAACCACTTGACTTGGAGCCTTGAGACTGAAACTGGTTCTTCGACTGGTTGCTCGGGTTGGGTGGGTGGGAGAAACCACGTCCACCGGAGTTCTTGTTGCTGTTGGAGTTGTTGTAGGGAGCTCGAATCACTGGAGGAGGAGGAAGCCAAAAATTTTGTTGCTTCGCAGCCAACTGAGATGATGAGGAAGAGTGAACGACATCTCAAATTCTCTTTTTAGAAGCCTCCATCTTAAGCTGAGCTGCCTCTTGTTTCAAAGCCATGTTATAGAATTTGTCGAATTCATCGGGCTCGAACAAGGTGAGAGCAAGTTGAAGTTCATCTTTCAGACCTCCACGGAACTGGTAGATTTTGCTCTTGGCATCAGGAATGTCTTGCTTAGCATAGCGGGCGAGGTTTTGGAACTTGACATTATACTGATAGACTGTCATAGAGCCCTGCTTCAGGTTGCGGAATTGCTCTCGCATACCCTCGATGACACTTGTAGGAATATGGTGTGAGCGAAAGTCCTTGCAGAAATCCTCCCAAGAGATGACATGACCTGGCCTGGAGTCTTTGTACTGCTGTCACCAATCAGCTGCTTGGTCTTTGAGTTGGAAGGCTGCAAACTTCACATAATCCTCTTCTCTTACGTTACTACACTCAAAATGCTTCTTTATATCGGTTAACCAATCTTCAGCATCAAGAGAGTCGACACAGTAACTGAAAGCTTTTGGATTATTGGCCAAGAACTGGTTGAGAGTAGCATGGTGCTGCTGGTTGAAGAAGTTGCCTTGATTCCCTGGAACACCCTGATTAGCTTGATTAGCTGGCATCTGCTGCATCATGTGCATCAACATCTGGGTGTTCTGAGTTGTAGTCTGCATAATCGCTCTCCAAGCCTCAGACGGAGGAGGAGGGGAAGGAGGACGATCTGGGACCTCTTCACCCTCTGGGTTAGCGTTGGGAACCCTTTTCGGAGCCATCCTGAAATAGATGACCACGAATCAGCAATTGATTGACAGAAGGTATAAGCTGAATCAATGGAATGAATTGCAACAAGTCTTCACAATAATCATTCGAACAATAGGAACGAATGAAATCATTCGAACAAGAGGAACGAATGAAATTCTCAGTTAAATGATAACGTCAATCTTCACGAGAAGCCACACAGGGGACAAAAGGTAAAATAAGAAAAACAACAAGGTACAGACGGAAACAAACACAAGATAGGAGCTTCGTTCTAACATCTTTGTGCTGAAAGCATATGAACGCGTTA
>LR738715.1:794098365-794119393 GCA_902687465.1 Secale cereale | reverse complement strand
CCTAACGGCATGAGTGGAACAAATCACCAAGCAAAAGGCTTAGCCTTCCACCCTTGCCAATATATAGATGATTTCATTTTAAGCATTTATATAGTGTGATATAACCCAACAAAACTTCAACATGAAGCAAGCATCTTCAATCTTCACCTGCAACTAGCAATGCTATAAGAAGGGCTGAGCGAAGCGTACTTAGCCAAGCAACGGTTTGCATAGGTAGGGTGGTTAGACATGGACATGGTTACAAGTAGGAGGCTGGCAGGAAAGACATGGGCATCGAGGCAAAACTATAGAGCGGAACTACTAGCAATAGGCAAAGATAGTAATGTTATCGGGGTTCGGTCATCTTGCCTGAAGAGTAGTCGTTCGGATCGTAAGAAGGGTCCACGTGCTCAACCTCGTTGGTAACCTCGTGCTCGTACTCGTACTCGGTCTCAGCTTCCGGCTCTAAACAATACAATCACACAAGGCACGAATCAACAAGATGCAATGCGCACACCAAAATGATGGATGCATGAAGGATGCACTAAGGGAGCACACGGAGCACGGAAAAATAGCACTCAAGCAAATCACTTAAAAACATGGCAACAATAAGATATTATGAATCTACACAGAAAATCAATCAAGTTTCATATAAGACTCGCTGAAAACGGAGCTACGAGCTAAAAGTTATGCCCGAAACAAGAAACATGCGAAAGCTGAAAATTACAGCAACATAGCAACTTCGGAGCACTAGAAAAATAAGCTACAGCACTCAAACAACATGGCAAAGAGCATGAACATAAACTAGACATATCCTACAGCAAATAAGTCCAAAGGTGCACCCCCAAAGGAGCCACGGATCAATAGCAACAAGCTTGGACATATTGAACTTGACAATAAAATTCTGACAGCAGAATTTTATTGAAACTTTGGTGCAAAAGTTAAACATGCTACAGCCACTCAAATAAGCATGTGAGAACATGAATGGAAAGTCAACAATATATACTACAAGGAACAATCAAGATCCACCCCAAAACTATCATGGTTTGTCCTAGAGCAGCAAGCAAACATGGCATCGAAACGTTACAGATTTGAGACTTAGTGAAAAACCACTAAGTGTTAAAACAGCAGTTTCATCATGGCATCTAAAAGAGCAAGTTTAAGTCACCTCGAAACTAAACATGGCAAGTGGTAAGCACCACATCAAAGTACACATGATGGTGATTCCGAAACACACAAGCATGCATCATGGAGATAAACACAATGATAGCAATGAGCTCAACAAGATGGCATTTCATAACAAGTTAAACAAGTAAACAGCCACATGGCACTTTGCAACGAGGATAACCATGGCAAGAATAAATCTATCATGCAACCTAACACAAGCAACATGTAGAGCATGGCAAGACGAACACGTGGACATGTCATTTGCATCATTCGGATAAACGAGCTAAAAGATGTCACATAGCAAAGATGGCATAAAAACATCACATAACAGCAGTTTATATCGGGATGCACTCTTGCAACAGAAAAATAAGCATCTAGATGATCTCTAACATGCATGGCACAAAGAGATGAAACGTAGTGCTAATCACCACGAACGTCTGGACACCTCATTTGCGCAAAACGGATCACCACACTAAAAGTTATCATCATTCTAAAACTGCATCAGACAACACAAATCAGGGGACTTAGAGGGAAAAACTACCTCCTCAGATCTGGTCAAACGGGCTGGAGAAGTCAAACGGGTCTCGGGCTGGATCCGGTGCGGTGGCGGCCCGAGAGGAGGCTGAAGTGGGCCGGCAGATCTGGGCGGCGCGCGACGGAGAAGCGGGCCGCGGTCAACCCGGCGGATCGGAGGGCCTGCGAGGAGCTGGCGAGGCCGGCCCGTGGGGAGGCAGTGCTGTCGGGCCGGGGCGATCGGGCCCAACCGGCGGAGGCGGCTGGCGATGCGAGCGCTCTGGATCCTCCCGATCCAGAGGCTGGCGGCGGCGAGGGATGGCGATACGGCTGGGGCGTCTTGGGCCCGCGGCGGTGAGGCGGCCCAGCGCGGGTGGAGCACTGGCGCGCGGAACTTGGGCCGGCAGGCGGGGCGCGGTGCGGGAGCCTGGCGCGGGACGGGCCTTGCGGCGGCTGGAGGGGCCCCGCGAGCGGGAGGCCCAGGCGGAGGCGCGCGGCCTCAGCTGGCGATCGGGCCGAGCGGATTGGGGATCCATGCGAGCGAGTCAACGGCGCCCGATCCAGATCCGGCGAAGGAAACGGCGGCGCTGGCTTGGCTCCTCGAAGCCAGCTGCGGTGGCGAGGTGGCGCGGCTCCGGTGGAGCTGGCCGGAGGCGGTGAGGCGGTGCGAACTGCGGGATCCGGCCGGTGGGAATGGTGAGGTGAGAGGAGGGTGGTTTTCCGGCGAGGAGGTGGTATTCCGGCGAGATGGTGGCTGGAGGAAGGGGATGAAGTGGGGGCTAGGGTTTCCTTGTTTTAGGGCACAAATTTGGGGGAGTGGACAAATATATAGGCACAAGTAGCTAGGGTTGTCCAAATGGAGTGCGGTTTTCGGCCACCGGATCAGATTTGGATGGCCTAGATGATAGAAGTGACTAGGAGGGGTTTGTGGGCTGTTGGAGGGGGTGTCTTGGGCCTCAAAGTGGAGGCACTTTGAGCCCACGAGAATAACTGTTGGGGTAGTAAGCGGACTCGAAACGCGACGAGATTTGACACGCGGGTTACACACAACAAAACAACAACACACGACAAGTCTCGCACCACACCGGTAACGTTACACGGCCAAACACCAAAGTAGGCCTACGGGACGCCACAGACACGTGAGGGAGCTCCGGAACGCGAAACAGACAACGGGAAGGAACGCGTGGAACC
This sequence comes from Secale cereale, assembly GCA_902687465.1. Taxonomy (NCBI): domain Eukaryota; kingdom Viridiplantae; phylum Streptophyta; class Magnoliopsida; order Poales; family Poaceae; genus Secale; species Secale cereale. The sequence goes on along the minus strand of LR738715.1, from coordinate 794,116,543 downwards.
GGATGCAACCGACAACACAAATGCAATGCGATGCACATGACTACATGATATGAATGAATGCCACACACGCACACAACAAAATGACGAAAACCCGAAAGACAAAGAACCCGGAATGGAATAGATGAAGTCAGAGATATATTATATGCCCAAAAGGAAAAGTATTACATCCGGGGCATTACATTGAGGAAGAAAAAAAAATGTAAAACCAGATCGGTCAATTTTGTGCTTGTAGATTCTTTTTGGACATAAGCATCAGACTATATGTGTTGTTTGCATGCTAGAGTATCATATTTTTCCTAGAAGCAATTTAGTTAACAGAAAAATGATATTAAAGTAAGAGCATTACTATATGCTACCTCGGTAAACTAATATAATAGGTTTTCGATCACTAAAGTAGAGATCTAAACATTTTTATATTAGTTACGGAGGGAGTATACATTATGTTTTCCATCTAACTTCACTACGACGTTGTAGATCAGTCTGTCGATGCCTAGTTATGAAGCATACCACGCCAGCAGATTAACCATTTAACTGACGCAGGACAATAAAAATGTCGTGTATGCAACACTTCCAAAGAAATTTTACATGGATGCAATTGTTCTTGTTTCTCCATAGCATCAATATTTGTGTTAAAATGACGTACGACCATCAACATGGCCATCTTCAGGGACGTCGAGCATGTCATGTTGTTCTTGATCCGGAACAACAACTTTATTGAGAGCAATTAAAGACTCTGTGGCCATGATATGTCTTTGCGTTGATAGTTTATTATGCACTCGTATAAACCGGAATTAGAGATAATTTATATATTTACTTCATTGCACGTTCAGACATATATGCTTTCGCCGTGTGTCCTCACCTATGTAGTCAGTATGATTACGTGAAAAACACAAACAGACATAAATCCAATTTTAAAAATAAAAAAATTGTAGAAACAAACCTGGCAATTGTGATTCCAAGAAGAAGAAAAATGCAAGCACGACGAAAATCAAGCGATTTGATGATAAAAGAGTGTGTCCCTCATTAACTTTTCTTTGATATATTCTAATATTGGGTGAGTGCTTCGTCATCACCCCACCCACAAGGCCGGCCCGCCGGAGCTCCAGCGCCTCTCCTTCTCCCTCCCGTTTCTCTTTTTCCTCTCTTCCTTTCCCTGCCTCTCTGCTTTGCTTTTCCATGGTCCAACGGGCGGGCGCTGCTACAGCGACCAGGACTCCTGTTTGGGGCAACGACGGCAACCAGGACTCCTCTTTGCCTGGGATAACATGATTTGTGTGGATTTGTTCCCTCTTCTTTGATCTGTTTTGGTCCTATTCTTGTTAGCTTCTGATGCAGAAACGCCGCCGACGTATAAAAGTTGATGGAATCAGGTGCAAAGAAGCGGGGTGGGACTATTATTACTTTGTACTCAAAGATTTTTTTAGAGATACTTTGTACACGCAGTTTTTGTTTGAGGGGTCTTTGTACACGCAGCTGGCTTTACATGTTTTTTTAGGATCGCTGGCTTACATGTTGGACGGGCATGTATTCCCTAGCGAGTTGGGCCTGATTCGGTGTGCCAGGTCATGGACGAAAATCAGGGGGTAAGAAGCGATCCGTGCTTTATTATTTATTACATCCCCAAATTATTAGTAATACCTCGTTTATAAAGAAATTTTATCTATACAAATCGCAAAAGCGTATTATGACATGAGAAGAAAGCGTATTGTGACGGTGAACCCGACGGACTCGTTCCGTGCTTTATTATTAGGTAAAGACTAGGAAAATGACCCGTGCGTTGCAACGGGATAAAAATTCATCGGACTCCTCCAACACTCCTAATTCAATCACTATGTTCTAAGCCGGCCATCTATTCTTTTGAGGGGGGGAAATGGCTTCATTGTTGGAGTTGTGGGTTGTGCTTCGCTAATGAGTAAACATCATAATTAGGAATTACCGTTTACGTCCAGTTGAATGTACATGTTATTGTTAAAGTTATCAATATATGCATCATAACTTTTTATCTCAATTGGCTAAAGGAACCCATTTTGAAAGTTTCCTTCAAATACGCACACTTTTTTTTAAAATAAAATAAAAGAAAAACACTAACCACTACAGCCAAATTAGATTTGTTGAGGTAACCCACCAATGAGCAACGTGCATGTTCTTCTCTTTGATCATATGTATGCGCAATGCTGATCCTTCGACCATAACATGATTGAAGCACGTCCACTTTCAGGGACGTTAAGCATGGCACATATTTTCCGGAACAACAACTTCACGGAGATCAACCTCTATGGCCATGACTTCTAAATGTCTATGTTTTGGCAACAAAGGTTTATTACGCAGTTGTGTATCTAGGTGAGATCAGCTGCGCCTGAAAATAAATTGTTTTGTATTCTGCTTTCGTATGTAAATCTTCGTTGTATACTTCATAGCACGTTTAGGTATATATGCTTCCCGTGTGTGTGGTAGCATGTGTATACATGTTATTTCAACATTCTGTAATCCTAACTGGACTGATGTCCGTTTCCTTTCCGGCTTTTACGTCGTAGTATAGTAGCAGTCCGTAAAGTTAGATAAAAAATAGGACATAAACAATCATCAAACTTTAAAAACGATCAACATCAAAATATTCTGGTCCTCTTATATTTTTCCTATTTTTTTCGTTCATCGATCAGGGTCATAATCACCAACGTCAATGTCTTATGCAGCGCATCACTTCCTTATTTTTCTGCCGCTAAAGTATATTCAACAGCGCATATAGCCCATACCACATATAGAATCGTTAGCCTTTTTTCTTCTTTACTTCTTGTGTAATTAGGTCTTTCCTTCTTTATTTCTTCTCTAATTGGCCTCTCTTTCCTTCCTCATTTATCTGTGCGATCTCCGAGAAGATTTTCTGATACACAGGAAATTAAGGGCGTATATAAATGAGATAAATTGGTTATAGGGAAGCGAGGTGAGACTATTTCTGGGAGTATTTGAATCAACCTTCTCATGTATCAAATGTACAAAAACTAAGGAGGGGTTTCTCTTTTGCAAAGAGCCTACACGTCTGTGTTTGTAGTGTCTTCCGTTGGATTTGCATGTGGCCTATATTGATGATCAGAGTCAGACACGTATCGTCGACAACATATATAGTGACAGGTGCCCACTACGACGGCACCACCTAGTTCTCTCGTGATCGTTATCTTCCTTGGCAGATGTTCCCATCGCTCTGGCTTCTGAGCGGCTTCACCAGCCACCGCCTCCAACTAAGATCGGCCGGTCATCTGTGTCCATCCCATCGAACCTCCCAATCGATGTGGGGGCATAGTTCATCTTCATCTGCTCTGGCCACCTCGGTGACACCTCTGAGCACGATCCCCTGCCTCCATCTCCCACCTTCCCTTCTCCTTCCCAAGAAGGCCACGGTGATGGGCGACCACTTCAGCGCTGCTTTTGCGCAGGTGTGGTTAGGGTGGTGCTAGTGCGACCTTGGCGAGCAGCTGCTTACCCACTTCCGCGCAGGTCTCAGTGCGGGACTCCGCCAACGCCATTGAAGGTCAATGTGGGAGGTGGGCGCCATTGCCTTGTCAGGAGGGGCGCCATTGCGCAGGAGGTCGCGATGGTACAGACAGGCGGGGAGCGACGGATGTGCGGCCCGGTGGGGAGGGTCGTTATTGAGGCACATCGGGGAGGGGTGCCGGTGCGGACGACGGGGATGGCGATAGAAGCTGTAGCGTAGCCTCGCGCCTCCTCGACCAGCCAAAAAAAATGCGTTGCCCTTCCTTCCTCGTCGGACTCCCTTGCGATCGATCGTCAGCGAATCGATGGGCTAAATTGGTCCTAATGGCAGCCGTCGGAGCAGGATGACTCTCTCGATCGAGTTGAGTCGACGTGACTTTTTTTTTGAGAAATCACCTCGACATGACTTCGTACCCGGATGAATTATCCCGTGGGATCACCCTCGCTTGCATACGATTCGGATGCTCCTCCGCTCCACGGATCCACCCCTCAACACCTCTTCTCTCTCTCACGAGCCAATACTTATGGGAGAGACAGAAAAGGCGGCGGCGATGGTTATTGTGTTCGATTCCAAACCGATAGATCATGTTGTAAGGGATCACGAGAAAAAAAACAACTGGATGGGTAGATTCGTTTCCTAGAAATCCGGGGAAGCAATGTGAAGGTAAAATAGTACCACCTTGGATGTTGAAAATAATATAGGTGAAAAAAAACTGAAAGCGTAAAATTCCCGGGAGGAAGCGTATTATGACGGTGAACCCGACGGACTCAATCTGTGCTTTATTATTAGGTAAAGATGAAAAAAAACTAAAATTGTAAAATTCACGGGAGGAAGCGTATTGTGACGGTGAACCCGACGGACACAATCCGTGCTTTATTATTAGGTAAAGATTAGATAAAGATTATACATGCACATTCTAGATGCTTTAATCTCGTTGTCCTTCAAGTAACTTTTTTCCATAAGGAATACTTAATGTAGACTGAAGCATTTGCAAGCCTTATCTCTTTGTATTGTTTTCTTTTTCGAATCTCAACCATTGTAATGATTCGTGAGAACAGAAATATAAATGTTAGCACTTACATGTTGTCCATTCACGATCTTTACAGAAAACATTAATATTAGGCAATAGTATTTTGCTAATATGTTTATGTACACAACTTTTTAAAAACAGAGTAGAGAGTTTTCTTTGGTATGTGCTTGATGATGCACGCTGAGCAAGAAGGTCAGCTTGGCTTATATTTGAACGATATATATGTTCATACAACAGCCGATCGCACAGCAGGCGGCTCGTTTGGGCCACGCATGCGCATTAGTTCAGTTTTTTCTTCTTTGTCAACATCTTATTTTTTGCGATTCTTTTTTATGAACATCTGGCTACAGAGTCCGCTATCCCAACGTGAAGTAATAAAAGTATGATTTTTTCTATTGTTTGAACGGAGAAGAAGAGGAGTTCGGATTGACTTTCTACTAAAATAGTAAGATGACATCAGCGTGTTAGTTCTCCTCGGACGCTACATCTTTCTGATGAGCGCTCCTCCTGCATGATTTTATCAGAATAGGACTCTTAATTAGTTGGCTGTCATACCTTTTTTAGCTGGTAAAGCTGCCGTACTTTGCAATACCAAAACTATTTACACTTTTATAAAAAACTATTGGTAGTTTATATTACAATTTTATCTATACAAATCGTAAAAGCGTATTATGACATGAGAAGAAAACGTATTGTGACGGTGAACCCGACAAACTCGTTCCGTGCTTTATTATTAGGTAAAGACTAGCACAAATGCCCGTGCGTTGCACCGGAAGAAAAATAATATGACAACACTACGACTCGACGAGTATATGTCCCAGCAGGAATAGACATTGGTGTCTCATCCAGGATGTCATCATCACATTAGAAATGAGTCGTACATCTCCACTCCACAACAAGATCAGACGACATTAGTGTGGTTGCACACCGCGACCAACGCTTACACATTATCTTTTCCAAGAAAAGTATCGAACACCCTTACCCTAATAAGCATTTCTCAAGGACCCTCTTCACCAATCCACACCCTCTATTTCAAAACAAAATACCACATTGACACTGCTTATCCTCCATCTCACCCTTGCCAACGATGGCTTACGGATGTTAAATAACAACTCTGCTAAAATTATTTAGAGACATGTATTTACAACCCATCTCACATCATAATGATATAAGACATAAAAGAACATCCTTTGGAAAATATTTTCAAGATTGTTGTTTAGAATTATTATTATGAAGTTTAAAATAAGTAAATTTGAATTAGCAATTTGGAAGGAAATTGTACACCGTAAAGAGTAGTATCAAGCAATTTGAATTTGTTTAAAATTATTGTCATCTTAATGGACCACCAAGCACATTTTGTATAAATGCAACTAAAGAGTAGTATCATGGGGAAATTTACTCCTCTTTCATGAACCCATATAAATATAATCACATTAAAAACCAAAAAATATGCGTCCCTTTCTTGAACCCATATAAATATAAGCACATAAACAACCAAAAAAATATGTGTCACGATTCATAAGCGAACAACACGTGGTAGATCATATATTCACTTATTCTAAATGTGCTCGGATAAGTGATAGATACACTTATACAAATATTGCATTTGTATTTTGGACCTTATATAGTATATGGGGCATGTGTTGACAATCAGTACATCCTTTTATTATGCATTTGAGTTGTCTCATTCGCATTCTTAAAAATAAAGATACTCACTCCGATTCATATTATTTATTTTTATTTTGTCTAGATACAGATATATCTAATGATTTGAGATACATATTATTTGTCTTAAATTTGTGTAGCTACGGACGAATGTATCTTAAACCATTTGGTATTTGTGTCTAAAATCGCCTGGTTTTAGATACATACATATTTAGACAAATCTAAGACAAATAATATGGATATGCGAATATATTAATTTGAGACATTTTTATTTAACTACAGTATAAAATAATAAAGTATTTTTCCCAAAACAATAAAGAATAATAATAAAGTACACATATTTGATCTTCATTGGTGAACTATTCTTTTTTAGCTCAAGCACGTGGAACCATGCTGACCTTATCTCTTCCAAACAGATAACTTTATCTCTTCATCACATGGATAAACTTAGACGGCAACATACCAGCTAAAATAATTCACATGCATCCACTGCCAACCTTATCTCTTCCAGCAACCCGCGCTCTATTGCTCCTTGTTCATCAAAGCTGAGACAGGTAGAGGATGCGGTAGGGGAGGCCGGGAAGGGTGCTGGCCGCATGGCTCGTCTATCTAGCTGCTTGGCGACGTCGAGCGTGTGGCGGGCTGGAGGAGTTGGGTGCTGGGCCTACCCTGTGATGAGCTTGGTCCTCGCCCGCGACCCCGTGTTCTTGCCGTCGGTCGGAGGTCGAGCAGACCGCTTGAACGGCGCTGCTACTACTCGTTTGGAGTGCACAAGCCGTCGGCTTCTTCGAGAGGCTTTGGAGAGCCGGTGGCGCAGGCGCCACGGGTCTCGCCCGATGTTCGGGCAGCGGGCCCGGCTTCGGATGTGCACCGACGGTCAATTCGGGGCCGCGGAGAGGAGCGGCGGCGAGGTCGGCGCCGCGTCCCGCATCTCTGGACTGACTCCCGGCCTCGGCCGTTGCTGTCGTCGGCCTCGGGGTCCCTTTTACCCCATCTCTCCTTGTCCAATCTCTCTCTTCTCTCCCTCGACATGAACCAGAGAACGGCGCTGCCATTGGCAAACAAGGAGCTCAGTGCCCTGCCTTCCTCCACCTCGCCTGTGACCCCCTCTGCACCGGATCCACCTAGCCAAGACCTCTGCCGCGTCGTCCCCGCCAAAATTGGCATGATCCGGATGAGAACTCCAGGGCCCGTTGACTTACATCGCTGCAAACAACGTAGAGAACTTGGACGAGCGAACGGACGAACGACGACGTACCAAAACGGACGAAATTACAGAAAGCAAGAAGCAATCAGCCGTTTTGACGGACGGATATTAGTACCACCTTGGATCTGGCAAAAAATATATGGACGTGTTGAAAAAAAAACTGAAAACGTAAATTCGCGGGAAGAAGTGTATTGTGACGGTGAACCCGACAAACTCGTTTCGTGCTTTATCATTAGGTAAAGACTAGTAAATGTGCCCGTGCGTTGCTACGGGTTGACAATACTTTTAAACAAATCAAACAAATGATTAAGTTACATTGATGACTTCTTGAGGATGAAAAGCATGGATAGTATCATGAGGTGATACTAAGAGTTACAAAATTTTATTCAATCACTGGTAGAGTAGGCACATCAATCAATCTTGTTTCAGTTTGATATGTTGAGGTCCAAGAGCAGAATTTTAGTTTAGGGATTGTTTGGATCTCCTTCAACTTCGTGCTTCACCAACTACGCGCTTGGGGACCTCTCATAGTATAATTTCATGAAGTTTGTAGTCGAAGCGCTATCCATGGTGTCGCCATTGTTCCCTTCTAACAAGCCCACCACAGCCGAACCACCAACCCTAACCCTCCACCTCACTCTATTTGCTCACCACCATTTCATTGCCTCCCTCTCCTACCCCTCAACCAACAACTGGCCAACACGTCCAAAACAGTGCAGCTCCTCCACGGAAGCTGGAGCGCGGTGCTGAAGCTTCAATATTTCCAGAAATTTCAGAATAGGCTTATATGTATGTTTCTTGCCCTCGAGTTGCCGCCCAGTGAAATATATAGCAATGTTAACTTCAGCTAGAAATATAGTATATCTGCTCTGGTAATAGCTCATCTAAATAGATGATTGTTTTCACTGGTATACTCTGCATGCAATCTTTCATCAACCTCCCACACATAGATATAAAATCAGTCATCTGGCATTCAATCGCCAATTGTAATATTTCTCTAATGAACCTTTTAATTCTTTTTTTTGCTGGCTCTATAAGGAATATCAAGGTCACTGTTACCAGATTTTTAGATAACATAATGTGTCAGTATGTAATCACTGCTAAAATAAAGAAATTTCAGGATATGTTCTAAACAAAAGTGTCACTACATTTACAATCCACATGATAAACTCGTAGCTCCTACATGTACAATATCCATGTTAGAAGGTCCAGCACACTTTCCTGCTTCATCCTTACTACATTTAAGAGAATAGGCATACAATGTGTTATACTTGCAATATGACAGGCAAAGTACAGACCCACAACAGTATTTCATGTAGGCATAAGAGAGAGAATATATTGCATTACTTCTATAAGGCTGCTCCCATTGCTCCGACCTGGATGAGTTGTAAGTATGCCATGTAAGCTGAAAATTGATGTGGCATCTTAATTAAGGAGAGATAATCGTTTGGTAACCCCATGGAGAAATGATACCAGGCGCAGGTACCTAGGAGAAAACAAATTTAATCCGATCCCGTGCACTGAACCGAGCCGTCGCCCCAACTCCCCCATGCGCAGCGGCACCCCCCGCTTCTTCCTCGCCCCACTCCGTCGCCCTGGTGCTGCCACTTTGTCCTCGGTCCGCAGCGCTGCCTCGCCTCTGATTGTCACCCGGAGCCGCCATCCCATCCCCGGTTTTCGCTTGCATCATGGACCATCGCCAGCGGCACCACCTGGTAAATGGTAAGGGCAAGCCTGCATTGCAAAAGTCCATCAATTCTGTGTTTGGTATAAACTGTAGTCGTCCATTGATTTCATTTTTTCACAAGTTTGGCCATCTAATTTGATAGAAACTGCAGTTTAAGTCCATCGATTCCGAGTTTCTTGCCATATTCTCTTATAGAAACTACAGTTCGTCAATTTCTTTTGCATACCATGCCCATCTAATTTGAGTGTTGGCGAAAGACTGCTGCATATATATAAGTCTATCACAATCTTTTTTACAGAATCAAACTATGGAGTCCAATTTAGAATTAATAAGAAAATTTCAAAGAAACTACAGTCCAGTTCAGTCTTTGCCCACCGGCCGTTCAGTTCAGTTCAGTTCAGTTTTTATAGAATGCAACCTATATTTTGTAGAACCAAATTGAGTTCAGTTTAGCCCAAACTGAGTTCAGCTCAGTTTAAAACCAAAAGCAATTTTAAGGTATTGCTATCTAGTCATACAGAATGTCAAGCAACAAGTTTTTGACACAATCATACTGAGTTTTATTGATCTTACGGGAATGCACAAGGATGATGCATTTATCTGAAATCAATGATTCGATCGGATGAGGCGATGTAGTATTGTAGATTTACGAGAAATTGGTTTAGACTGATAGAGTTCTGTTAGGATTTATAGAATTACTCTGTTTTAAGAAGCTGAATGAAAAAATTGATGTACTGCTATTTAGTCATACAAATTATCAGGCAACAACTATTTTGAAGAAATCAAACTGACTACTTCTATAAGAAACTTACTTCCTGTAGTGTGTAGACACTTGAAGAAACAAGTTTCATGTAATCTACACACTTGAAGTAGGCGAGCACCTAAAATAAACTGAATATGAAGCTCTGCAATTCCCTCATTGGTCCTGACATATTGGATCCTTTGCCATTCTGGGTTCAGGGGCTCATTCTTTCCAAGAATTTACAAAAATCTTCTTGCTTCAGTAGCTTGTTGCTTGGCATACCATGTATCATCTCACATGCTCTAATAATATAGCCAGCTGCTGGCTATATGATGTTGCCATGTCACATATAGCCAAGCTTATAGCCAACAAGTACAATAGCTAGATATAAATATGTACTACTTTGTTGATACATGGCCCACCACACTCTCTCACAAAGTACCTAGGAGCACGTGCTGCAGCCGGCTGTTAACTAGTAGCCCGCTTCTCTTCTCTCTCATCTTCTCTCTCTTCCAAATAAGCAAAAATATAATATTTAATGTCTTACAGCCCGCCTACATCACCTTATTGTACTTGCTCTTAATCAGACGGCGCAGAAGGCGGCTGATGCGCGTCTTAAAATCAGTCGGGTGTTTTTAAGACTAAGATTAGTACTGTTTAGTACCTAGTTTGACTGCTACTTATATTCTAGTCCAGTACTAGATTTAATCTAGATTAGGACTTGTGTAATTACTAGTGTGTTTATATTATGCATTGGATTGATAATATAAATAAAGTATCGGATTCCTCCGGGAAGAATGACATGTTTCATGTGTTTACCACATACCAAGTTCTCTTGAACATGTTCTTGCGATCGAGATCATCTTCTCTCGCATACTAAACTTGCAAATATTTGAATATTACTCCCTCCTTATATATGAATTGTAGCATACACAAGGTAATGGCAATGTAGCCTATTACTGTGAGATGTAAGTAATCTCCAATGTGTTATGTTTACACAATTGAGGTTGAGAATTTTTCAAGTTTTTCACTTGAGCATCAAATTTTTGCGTTCTTATTACAGAACCATGATGGTTTTTAATTTACCACCTGTAAATTAATTATCTCTGGTTCCTCATGTAGGCAAAGATGACTGCCAAAGAGTTTGAGGAGCTTGCCCTCAATGGCCACAACTATCCTACATGGGCTATGGACATCAAGATCAGTCTTGCGTCTCGTGGGATTGCGCGTGCAATCCAACCCCCTGAGACTCCTCTCCCGGCTGGAGCCACGCCGCCGACAGAACAACAAAACTATGCTGCTTTATTCATCATAAGGCATCATATTCATCCAGATCTCATGTCTGAGTATTTACAGGAGGAATCTCCTAGTACTCTGTTTCTAGCCCTCAAAACGAGGTATGAACAGCAGAAGGCAGTAGTCCTGCCAGAAGCACTCCATGATTGGACTCATCTCCGTCTTCAGGATTTCAAGTCCATCGGTGAGTACAATCATGTTGTTCATAAAATATGTTCCAAACTGCGGTTTTGTGAGAAGGAAACTACTGAGGGGGAGAAGATAGAAAAAACTTTATCTACTATGCTCCCTTCAGATAGGATCCTCCAACAACAATACCGTGCTCGTAACTTCACTGTCTATTTCGAGCTTATTCACATGTTACTTCAGGCTGAAAAGCATGATGAGCTACTTGCTAAAAATGGCTCTCAGCGCCCAGCTGGGGCACAACCTTTACCTGAAGTTCATCTGAATGTCGCGAATAGATAAAAGTTTAATGGTACCTTTCGGGGTAAACAATCCAATTTCGAGCACAAGCGAAAGCACAATGAGAACAGGAGATCCAGAAACTCAGGCAAGGGAAAAGGCACTTCAAAGCACAGGTTTGATAAATCTAAGCTTTGCAACAAGTGTGGATGCTACACGCATTCTACTGAAAAGTGCACAATGCCCAAGCATTTGGTTATGCTGTACCAGCAATCTCAGGGACGCAAAGCACCTCAAGGGAAAAGGTTTGAAGCCAACTTCAACCTTCATCCGCATAGCGCACAAGGAGGCGGTGGTTCGCACGATGTCCCTCCTGGACCGAGCAATGCCATGATTCCTTATCTGCTTGAGGATCCTACTGAATTGGAGAACACGTTGATTGAGTACACCGCAAACAACGTGTTTGGCGACTTTGACTAGTCCCTCAATCTCCTAGTGATCTACTCATTTATGTCCATTTGTGATGATTGTAATAAGAACATAAGTTTGTTGTTGTCTTTATATTGTATTGTATCAGTACATTTGATATAATAAAGATTGTATACTATGTATTACCATGAGATTTTCTTATTGAAAATTCTTTGTTTTATATAGTTCTCTACGGGGACAATCCGATGGAAGAGGAATTATGCCTTGTGGACAGTGGTGCCACAAACTCCATACTGACGGAGATGAAATATTTCCAAACTCTGAAAAGATGAATGGAGATATTCTAACTATCGCTGGACGCGATATAGTGATTGTTGGTACTGGACGTGCCATGTTCACCCTCCCAAATGGTACACATGTGACAATTGAGGATGCTTTACTGTATCCCGATTCTTCACGTACTCTGATCAGTTATCGAGATATCCGTAAAAATGGTTTTCATATTGAAACCCATGAATACAACAAAGAGGAGTATCTACTCTTTACCAAAGATCACGGATATGGAAAAAAGGTACATGAGAAAATTCCTTCTCTATCGTTTGGTTTGTACTATACGTACATCAAACCCGTAGAACATGTTGCATACAAAGTAATTTTTCAGAATGTTAATGCATTCCAAACCTGGCATGATCGCCTAGGCCATCCCGGAATCAGGATGATGAGAAAAATTACTAGCAATTCCATTGGTCATAATTTGCTTGAGTCAAAATTTCCTCAATCTTCCGATTTTGTGTGCACATCTTGTGCCACGGGAATGCTAATTTTGAGGCCCTCGCACCTTAAAATACAAGCCGAACCACTTCAGTTCCTTGAACGTATTCAAGGAGACATTTGTGGTCCCATTCAACCATTATCTGGACCTTTTAGGTATTTCATGGTTCTCATTGACGCATCTACACGATGGTCACATGTGTGTCTTCTATCCACATGGAACCATGCATTTGCCAAGATAATGAGGCAAGTCATTAAGTTGCAAGCCCATTATCCTGAAAGTCGAATTAAGTCAATTCGAATGGACAATGCTGCAGAATTCTCCTCTCATGCTTTCAATGATTATTGCATGGCTTTGGGGATTGAAGTTCAACACTCTGTTCCATCTATCCATACACAAAATGGTTTGGCTGAATCATTAATTAAGAGGATCAAACTCATTGCAAGACCTTTGTTGATGAATTGCAACTTGCCAACCTCTTGTTGGGGTCACGCTGTATTACACGTTGCTGATTTCATACAATTGAGGCCAACTGCATATCACAGTTCTTCCCCTCTAGAATTGGTACGTGGAAATCCTCCAAGCATTTCCCATCTGCGTAAGTTCGGATGTGCTACATACATCCCGATCTCACCACCACAGCGGACATCTATGGGCCCACATAGGAAGTTGGGGATCTATGTGGGGTACAAATCGCCGTCCATTATCAAGTACCTGGAACCCCTAACTGGGGATCTGTTTACAGCCCGTCACGCTGATTGCATATTTAATGAGGAACATTTTCCGACATTAGGGGGAGATTTCAAGTACCAGAAAGAATGCCCGGAAATTGATTGGAATGCTCATGCCATTTCATCCTCTGATCCACGTACCCAAGAGATCGAACTTCAAGTTCGGAAGATCATTAATTTGCAACATCTTGCAAATAATCTGCCAGATTCATTACTGATCTGAAAGGTGTTACAAAATCCTTAAATCCGGTCAGAAACGCGCCAGAAAGAGTGGAGGTACCAATAAAAACCCCTCAACTCCCTATTCCCAAAAGGAGGGGGAGTAGTATGGCCTCTGACCTGGAGCATGCTTCTAGCAAGCAGCAAAGGAAATCCGGGAGGAAAACCTCGGAGTCAGTAAATGTAGGTCAACTCAACATTGACAAACACCTGATGGGTAATATACACCCAGTGGAAGGGCAACCTCCACAGTCCAGCTCCAGTGTGCACAAACTGGCTGGGACATCAGAACATCCAGACTCAATCGTATTGGGAAATCACGAAGAGTCACTAGGGGTGCAGGAAATTTCTATCAACTATGTTGATTCTGGAGAATCATTTGACCGTAAGACTACGACTGTCGACATATATTTTGCTGAAAAGATTGCAGATACCCTTCTCACTGATCATGATCCAAGGTCTATCGTAGAGTGCCAAAAGCGCTCCGACTGGCCTAAATGGAAGGATGCAATCCAAGCAGAAATTGCCTCGCTTAACAAAAGAAAGGTATTCACTGAAGCAATACCGACACCTCCCAGTGTTTTCCCTGTGGGATTCAAATGGGTTTTTCTCCGGAAACGGAATGAGAACAATGAGGTGGTGAGATACAAAGCAAGGCTCGTAGCATAAGGTTTCACGCAGAAACCCGACATTGATTTCACTGAAACATATTCTCCAGTAATGAGTGTAACCACTTTTTGATATCTTATATCTTTGGCAGTGCAAAATCGTCTATCTATGCAGTTGATGGACGTCGTGACCGTATATCTTTATGGGTCACTAGATTCGGACATATATATGAAGGTTCCTGATGGAATCTCTGTCCCGAATGAAAATGCAAACCGCAACATGTATTGTGTAAAGCTGAATAAGTCATTATATGGCTTAAGGCAGTCGGGACGGATGTGATACAACCGACTCAGTGAGTTCCTTCTTCAGAAAGGTTACTCCAATAGTGCTGATTGCCCATGTGTCTTCATTAAGAAGTCCTCTACAGGATTTTGCATCATTTCTGTGTATGTTGATGATCTCAACATCATTGGCAACACACCAGACATTGATGAAGCACGCAATCACCTAAAGATGGAATTTGAGATGAAGGATTTGGGTAAAACCAAATTTTGCTTAGGTATTCAACTTGAGCACCTTCCCTCAGGAATCATGGTACACCAAGCTGCCTATATCCAGAAAATATTGGAGAAATTCAATATGGACAAATCCTATCCATCTAAAACTCCTATGGTGGTTCGATCTCTAGACGTAGAGAAAGATCCGTTCAGACCGAAGGATGATGGAGAAGAGGTGTTGGGACGTTCCATACCTCAGTGCCATTGGAGCGCTTATGTATCTTGCAAATTGCACAAGACCTGATATTGCATTTGCAGTGAATCTACTTGCTAGACATAGCGCAGCTCCCACTAAACGTCATTGGTCTGGAGTGAAGAATATCTTTCGATATCTCCAAGGCACAAAGGATCTTGGCCTATTTTTCCAGTTCCAGAGAAATCTGGACTCTGATATAATTGGATATGCAGATGCCGGTTATTTGTCTGATCCCCATAATGCCAGATCTCAGACCAGTTTTGTGTTCCTACATGGTGGTACTGCTATATCATGGAAGTCTTCGAAACAGACTCTAGTGGCAACTTCGACCAATCATTCTGAAATAATTTCATTATTTGAAGCAACATGCGAATGTGTATGGCTTCGCAGAGTGATAAACCACATACAACAGTCATGTGGAATTGGTTCGATAAAATCACCTACCATTATCTATGAAGATAATGCGGCATGTGTTGCACAGATGCAAACAGGATACATCAAGAGCAATATCACCAAGCATATTTCTCCTAAATGGTTTTTCCCCCATAATCTTCAGAAAAGCGGGGAAATAAGCATTCTGCAAGTCAAATCATGCGACAAACTTGCTGATTTATTTACCAAGTCTCTACCAAATTCAACATTCCAGAAATATGTTCATGGAATTGGTATGCGACGACTTAGGGACTTGCAGGTGTCAGGGGGAGTCTCTTCTTGAGATATCCTTATTTAAATGACATCACATTATGCTATCTTTCTTTGTGAGTATATGTTTCAGGATCTCATCAAAGATTTTATGAAGAACTTTTGAAGAAGAATCTTTTGAGATGATAGAGCTCCCCGGACAATGGTGAAGATGATTCTGTATGGTCAAGCGTAGATTAGGGGGAGTGTTAAAACTAATTCTGTAATTAGGGGAAAATCTCCCCTTGCCCAAACCGTCGTTGCGGTTTGTCCCGCAACGGACGCGCCCCTTCGATCTCCTGGAACCGACGCCCTCTCGAGGGATTGTCGTGTCTCTTTAGGACATATAAAGGGGCCTGTAACGATCGATGAACTGGATCGATCACTTCTGATTCAAACAGGGGGCACCCAGTGTTGACGGGATAAGGAGGAAATGAGGAGGGTCATTCGCGTGCGGCGATCTCCTGGCGAACGCTTCTGAAAGCGTGGCGTGGCTGCTACAGTCGTGCCAAGATTCGTGATGTGCATCCAATGGGTAAAAAGGGCGTTGGCTGGGAGAGTCTAAATATTTGACATCGGCTACTTCACATTTTTGCCCCTAATAAATAAAGTTCCCAGTGGAAGAATCGAATCAGTGCTTTTGGCAAGGCGACTATAAATCATTGTGCGAGGGAAGCAAATGAGTGTGCTCATATTCTTGCTCGTTTTAGTTTTTTTAGGCAGGAATCAGGGGTGTGGCATGATAAACCTCCTGATTTCTTGGTCTCTCTTATTGTAAAGGATATGATTATTAACTAGCAAATATGTCCGTGCGTTGCAACGTGAGAAAAAACTACCAGGTTATCCAGATGTGATGAATATTAAAAAAAAGTCTGCATCAAATGCCAGAATGAGATAAGAGCTTTCAAAATGCCATTTAACAGACTATGTCTGAGTGATGTCATGATGAGATAAGGGACTTTTAAAAAGTCATTTCAAAAACTAAAATTGTGATGGTCTCATCACAACTTTATTTTCTAAGGCGCCACAACGAAATATTTTTTGGATGAGCAAACTGCATTGATGGACCCTGTCTGAACTAGAATGATGAGTGATGTGTCTCGCCTTGACCGAGCGTAGCGGTGTTTACCATAGTTGTGTATGAAGGCAAAATAGACTTTTAGTCATTTTCATATAGTTTACACAAATTAACCCATAGAGAGTGGTGTCAATTCTTTTGGGGTTCAGCGCTGTACAAAAACACGAAAACCTTTTTTTTACCTGACGCGTGGGACTAAATAAAATCATAAAGCAACCTCTACAAATCCCTAATAAAACCTCTACACAAGAGACGGTTTGCTTCGTTCATTATTTACAGATCCGTGCTAGTTTTCGTGAACATTTTCTAAAGTTTCATGGAATTTTTTTCAAATTCCTGAATATGTTTTGAATATCGGATCATTTGTAAAAGGATTGTGCTAACTTCCAAACATACTGAATTTAAGCAATAGATCCGCACACATTTCTATTTGATTTAATTAAGCCTACGCGCATGCAGCGACATAATTATTTAGCCCGCGGCGACTCCCCTCTAATCAACCTCCAATTATCAATTAAGTATGCATGCATGCATGTAAGACAAAATTGCTAATGTTAGTAAAGTTTCCAATAAAATTTAAAATTTAAAATATTTTATAGCTCAAACCGTTGTTCCGATTGAAAAACTGTTTTCACATAAAAGATTCGTCGTGGCGACACCTTTGAAACTAGACCCCATTTTGATATGTTTCGACAAATATTTTTTTGAGTAAAAAGTTACCACGCCTCTGTTACATAAGTTATCATGTCAGTTGTACACATGTTATCACGTTTACACGACAATTACTGGGGCATAAAAAATAGTTTCTTCAACTTTTCTCTTGACATGCACATGCCTGCATGCAAATAGGGGGAACAATTGATGTCATCTTAGATGTTTCCCTATTTTGAAACTTCAAAATGTTTTATAGCTCAAACTGTCGGTTTGATGAAAAAAATCATTTCCACGTAAAAGTTTGTCGCGAAGAGACCTACGAAACTAGATCACATGTTGATACGTTCTAATGACATTTTTTATGCAAATAGTTACCAGTTTTGGGCTACGTAAGTTATCAGCTCTGATGTATGTATATTATCATGCTCTTTATACGTGAGCTACAGTAGTACATTTTTAACTTGTTTTTTCGGGACAAAAGTTACGCGGTGTTTGTGCGTGAGTTACCACGTATGTGTTCCATATATTACCACACTTTTTACAAATAAGTTATCGAGGATATGTTTCAAACAACTTCCTACCCTTTCCCCCGCTTCAAAGTTACAACGATGTTTTATACGTGAGTTATCAAGTTTACAATGTATACATTACTGGGTTTGCAGTGTGCGAGTTACCATGCCATGCACGAAAAAGTTATCGGGGGTATATTTCATCAACCTCCTCCCCCCCC
>LR738715.1:793996843-794089183 GCA_902687465.1 Secale cereale | reverse complement strand
CCCCAACCACCCCACGCCGCCCACCGTCGGCCACCACCCCGCGCCATCCTCCCCGTCGACCAACCACCCTGCGCCACCCGCCCCGGCGACCAACCACCCCGCGCCTCCCTCCCCGGCCAACACCCAGCGCCGCCTACCCCTACAACCTCTCCGCGCTCCCCGCCCCGTCGTGATTCACTAACTGTGCCGCCGCACCTCGGCCATGCCGGCCCTCTTCATCCACCGCAGCACCTCCATCCAATCTGCCTCCCGGAGCCGACGAGGATCCACCGCGCGGTGCATCAACAACCGCCGTCGGGGCTGCTCTCGATCTGGGAGGAGCAGCACCTCCCCGTCAGATCCGACGAGGGTCATGGCGCCGTGCAGTTCAGATCGGGTTCTCACCCCGTCCCACACTGTCCACCGCAGGGGAGAAGGACGAGGAGCTCCACCACCGGCCCCTCTGCGCCCCCAAGGTGCACAGGGGTCGGCATCTGCGCTCGGATCCGAGGATGGACAACATCGACGTGCCTACCGCCAGATCAAGCGCCCGCTGGCCATAAAAAAACCATTGCGGTTCACTTGGTGATCCAAAAACAAAAACACATCGGAAAAGCAGCTCACTTCTCAACACTTCTCAAAGTAAAAACGAATTTTGTGGTGTCTATGAAAGGTGTCTGGTTCATTTTGTGGTGGTTTGTTACGTAAGTGAACGTGCAGTGCACTTGGGTAAAAAAGAAATCTGCTACGAAGGACTCCTCACTATAGTTCATTTCGAACAAAATGCATTTAAAAATAAGTAAAAATGCAGTGCACTTTCGTCTAAAAAAAGTCAATTGCAAAGGACTCTTTGAAGCTCACTTTGTTTCTTTCCACGAAGTTGGCCATAAAAAACCATTGCGGTTCACTTGGTGATCCAAAAACAAAAACACATCGGAAAAGCAGCTCACTTCTCAAAACTTCTCAAAACGCGAGTAAAAAATTAATTAGTACGAAAAAAGACAACAGCAAATCATGAGGTTCGCTTTTGGTAGTGTTCCGCTTCACTTTCGGGAATGTTGCGGTCCACTTTCCTTCGAAAAAAAGTTGGAAAAAAGACAACAAAACTCCTCTGAGAAAAATCTACGTCCAACAAAATAAATCATGAGGTTCGGTTAACTGTCTGATGCAGTGCGTTCTTCAGTTTGAAGCAGTGCGCTTTTCGCGTTTTTGTAATTTCAAAACTGCTCTTAAACCGTAATGAATTAGAGGGCGTGTTCGACATGAGAAAGTAGCGTCTCGATGATATCTTTCCAACGGTGTATCATTTGGATCATTTCGGCCAACTTTTTGTAAAAATTTCACGAAAAAACGGCTGCTGCCGTTCGTAGTCAGCCGCACGATTTTAAAATTTAACTAAAAACCATAAGGAATCTCAAAAACATTTCAACATATGAAAGTTGCGCCTCGTTCGTAGCTTTCCTACGGTATATTACACGCCTTGTTTCGACAAACGGTTAAAAAACTGGAGTGAAAACAGTACCGAAAAATTTGAAATTTTTTGAAAAACACAATTCCGCGATTTAGTAAATTCAAAACTGCTCTTAAAACGTAGCGAATTAGAAAAAATAATAGATACAAAAAAGATGTGCGCCGACGATACCTTTCCAACGGTGTATCATATGTTTCGTTCCGACGAGCGGTTTAGAAATAAACGCCAAAAAACGCTCGCTGCCATTTGTTGTGAGCCGCACGATTTTCGAAACTGCTTTTAAACTATGATGAATTTTGAAAAGTGTTCAACATTGCAAAGTTGCGTCTACTCCATAGCTTTTCAACGGTATATTACACGCATAATTCCGATAAACGGTTAAAAAACTAGAGCAAAAAAGATACCGAAAAAACAACACGTACAGTTTTTTTCAACATGAAGTTCGTTGGTCTCTGTGGTGCGGTGCGTTTAGCTCTCCAATGCAATTTTGCAATGCAGTTCGGAAGTGTTATGAGAATATTATTCTCATAATGTTATAAGAATATACCGGCTGTATATATATATATATATATATATATATATATATATATATATACACACACACACACACACAAATTTGTGAGGTATGTATCGTGTAAATATATATGTCATTTTGTGAGGTATAAAAATAATTACAAAAAAATTTCTTCCCAGCACTAATAACAACTATACCATGTTGAAATATATATGATGAAATATAAATTATATTTCCTAATGCATCATATTATTAGATATAAAATATAATAAAAATACAAGTGAAATAACACGACTATTTTATATGAAAAAAAGAAAACCGGTATGATATTATTATATTTTTTATAATTAATGTCCTACCCCATGAAATTTCAGGAAAAACAACAAACGATAATGTTCATATATAAGTAGGCCATGGAAATCTGTCCAAAAAAAACATGGAAACAAACATTCTTCAACCAAGCATATTTGGGTTTTTTTTGTGACACACTTGGTTTATTTAATAATTATAAAAAATATTTACTTTTATGAACCGTGTATATTATTATATACTTTTATTATTTTTGTGATGTATGTATAGTTTTAATATCTATATGCACAATTTGTTTTTAATGAATAACCACTGTATTACACGGCCCAGAAACAACACGGCCAGGCTGTGCACAAATGCATCAAGGGCGACGGCCCAACCCCCCGCGTGACGGCCCACCTACCGCGTGACGGCCCATCCGCCGCGGGACGGCCCACCTCACCCGGCGCGGCATTTCCACCTCCCCCGCGCGACGGCCCACCTCTCCGACGAGGTCGCCTGTCCACCTACCCCGCCGCATTCCTTATCCACTCACTCGCTCCTCTCCCCTCCACTCACTTCACCTCCTTCTTTCCCCTCCATCGCCGCATCGTCGCGTGCGTCCACGAGCTGGTGGCCGCGCGACTCCGCCCGTCGACCGCCGCATTAGTCCCTCTCCTCTCCTCTCCACTCAACTCTCATCTCCACTAACTCGCCACCGCTCGCAAACTCGCCTACAACCGGCGCATCGCCGCACATGTCGCCGAGCCCGCAACCACCACGACTCCGCCCGGCGACCACCGCACCAGACTCCGGCGAGCCGTGTGCGGCTGATGGGGACGCACGGATCGACCTTCATCGTCTAGGCGCGGGTGCTGGATCCGGTGGCGTTCCGTTCAGATCCGAGGTGTTGCTGGTCTCCGGCGAGTTCGAAGGTGGAACCGAAGCGGGGTGCCTCGATCTGCAACGCCAGAAGCTCCGGTACGCCGATCCATTCCGTTCAGATCCGAGGCGTTGCTGGTCTCCGGCGAGTTCGAAGGTGGATCCGAAGTGGGGTGCCTCGATCTGCAACGCTAGAAGCTCCGGTATGCCGATCCGAACACTTTCCTCCTCTACTTCTTCCATTTGTTGCTTCCCTGACCTGATCTCCTCCTCACTGATGTATCGAGGTGCCGTGAGACGGCTTCACAGGCAGGATTAGGAAGAAGATGCCCCCCCCCCGACGGCCAAGACATGGCCACGGTGCTGCAGCCTGTGGTCTACATCGCCGGCAAGAAGCACCACCACGAGGTCGGGCCACGGTGGTGCAGGCTGTCGTCTACATCGTCTACCACTCCGCCGTCTTCCGCAACCCCCACCACTTTCGCGGCAAGGTGAGACAAACTGCCCCTCCCCCCTCCCCCGTCCCCTACAATAGATGGGCGGTGGCACGACATCCATCTTCATATTGCGCCAGATATGTGGCAAGCTGTTTGCTTTACCTGTTTGTTGATTTGTGCTCTGGTCTGGTCGATCTTTCTACACTTTCTCACTATTCTGACGGTGGTTGCCCTGACCAAGCTTCCCACCTTCCAGAAGGCCATGGAAAATCACGATGGATTCACTTTATTTTATTGATGCTTTTCAACAGATACAACTGAAAGTATTAGTGTTGGAAAAGTTTAGCATCACTATAAAGCTTTAAACTGTGATGGTCCTTTGTCATAAATTTTCCGATATGTCAACATTGTGTCATTTTGATTCCATGTTTTGGATTGGATTGGGAGCCTCTTTCGGAGAGAAATACATCATAGTGCATCCTACATGGCTGGCTAGATGAATTATGGTACAACTTCAGGGTTCGTTTCACCTAGCTGCTAGATGAACTGCTTAGACAGTCAGATAGATAGCATTAGTTTTTACATATTCATTCCTCGTGTACTCTTTGATCTTATTTTTCTTTGCTAACACTGAGTGCGTTTGTTTGTGCTATCAGCATAGTTAATCATATTTGTGCTATCACTGATTGTTTGGTCTTTTGCTACCAGCTTTGGCTAATTCACCTAGACAGTTTTACATGTCCATACCCACAAAAATTCAATTCACATATACGAGTATGCTAGCAGTTTTGAAACCTTACCGTAGGTAAAAGCATTTTGGCAAGAAGAGTGATTTGCTAGCAGTGGACTTTATATGATCGACTATTCTTTGTAGAGGGGTCCAAGCAGTTTACTTTGTAGTACCATTTTTCTTTTTGGGATACACTAACTTCCTAATCAAATGCGATGGGTTTATAACTTTATATACTTGCAAAAATTTGATTTCTACATGTGTAGCTATGCTGGCATTCAGGTTGGTCGTACCTATCTAACCTTTCACGGCAAGGTAAGACAAACGGGCCCTCCCCCCTCCCCGTCCCCTAGAATGGCTAGAGGTCCGCGGTTTGCTGTAATTTTGGGCTAGCTACATGAGCGTGTACTGCTACTATTATAATTAGGAGAACAGAGAGGGAGAGGGTCAGGGCGCAGAAAGCTATGTGCTAGCTATGTGAGCAGACCGAGAAAAATGAAGGATCAATATGACTGGCCATCAGGACTTGCTTAGAAATTACTGTTCTTTACTGACATCAATAGCAATATGCTAGATCCAATGGTTTATAAGTCTATTATTTGTCAACTTGTCAGTTTGTTTCTCTTTCTTGTGACTTACTTTTTTTCATTATGTCATTACTCGCACACTTGAGTGCTAAGTCTGATTTTGTTGAGTTTTTGAATAGAAGTCTCGATGGTATGCATGAATAAGAATATTTAAAAAGTGTAGGGGTGTAAATCTGAATTTAGTGTCTCTTTGACTCTGTCACATGCTCATTTTGTACGGCAAGCTCTGAACTATTGGAAGTTTCCCAACACCTGAAGACATCAAGTGAAGTTAAAGCTTCCATCTTATAAGCCAAAGCCATGAGGAAAGCATGTACTAAGTTTCAGAGGCATCTACGTGCATCTGAAACTTTGTATATGCCTTTCTGAAGGTTGTGTCTTGTAACATGGCAGCTTTCAAATGGCTTTGGCTTAATAAAGAAGTAATATCTTGTCATTTCTCATGGCTTCGGCTTATAATAAAGCACATCACAACATAAACATGACTATGAAACATGGTGCATGCCTTTCTCATGGCTTTGGCTTATAAAATGACAACTTCGTGATTCCCGTTCTATTTGCTAACCTATATGATGATTTAATGCCACTGCAGTTTACTATTTGAAATGACAACATATTACTGACAATTATTTAATCTAAATGAAGCAAATAAGGCATTTAAGTCTATTTCTTTCCTTTTTCTGTTTCACAAAAGGTGGAATGGCTCCTAAATTTCACATAATGATGTTCAAACATTTTTTTTATATATATGAAAATTTTCAGGAGAACAAGCATTCGTGCCTCATGATCTCAGTATCATAATAAAATGAACTCTATGCTCTGTACCTTAGGAGAATGACCCATCTTAAAACATGTTTCTAATTCAAGCAAAACTTTGGGACATGTATGGATTAACAAATATAGTTAGTGGGGGCTACCATTCACAGAAAAAGGCGTTTTGTGATGGTCTGTAAGCTATGATTTATGTTATATCCATTGTATTACTTGCTATATCTTGAGCATGTAGATTAATTCGGTTGGGATATAGTTGGTATTGGAGTATTACATATCCGTTGTGAACAATTTTAGACTATTCCATCGAAGCATTTTGTCGTCATGCAGTTTGTATTAAATGTAATGACTTAATATTATGACTCTGATGATATATATCTTTAGAAGATGATTAAAGTTATTTGTTTTCAGGCATGTTGAAACACTTAAAAAGTTATTTGTTTGTTGTTTTGGCTCAAATATATTTATGAGATTTCATAATAAAGTTAGTTAGTCAATTATGGTCATAAATAAAAAAAAGTTAGGTGTATGCCACCTCTGCGATGTCCAGAATTGACTTCATTAGATCACCTAATAGGACTGATTCATCAGAACTATGGTCATAATATCTGAAAGAACTGTTTGTATTCACTTGCAGCCAACCTAATAGGACTGCTTCATTAGATATACAATCAATTGTATTGGCTACGATTTTTTTATAAGCTCGCACTATCTCCATTGGTGTTCATTTTTTGGAATTTGATGGAATGCCTGACCAAACATGATCCTAATATAATAACTGTTAACGATTTACATAAGAGAAAGATCCAGAAATTATAATACCTAGAGGAACTCGGCTTCTTGATGCTCCTTGCTTACAGAAGGTACTCTTCAGGAATTTGTCCTCCAAGTCTGGATATTTTTATCCTTTGCTATCTCTGATGGGCGAAGGGAGAGTAAGGAGGGGGGGTTAGGGATGGCAGAGGAGGTTACATATATAGGTAGGCCATGCAGAGGAAGGCTGGGTAGCAGATCATGGCATATCCCAGTTGTACCATATATACTTATGTATGGTGCAGATATATTTCTTTTTCTCATCAAACGCACACCTCTTAATAAATTAGAAAAGATGTCAGAAATCAAAACTTACTAAAGAATTAAAGTGTTGTATTTTTTGAACACAGTACAGACGCAAGCGCTCATACATACGCGCATACACTCAACCCTATGAACGCACACCCGCACACCCTACCCCTATGAGCACCTCCGAGATACTGAGCCGGTATATCATCTTGAGATTTTACGAAGTCACCGTAGGCGCCTCGTAGTCGACGGGAACGTCTCCTCCCACTGAAAGCATGTCGCCGGAAATCCTGAAATAAATCCAGGATATATGCGAGCACCAGGATTTGAACCCTGGTGGGTTGGGGATACCACTGTCCACCTAACCAACTCAACCACAGGTTGATTCGCAATTAAAGTGTTGTATTAGTAAAAGGTACAACTTAACATTGATTGCATGCCACTAACATACCTACATGTTTTTATGAGGTATAAAATTTTCTCATATAAAAACGAAATATCTTTTTTTGTCTATTTAAATATTTATTGTATTTTTATTACTGTTCAGTTTGAAGAGATAAACATGAACCTTCTATATAATTTATGTGTATTTAATCAGTTCAACGTGTACTATAAATCAAGTTAAATTAACAAACAATTACACTATAATGTTTTGTTTCTGAAATACGGCAATTAACACCCTTCTAATTTTGTTGTTTGCACGCGAATACACGGCCACGGTGGTGCAGCCTGTGGTGAGACAGAGCAGACTCCAGCGACTTTGCCAAGCCAGGTACATCCTCTACACGACTACACGGTAGCAACTTGAACAACATTATCCTAATGGCGCGCGTTGATGCACCCATCCATTTTGACTATATAACGGTAGGTGTTTCTTTAAGTATTTGGAGAAACAAAAATCAGAATTTAATTTGCATCAATGTAAATAAGTGTCCAAATGAAGACCAATGATGCATCAGGAAATCTTTAGAGGTGACATAATCAAAATTATGGCCAAATTCAATAGCAACATATAATTAACGCAAAGATGTTGCAATAGCTACCATTAAGGTACAAGGTACACATGCATTTGGTAATTTTGACAGACACTTAGTACCATCACCAAGCAACAATAGTGGCTACAATGTACACGCATATATAATTTAAAGAAGGGAAAGTAATCAATATCTATTTTGTAGGACTATATGTATGAAGCTATCATAGCTATAATTCAAATTATAATTTATAAGGAGATTCAGCCACTGATTTAGGAGTTACCTCTAGCAACAACAATAAGATCGGTTGGACAGAAGAAATAGACAGTTAACACCAAAGTCAGCTTACAACTTAGTATATGAGTATTGCGATAAAAAAAGTGAGCATAGGTACAAAACAATAATGAAATAGAAAACTATATGCCGCCAACGGTTGTACTCCATCTTAGGTTAGGCTAGAATTACATAACCCAGAAAATACGATGTTGATACTTTATACTACTATATGGCTCAACATGAACCGGAAAGACTATGTATACAACCCTAAAAAGATCCAAACAAAAATTCTGGAGGTACATACTCCAATGCAATGATATGTAGAATCATCACAGGAAATAAAATACTGGAAAAAGAATAACTATGCGTTTAGATCTATATAAGAAGAACATGAACCACATTCATATAAAATATACTACTAAGAAAGATAGGTCATGTATAACCACTCCCCATCAATCAAACATGCATTGTCACAATACATTAGGGAAAATGCCTTCAGGAGAAAGCGAGCATATAATACTTAAATCGGATATTGATGAAACTAAATCATTATCTTTACCTAGGATGAGTTGTACAAATAATTTATAAGCAAGGTCAATACATGCATACGCACACTCCATAGATTCTGCATATAAACAAAAGGTGTATTGCTCATAAACTTTGAGGATATATCATATAGTGATCACTGGTTTGCGGGTGAAAGTAACACTAAGAAAGTGAATAATCATCCATTGCCAAAACCTGAAATTAGAAAAACCAGGGACATGGGGATGCTTCTCACCTTGACCTAATCCGAAGTGTCAAAGCTAGATGAAGGGGATACATTCTGAAAACAATGCATGGAGAGAGGGCTCGGTGAGGGATGGCAAACCCTGGAGTTGCTCTGACGATGGGCAGAACATGTCGTTGGCTGTGTGGGTCATCCCGCTACTGCAAGTCATCGTAGACATCATGAGATTTGCTCAAAGGGACATAAAAAGAACAATGGAACACAGTTAGTAGCTTCTCTTGTCTGAAAGTGAAACGTGTGATTCGGGCATAATCTAGTTAGAGAACATGCACAGTTCAGTTTGTCAGATTTACAAAAAGAAATCTATTACTATGCAATTGGACTATCTCATTGGGAATCACACAAAAGAACTCGGATCATCTAAAATTCCTTTAATCCTACTAAGGATTTTAGAAACTTAATGGCTTACCAAATAATGTCAAGAAGAAAAAGAGTTCTTCGATCAATCACTTGCAATAGAATACCATCTACAAAGAATATTGTAAAAGGATGGATCCTGATATTTGAAGTCCTCTTACTGTAAATAAATAATTCTACAAATCAGTGTGTCGTTTCCTTGTACTTCTTAGTAGAAAGTGGACCTCCCGGGTGGAGGGCGTGCAGGTGGATGAGCTAGGTCGAGGCGGCGTCGCTGTAGTCCGGCTGGCGACGACGCTCGACCGGGGCGGCAGAGAGAGGAAGGAGCACGTACTGCTGGCGGCGGCAGATGGAGATGGAGGTCTTTCTGGTGGCAGAGGAGCTCGATCGGGGCGGCCTCGCTGGAGCACATCAAGATCGCGGTGGAACTCGAACAAGGCAACAGAGAGAGATGGAGCAGGTCCTCGTCGCGACGGCGCTCGCGCGGGGCGTCAGGGGGAGAAGAATGCCGCGCTCGACTTGGGCGTATGGGAAAGGGCGACGTGGCCAGGTGCTTCGTCCCGTAGGCGGGCGGCGCGACCCCCACGGCGCACTGGCGGCTAGGGTTTGGGTCCAGCGAGAAGGGTCTGCTCGATTCGTCGGGGGAGAAGAAGGGCATGCTTGATGCGGCGAAACGGGTACACAAACGTGGATGAACCATGGGCCTCCAAAAGTGCTACGGGAGTAGCGGCCCTTCACGAATCTGGCCAATCAGGGTCCACGGCGCGCTGGAAAGATCGGACGAACAAGAATGACGGGGACAATTGATCAGACGGCCAAAATCAGTGATGGCGAAGGTCAGGGAGGCCCTCAAGCACAACGCGTGGATTCTCAAGATCAAAACCCCCACCAACGTAACCGCCGAGCACATCACGCAGTTCTTCACTCTTTGGATGCTTCTTAATGAGGCCCACCTTGACGAGCTCACCGAGGATGAAATCATTTGGAAGCATACGAGAAATGGGCAGTACTCGACGACTTCCGCATACAGGGCGCAGTTCCTTCGGATGGTCCTATCGCCCATGGACAGGATGGTTTGGAAAGTTTGGGCACCTCCAAAAGTTAATTTTTTTGCTTGGCTAGCTCTTCAAGATAGAGTCTGGACGGCAGATAGATTGGCAAAGCGAGGATGGCCAAATTGTGATGTTTGCCCCCTCTGCATGAGGTTGCAAGAGTGCGGGCCCCATCTCTTCTTCAAGTGCCGCTACACCCGGCGCCTTTGGTCTTTGGTCATTGGGAAATGCCCCATGCTCGGGCTCGACACTGCGGCTTGGCCCCTGTTTGAAACGATTGAAGATTGGTGGGCAAGCACCTGCGTCGAAGGAACGCCAGATCGTCAAGCCAAGGCCTCCATCACCATGCTTGTCTCTTGGACAGTCTGGAACGAGCGGAACGCAAGAGTTTTTAAGCATAAGAGTGCCCCACCGCCAATTTTGCTTTCGTCCATCTTCACGAGGCAAACCTATGGGTCATTGCCGGAGCAAAGAAATTAGGGTCTTTTAGTGCGCGAGTAATCCGCATGTCGTGTATACGGTGCTTGTAACAAACTCTATTCTCTCTTATTTAATGGATGAAGCAAAGCTTTTGCCTCTGTTTCAAAAAAACAAAAACATTCTGTGCATGATCCACCTCCTCTGTCCAGCGAGTGGATCCAGCGCACGACCCACCTCCTCTGCCGTGCGAGCACAACGATGTTAGGGCATAGTCGACTGGTGGTTTAGGTCGTACCTGAGGACGAGGCGATGGGGCGCACCAACGCGTGGCGATGGGACAATCGCGCCACAGAGGAAGAGGTCTCCACCGGAGCAGCGTAGAGAAGAGAAGGACGAGCAGAGCATCGATCTGTGCCGCAGAGGAGGGCAGGAATCACTTGAAAAACAATCTTGCCCCTTCGTCGACATCGCTCTCATAGTCGATTGAACCGCATCCTGCGCCTCTGCTCGATCCCCTTCATCCTTCGGGTGCCTCGATCGGCTCCACACGCATCCCGCGCCAGCACTGCATCCCCTCACACATCTTGAGTTGTCGGTTGAATCCCTCGCTCGCCACGCCTCGCCTCAGATTCATCCCCTCCGCCTCGATCACCTCGGCTCGATCCTCGTCTCTCTGTATCCCCGCGTGCACGCATCCTCCTCTGGTACCGGTGTCGCCTGGGCTGGATGAGAGGAAATAGTTTTCTGGACCGTGGGTTAGACAAATGGGCTGAGTAGGCCCAGTTTACCAGAAGTTGGGCCACATTGTAGACATTGCGGGATGATTGCTTGTCAGACGAGATCTGACGGCCAGAAATGCTCAGATTATAAAAACGGACGGCCGAAAATGCAAATCAGTGAGAGAGCTCGCTTTAGGTGCGGTTATACTGTCTTTAAAATTATCCTTCATTAGTATAGTAGCTTAGTAGTAGTAGGTTCCTGTACTTGCAAGTGAGATTTCTTAATACACACAAGTTTAAACACCAAAACAACCGCGCCGTACAAGTTGAGGCACCCGCGGTGTATTATACTCATGAAATAATGAACTTATCATTATTCTGCATATAAATAATGCTTTGGATGCCCGTGGCAACCCGTGGTGTATATAAAACAGTACCAGGCTTTCTTTGTTCACTTATTTTTTCACTGTAAAATAATGCTTTGGCCTTTTTTGTCCGTTGTTTGGTTGACTGTATATTAACCGAGTGTAGTAATCTTTTGATGTGTTGATTTGGCAGCTTTTATTATGAAGTAATGCTTGTAGACACAAATCTGATCTGGTAGTTATTTGTATGAGTTCACAAGAGATTCCACATGAAGCTTTTAGAATACACCCCATACGACTGGTATGCCATTTTTTCTTCTTTCTTGTACTCGTCGTGCTCCTGGTAAGATGGGATTTCCTTGGGCCTAATGTATAGTATTACATATGTTTGTTTTCAGTGTAAATGTGTTCCTTGATCAAATAAACCTGGGTGAATGTACAATCAGGGTGAGAATTGAAGCCTTCTCATGTAAGTGCATGATCAACTCAATTTTGATAAGTGAGTGCATTACAACATTCTAATAGGGTCAAGTTCCACTCTAAATTGCAGGCAAAATATGCAGTAAATGATCGTTGGATTTCAGTAAGACTTGAACATGAGGTACATACTTTCCATCAGCCTATGATTTACAACAACTGCTTTTTTTTAGCGCTGATGTTGATAAGAAGGCATTGACGTGATAGTTATATATAGTTATTATTGCCAAATATATAGCTCATGACTTTTACTGTTCTCATTGACGTGATATTGTGAGTTATAGTTTACATATCTTGGATGGAATTATAGGGTGCGTCGCTAAACCAACGTGTAATACGTCCAAAACACGAAAAAGTATTTAAACATAAAGATATAAGAATATATATATATATATATATATATATATATATATAAAATCCAATGCATTATATAGTTGTTTGTATTGCGAAAACCGTAGTATAAATTTATTTAGGACATATGAATATGCATGGGACCATATTCAGTCGTTTAAAACCCTCAAAGCCGCTCTAATTTCAGCCAGTATGTTTCCAGCTGCTTCATTGTTTTTGATCGTCAGCATCTAGACCATCAGGTTCTCCCTGAGCAAGCTATACTGAATCCTATAAAATGAGCAACAAATATTTTAACAATTTGCTCTACAACTAAATTGCACGACAAACCTTGTTATTGTGTACTTACGTCCGTGGTCATCCTACCAGAACGAGTAGTACCATTTTGGTCGGCCATCTCCTGTAGAACAAGCAAAGCGGAGTCTTTGCTATTACAAACAAAGTAACTATATTAATATATTGTAACGTTGTGCTTCTAGTGTATGTGCTCAACTTAGTATATTACCGCCTGCCGGTAGAAGATTTGCCGTACGGTTACCAGTTCATGAGATTGGTATCCCAACCAGGGATTCTCATCTGCAACACATTGTTGAACTCTTGCTTCAATATTGTGATTTCCTTACTCGTTTCAGTGCTATGAAAGCTATATGGTCCACCATAGGTGTCAATACATGGATCAATTGGGAGAACACTCCTACTTTCCATGTTGACTACAAGTAGTCCGTATGAAGAATCCACAGAAACAAATGGTAGTAGATACTGCGGTAAATAGACACATGTTAGTAGATAATATAATAAGCAAAAAAATGACAAGAATGAGTCTCTTACAATTTTAGAGTTGAACACATCATATTTAGGAAACGGTCGAACTATGACATTGTCAATCAGCAATGCGGTGCGTGTTTCTTGATCCATCCAAGAGTGCCTGAGGGCCTGTGCCTGAGAATGAAATTGCAAGTCGAAAAAATGTTTGTTTCCAAGCATTCTTGTACCTGCAGTGCTCTCTACTTCAGCACTCACAAGCTTATGGACTACAAGATTGAAGCATTCAGGATGAATTTGTCCAAAGAGTAAAATTGATTGCTGGAGCATTCGTAGGCTGATTTCAATCCGATACGGTCGTTCGCTTCTAATCCAGATTGTGCTGCCCAAATAATGCAGACCATTCTTTATCAAAAACACATCACATATAGTCTAACTCTTTTGTATAGTAAAGATCAATGAAAAAACTTATTTAATTAATAACAACCTAACTCATGTGTGATAATCTGGTAGCTATTTTTCCTGTACCAAATTAACATGGCCACATGTACCATAGTTAAAAAATTGTAGCAGACAATTAACAATTACCAATAATAGTCACTCCCTCCGTCCCAAAATAAGTGACTCCAAAATGATCCAACTTTTAGTACAAAGTTGGATCATTTTTGAGTCACTTATTTTGGGACGGAGGGACTATGTAACAATGTAGGGCAATGTCAACCAATCAACATATTGATTACATAGGCAAATGCATTTGGGTTGCTACAGGGCAATAAACAAAATTAAGTGTAGTCTGATTAATAAAAAATTAAAAATTAAATGCATATTATAAACCAACTTATTTGTTTGGATATATTATTATTCGCACACTTCAACTTTCAAACTGCGTGATTCATCATTTGCAAGTGAGCTTCTAATTAGAAGTAATCAGTTAGGAAAAGCAACAAAAGAAATTTTAGCATTCATCAACATTTTCATAATAATCAGTACTACAAAATTATAGATGAATAGCTAATGAGGCAATAAATCAGTTTTACCTTTAGATGACTAAACACTTGGATTATAAAATTACTTGTATGCAATCAAAAGCCATGCATATTGAAACCAAGTAATTGGCAGACCAATACAACTTACTTTAGTGCCTCATCGTCTTGGACATTAGTGATAGATTGATAAATGAATTCGACGGCATCTGCTAGGGCATTCACGTTGGCCGCAGCCTCCTGAGGGACGGGCCAAGCCTCTTGTGGTGCGACTTGAACATCCATTGCTTCTTGCACGGCCTCCATTGATGAGAGTGGTGAGTGATCGGAAATTGGTGATGACAGGGGTGGGTGTTGAGAGAGGAGGTCGTCGAAGGTTATATGAAGGGATCACGTCCTGTTTGACAGCTGCATCATCGATACTTAAGTGCCTTCCAAATAATAAGGCAACTTCCATTCTTGAAAGCCAAATAATAAGCAAATTTTGATTCCACCTGATTTCCAGCTGTCATTAAAGTCTGACAGGACATATGGAAAGTGCACCACATCCTTCCAAGTAGTGCATGTTTCCATTATTCATTTCCTAGTACAAAATATTTCCAGCTGCGTACATATTATTCTGGACTATCTTGTAGTATGTTAGGAACAGATTTGGTTCCATTAGAGTAGCTTAATAATGAAATTATTCCTACCCCTATTAATTTTACACATTAGTTTTTTAAATACTTGTTGAATTTTTTAGTCTCTATTCTTTATATTTTTTTGAATGCATGATGAGCAATTTTCAAATACACAAATACATATTCTTAATACAAGTGAGATTTCTTAATACACACAAGTTTAGGCACCAAAACAACCACGCCGTACAAGTTGAGGCACCCGCGGTGTATTTATAACTCATTAAATAATCAACTTATCATTGATCTGCATGTATCGCAATATAAAATTCACGGCGTGGACACTAACATAAATACTATTATAGTGGTTTTAGTTTTCGTGTATAGTCCTCATGACATATACTGCAACTACAAGTGTTTATATGGTACTGAGTCATGGGAACATAATTTATTTTCATGTAAATAACGAAATATTTAACTAAGATTGGTTTTAGGTGAAATGGATGCATAGTTCTTACTTCAAACACGGGTTGTAAGTGTTACAGGTCTATCCTAATCAACCTTTGTATTTACATGTTCGTTGAGTTTCTGAGGTGACATCTGTTTGATTAACATGTCTCTGGCAGATACGTTTACATGTTCTGTTTGCTTAACATGTCTCGACCTAATCGACCTTTCGTAGGTTCTGCTTGAAGTGACCCTTTATATATACGCAATTTACTCTTCGCAAATCAATCATAGTCACTCAATGACCAATGCGCCATCAATGTGTCTATCTTTGTAATGCTTAAATTATTTCTTGCACTTAGTAGTTCATTTAATCATGACATTTGCTGCTCTATATAGAACTGTAGTATACTACTCCCTTCGTCCCAAAATAAGTGACTCAACTTTGTTTGGGACGGAGAGAGTACTACAATTAGCTATAAAAGCGTTATCTATCTGCAGTAACCCAGTAGCAATCTTATTGCAAACAGCTCTATTTTGGTGCTTCTCCATTATTAGATTGTTTATCTCCTATTACATCTATGGGATGTGTCTGGACCCCGATCCTAAGTCACACCGATCTAGCTGTAACACGTCATATCACTTTGCGGCCTCACGCACGGTAACCCCACGGGTGCCACCTTACCTGGCCCGGGACCGTTTGCGCATTTTGGCACACGTATATGACAGTGTCGCTAGCATCCATATGACAGAGAACCCGGGCCGACATGGCTAGTTATAAACCAAAAGTGGCACTAGATTACAGAGACAGGCATCCATGACCCAGCAACGAACGTGTCGGTTATCAACGTATGAACCCAAGTCGTAGCAAGCTACATGGACTTAAAGGAACAACGCGTGACATTTCCCCTAAGGGACAGACACAGGTACGAAGAAGGACACAGGCCGGCCAGCCTATGTGTTCCGAGCAGTAGCAAGCTACCAAGGCTCATTGGAATCACTAGGAGGCATTTCCCTGTAAGGTAGGCTACCAAAGAAAAACAACTAGGAGTCGGATCCCACACATACCAAGCATTTCAACCATACACACAATATGCTCAATATGTGCAAATACAACATTGCATCACAACAGAATTCTTTGACTCAAAGTACTTTATTTAAGAGGCTCCAAGAGCCATACATAACATATCCATACAGGTAGGGGTCACATGACCCAACACTCAAGTCATACAGTCATACAAGCACAAGCGGAAGCTACATGTCTGAGTACAGACAACTTAGAAAATAAAACAGGCTTGGTGTAGCCTGACTATCTACAAGGCCCTTCACAAGCTCCAGATCTCCGTCTGGGTGTCAAGCTACTCGTCGACGTCAACGTCTATGTAGAACCCATCAGTAGGGGCAGGGTTCTCCTCTGCAACAATTATTAAGCAAACATGAGTACAAAGGTACTCAGCAAGTCTTACCACAAAACCTATCATACATGCAACATTATCAAAGGGGGTAGTGGAGTTCATAGCAGAAAGCCAGCTTTGACTCTTGGCTAACCTATACTACAACACTCAACGGATTGCAAGATGTTATTACGAACACGAGTCCTCTACTCACCACAACAATACACCATCGAGGATCCTCTTCCATCATCCTACGAAAGGGCCATCCACGGTACTCACACTTATCTTGAGGCTTTTAGTAGTATCCATCAACTTGTCTACGAACTGTAAGAGTAACCAAGTAGTCTGTACCGCGAACAACGGCTATTCGAATAGATTGATAACCCTGCAGGGGTGTACTTCTTCACACACGCTTCCACCACTTATCGCCGTTTACTCGACATGTACTCGGCAACCTTCAAGCGGAAGCCCAGCGAGGGTGTCGGCCACGACCTGACTAACTACTCAAGTCTCTCGTCCAGGTTTATCGCCTATTTGGGTTCCATCCGTGGGGAGATCCGGCCGGGGTGTCGCTCACGGCCCCAAACGATGTGTACAGGGTTCCCGAGTCACCAAACGGGTAACCGGTACACCGTGCCACGTACCTGTCACATCACAACCCACCCCGAGGGTCAGCGCTGTGCACGACCTCCAGTAAACTATAAACACCAGAAACTAGTTGCAACTCCTGGACAGAGATCGAGGGTAATTAATAAGCCGAGAGGGTCCATTGGTTTCGGGCCCAATGCATGGTAGTAACTGGAACTTGAACCACACATATAGATCTCGGGTCCTATGGACGGTTCCAATGAAACAACCCACCACGTACTCCTACATGGCCTTTCATCGATACCTTAACCAAACGTGTTCCACACTTCTTTCTCTTTATCGAAATGATTGTTTCACTCTGATCCATCACCCAGATGAACCAGACCAGACACAACTCTAAGCATAGCAGGCAACATAAGCAAATATCATTGTGGATCACACATCACATGGCTCAATGAACTCCTACACATGCTAGTGGGTTTCAACTATTTACTGTGGCAATGACAGGTCATGCAAGGGAATAGGGTTCAACTACCGCAGCAAGTAGCAGTTCACACGATGTTGCCTTAATGCAGTAAAAGAGAGCAGGAGCGAGAAGATTGGGTTTGTATCGGAATGATCAATGATTGCTTGCCTGACAAAGTGGTTGTCGGGTAATGCTCTTCAACTGGATACACAGCAGTATCGTCGGGAGCAGGACCTAACACAGAGAATACCGGCGATACAATCATTAAACAAACAAATGCAACAATATGATGCATGCTCATGACATGGCAAGATGCATGTGTTTTAAGCTAATGCAACTATAACCAGAAGGGTTTGAGCCTATTTGAATCAAAGATTCAAATTGGCACTTTAGCTATTATTTAATTAAGTGCATTATCATGTTTTAATGTATACAGGAAGGTTAACTTGCTCAAACATGCATGAAACCAGTGCCATTGGAAAGATTGGATTTTTCTGATCATTTTTCATATATAAATCTTTTCCATCTGAGCTACTCTTGAATTTATATGATTTTTTGAAGTTTAGGCATTTTCTGGAATTTCCTGAATTATTTTTAAATCTAAAAATCCCAGAAATTCCTTTACTGCGTCAGCATGACATCATGCTGACGTCAGTCAGTCAACAGGGCGGCCCAGGTCAAACCTGACCAGTGGGACCCACTGGTCAGTGTCACAGTTAACTAATTAGCTAATTAGAATTAAATTAACACTTAAACTAGGTTTGACTAGCAGGTAGGGCCCACATGTCAGTGACCCAGGGGGGTCAA
Source organism: Secale cereale (assembly GCA_902687465.1). Lineage (NCBI taxonomy): Eukaryota > Viridiplantae > Streptophyta > Magnoliopsida > Poales > Poaceae > Secale > Secale cereale. Next base: position 794,070,617 of record LR738715.1, on the reverse strand, counting down.
ACCTGTGGTCAAACAGGCCCAACTCGCCGGCGTTCAGCCGCCGGCGAGGCCAAACACGGCGGTGAGGTGCGGGTTTCGTGCTCCGGGTGCCAAATCGACGGCGGAGCACACCTACGGGTAGCTGGAGGCAAACCGCATCGAATGGAGGTGGTGGCTGGCCTCGGGGTCGCCGGAGATGATGCCGGCGACGAGTCCAGCGGCTGCCGGAGTTCGGCGAAGTCGACAACGACGGTGCAGTGCTCGTAGAGGAGCGTGGAGTGGTCCTACAGCACCTACGCGTGACAGTGAAGCTGATAGGCACGGTGGCCGGACCATTGGATGGCCGGAGCCTCGTCGGCGACGAGCTCCGCGGCGGTGCGTGCAGGTGAGCTTCGTGCGGTGCGTTCCAGGGTAGTAGAGAGCCAACGGAGAGGGGGAGGATGAAGCTGGGCTCACAGGGGTTGCAGCAGGCGCCGGAGCGAGCTTGGGGGCGGTCGGAGCTGAGTGGGACGGCGAGGGGGATCTCCGCGGCCGGAGTTGGGGAAGAAGGGGTCGGGGGCGTCTCCAGGGCGGGCGAGCGCTCGGGGCTCGGCCTGCTCGATGTAGTCGAGGACGGCGGAGACGACGGACACGGCGATGGGGCTCAGGGATGACGGTGGGCGCGGCTACTACGACGGTGCGAGCACGGCGGCGTCGGCCATGGTGCGGGTAGGGCGAAGGAGAGGAACTGGGGAGAGTGGGGAGTGTCTGCGAGGTCGGGGGCGAGGTGGACGACCAATCCAAGCCTCCAGGGCAGCGAGGGGAGGAAGCAGGGCGGAGGGCAGCTACGTGGCGCGCGCTGCGGCCGCCGTCGAGCACCTGCCTGCCTGCCTGGCCGAGCCAAGCAGCTCGCTGGAGCGGCAGCTGGGCTGGGCCGGCAGGTGGGCCGGGTTGGCGTCAGGTAACCTTTCTCTCTCTCCCTTTTCTATTTCCTTTTCTGTTTCATTTCTTTTGCAACTTTGTTTAATTAATAAAAATGCCAGAACATTTTTATAACTCATAAAACTTGTCATGCCCACTGTATATAATATGAACAGCATGGAACATTATAGTTTATGATTATTTGAGCATTTAAAATATTTTATAGCATTTAAATGCCCAAATGCAAATACCATATGATTTAATCCAGAGACCTTGGATGTCCTAGAAAATTGTGCACCATTTTTGGCAGAGGTTTAAGACCAAGGCAGAAATGATGGACATTTTTGAAGGGCATTTTGGGTACATTGGAAAAGATTTTATCAAACCCTAGTTGTTAGAAGAGGGGTGCTGGGGTTTCTGTCATTGCCATTTCAAGTTTCTTTGATAAGTAAACATGATGCACACTCTAGCTAGTCCTAATGCAAGTGCTAACTAGGGATGTGACAACTCACCCCCACTTAAAAGAATCGCGTCCCGAGATTCGGGTTCCTCCGGAAAGAGGGTGGGGTACTCGAGTCGAAGACGAGCCTCCCTTTCCCAAGTAGCTTCATGTTGGAAATATGCCCTAGAGGCAATAATAAATTGGTTATTATTATATTTCCTTGTTCACGATAATCGTTTATTATCCATGCTAGAATGTATTGATAGGAAACTCAGATACATGTATGGATACATAGACAAACACCATGTCCCTAGTGAGCCTCTAGACGACTAGCTCGTTGATCAATAGATGGTTACGGTTTCCTAACCATGGACATTGGATGTCGTTGATAACGGGATCACATCATTAGGAGAATGATGTGATGGACAAGACCCAATCCTAAGCCTAGCACAGATCGTGTAGTTCGTATGCTAAAGCTTTTCTATATGACAAGTATCTTTTCCTTAGACCATGAGATTGTGCAACTCCCAGATACCGTAGGAATGCTTTGGGTGTACCAAACGTCACAACGTAACTGGGTGGCTATAAAGGTGCACAACAGGTATCTCCGAAAGTGTCTGTTGGGTTGGCACGAATCGAGACTGGGATTTGTCACTCCGTATGACGGAGAGGTATCTCTGGGCCCACTCGGTAGGACATCATCATAATGTGCACAATATGTGATCAAGGAGTTGATCACGGGATGATGTGTTACGGAACGAGTAAAGAGACTTGCCGGTAACGAGATTGAGCAAGGTATCGGTATACCTACGATCGAATCTCGGGCAAGTGCTATACCGATAGACAAAGGGAATCGTATACGGGATTGATTGAATCCTTGACATCGTGGTTCATCCGATGAGATCATCGTGGAACATGTGGGAGCCAACATGGGTATCCAGATCCCGCTGTTGGTTATTGGCCGGAGAGTTGTCTCGGTCATGTCTACATGGTTCCCGAGCCCGTAGGGTCTACACACTTAAGGTTCGATGACGCTAGGGTTATAGGGAAAGTATGTACGCGGTTACCGAATGTTGTTCGGAGTCCCGGATGAGATCCCGGACGTCACGAGGAGTTCCGGAATGGTCCGGAGGTAAAGATTCATATATGGGAAGTCCTGTTTTGGTCACCGGAAAAGTTTCGGGCGATATCGGTAATGTACCGGGACCACCGGGAGGGTCCCGGGGGTCCACCAGGTGGGGCCACCAACCCCAGGTGGCTGCGTGGGCTAAGTGTGGGAGGGGACCAGCCCCAAGAGGGCTGGTGCGCCCCCCCACCAAGTCCCTAGGCGCATGGAGAGGGGAGGGGGGCAAACCCTAGGTCCAGATGGGCCTTAAGGCCCACCCTAGGGCGCCCCCTCTCTCTCCCCCCCTTGGCCGCACCCTAGATGGGTTCTGGGGGGCTGCCGCCACCCCTAGGGAGGAAACCCTAGATGGGGGCGCAGCCCCTACCTCCCCCCTATATATATGTGAAGTTTAGGGCTGCCCAGAACAAGTTTTGACCTCGGTCGATTGGCGCAGCCCTACCTCTCTCCCTCCTCGTCTCCCGCAGCGCTTGGCGAAGCCCTGCTGGAGTCCCGCGCTCCTCCATCACCACCACGCCGTTGTGCTGCTGTTGGATGGAGTCTTCCCCAACCTCTCCCTCTCTCCTTGCTGGATCAAGGCGTGGGAGACGTCACCGGGCTGCACGTGTGTTGAACGCGGAGGCACCGTTGCTTCGGTGCTAGGATCTTCGGCGATCTGAATCGCGGCGAGTACGACTCCATCAACCGCGTTCTTGAACGCTTCCGCTTAGCGATCTACAAGGGTATGTGGATCCAACTCTCCTCTCGTAGATGTGCATCTCCTAGATTGATCTTGGTGAGCGTAGGAAAATTTTTGTTTCCCATGCAACGTTCCCCAACACTTCACTCTCGGAATGATGTGACCATTGAACCTTGAGAAACTTGATATTGTGGCGTCGAGTGGTGCGCTCGGTTTGATCAAGAATACGAACGGGGTATTCTCGATATGTGAGATTGTCCTGGAGATCAAGCGTTTCGTGGTCCACTCCGCGGATAGGATCCGAGAAGCAACGCCTGAGTTGAGAAATGTGGAACACGTCATGAACTCTGGATAGGTGCGGAGGTAGTTCCAATTGGTAGGCAACTTCTCAACGTTTGGCAAGAATGCGAAAAGGACCGATGTAACGAGGGGCCAATTTGCCTTTGATACCGAAGCGATGGGTTCCCTTAAGAGGAGTAACCCGAAGGTAAGCCTTATCGCCGACTTCAAAAGTCACAGCCTTATGATGACTATCATATTGGCTCTTCTGGCGAGAGTGGGCTGTTTTCAATTTCTCACGAATGATGCGAACTTGCTCTTCTGCTTCCTGGATCATATACGGGCCAAAGAATTGTCTTTCCCCGGTTTCTGAGCAGTTAAGAGGTGTTCGACACCTTCGTCCATACAGAACTTCGAAGGGAGCTTTGCCCAAGCTGGCTTGATAACTATTGTTATAAGCGAATTCGGCAAATGGAAGACACTTTTCCCATTCCATACCGAAAGAGATGACAGAGGCTCGAAGCATGTCTTCCAGAATTTGATTGACTCGTTCCACTTGACCACTTGACTGGGGATGGAAGGCGGTACTGAAGGAGAGATGAGTTCCCATAGCATTCTGGAAACTTTCCCAAAATCGTGAAGTGAAAAGACTTCCACGGTCTGAGTTAATCTCCAACGGCACACCATGAAGTGATACTATCCGAGAGACATACAAGTCTGCTAGCTGGCTAGCGGTAATACTCTCTCGAACAGGCAGGAAATGAGCTACTTTAGAGAGGCGGTCGATAACGACGAAGATAGCATTATTCCCTTTCCTGGTCCTGGGAAACCCGGTAATGAAGTCCATACCGACCTTGTCCCATTTCCATTCAGGAATAGCTAAAGGTTGAAGGGTGCCAGCAGGCCGTTGATGCTCTGCTTTGACTCGACGACAAACGTCGCAGTTAGCAATGAATTGAGCGATTTCTCTCTTCATCCTAGTCCACCAGAATCTCTGACGTAGGTCCTGATACATTTTGGTACTACCGGGATGAATTGTGAGAGGAGATTCATGAGCCTCCTTAAGGATCAAACGTCTCAGGTATCGTACGTTAGGAACCACTAAACGGTTGCTAAAGAATACCACTCCTTGATCATCAATTGAGAAACATCCCGCAACTCCTTTCTTGATGTTCCTCTTAATACGGTAAATTCCTGGATCAACCTTCTATGCATTGATGACCTGATCCGTAAGGTTAGGTTCCGCCACCAAGGTGGAAAGGAATCCTCGAGGAACAATGTGAAGGTTAAGCTTACGAAATTCCTCGTGGAGAAGTGGTTGTCCTTGTTGTAACATCAAGTTGTTACAATAAGATTTACGACTTAGTGCATTAGCCATGACATTGGCCTTTCCAGGGGTGTAAGTGATTCCTAAGTCGTAATCTGTGAGCAACTCGACCCAACGTCTTTGCCTGAGATTTAGATCCGGTTGGGTGAAGATATACTTCAAACTTTGGTGATCAGTGAAGATTTCACAGCGATTACCAAGGAGGTAATTTCGCCATGTTTTGAGTGCATGGACTACAGCTGCAAGCTCTAGATCATGAGTAGGATAGTTATCCTCATGTGGACGCAACTGTCGAGATGCGTATGCAATCACTTGACGATCTTGCATGAGTATGCAACCTAGTCCTTGTCGCGAGGCGTCGCAGTAGATTATAAAATCCTTGTAAAAGTATGGTGGTACCAGTACAGGTGCAGATGTCAGGCGTCTTTTCAGTTCCTGAAAACTGGACTCGCATTGTGGGGTCCACTCAAACTTTTTATCTTTCTTGAGGAGTTCAGTTAGAGGTTTAGCAACCTTGGAGAAATTTTCGACGAAGCGTCGGCAATAGCTCGCTAAGCCAAGAAAACTCCTAATTTGCTTGACCGATTCAGGGGGAGTCCAATCAAGGACGGCTTGAACTCGCTCGGGATTGACAGCAATACCCTTGCCAGAGATCACATGACCTAGATAGGTTACTTCCGGCAACCAAAATTCACATTTAGAGAATTTGGCATAAAGGCGATGCTCCTGAAGTTTCGTCAATACCAGCCTTAAATGCTCGGCATGATCTTCCTTGTTCTTGGAATAGATAAGTATATCATCGAGGTATACCACGACAAATTTATCTAAGTACTCCATGAATATAGAATTCATTAACCGGGAAAAGGTAGCTGGGGCATTGGTTAATCCGAAGGACATGACGGTGTACTCATATTGGCCATAACGAGTAACAAAAGCCGTTTTAGGAATGTCCCCGTTCTTGATTTTGATTTGATGGTAACCCAACCTCAAATCCATCTTAGAGAAGACTGAGGATCCAGCGAGCTGATCATACAGGTCGTTGATCCTGGGAAGCGGATACTTGTTCTTTATGGTGACCAGATTGACAGGTCGGTAATCTACAACCATCCGCTCCGTTCCATCCTTCTTCTTGACGAAGAGGACGGGGCAAGCCCAAGGGGAAGAACTAGGACGGATGAAACCTTTTTGCAAGGACTCATCGAGTTGTTTCTTAAGCTCAGCTAATTATAGGGGTGCCATCTTATAGGGTCTCCTAGAAATTGGGACAGTTCCAGAGATAAGATCTATCACGAACTCGACATCTCTATCAGGTGGAATTCCTGGCAGTTCTTCTGGAAAAACATCCGGAAAGTTACGGACTACCGGGATATCTTCGAGTTCGGGTAGAGGGCTGGCATTAAGAGAGTAGAGCTGACGCTCAGCCATTCGGGTCAAGACATTGACTATCTTGTTGGATGGGTGTGTAAGTTGAACGGTCCTAGTATAGCAATCAATCTTGGCGTAATGAGTTGTCATCCAATCCATACCCAAAATGATGTTTATGTCCGAGGACTTGAGAGCAATTAGAGATGCAAGGAAAACAAGTCTATGGACAAGGATTTCATTTCCATGGCTTACCCTAGAGGTTTGCCACTTTGAACCAGGAGTTTGAATAACCATGGAAGTAGGCATGTCACAAAAAGTCATGTTGTGCATTCGAGCATAGCTCTCAGATATGAACGAATGTGATGCTCCAGTATAGAAAAGAACAGATGCCGGATGGCAGTTAACGAGAAGCGTACCAAGAACGACGTTAGGATCCTCATAAGCTTCCTCGGCAGAGACATAGTTGACATGCCCACGTGCAGTGGGGATTGGCTTGACATAATTCACCTTGCCGGTTGGCTTACCACGGCCAACAGGTTTTCCGGGTTGGTTCTGGGGATACTCACGCATGTAGTGTCTCGGTTCTCCACACTTGAAGCAGGTCACAATGCTAGTGCGTGGAGCAAAGTTGGAAGGTGGTCCTCCATAGGTCTTAGCAGGTGCATACTATTGAGTTGGGCGAGGCGCCTCATAGGATGGCCTCGGTGTGTACTTGGGTGGCAGAGCAGTGTTAGGAACCCACACACGGCGCTTGTGAGAGCCAGAGCCGGATGAGGAACCAAAGTCTCGAGTATGCTTGCGTGTGGCCTCGAAGTCGGTCTGGCCCGTTTCAGCACTGATAGCCTTGTTTACCAACTTCTGGAAGGAAGTGCACTCGTGCAGACGTAGATTTCGGCGGAGTTCAGGGCTGAGTCCCTTGCGGAACCTCGCCTGCTTCTTGGCATCGGTGGATACTTCCTCAGGTGCATAGCGTGCCAAGTTGCCAAACTCGCGACTATAGCCATCCACAGTTAACCGGCCCTGGGTGAAATTGCAGAATTCCTCCCGCTTGCGATCCATGAGACCTTCCGGGATGTGATGTTCACGGAATGCCTCACTGAACTCAACCCAAGTAGTGATTTGGCCAGCAGGACGCATAGCTTCAAAGTTTTCCCACCAAAGACTGGCAGGGCCCTCAAGATGGTAGGCGGCGTAGGTAACCTTGTCAGCTTCGGCCACACGGGCAGAGTGTAGCTTGTGGGTGATACTACGTAGCCAGTCATCCGCATCCAGAGGTTCAGTGGAGTGATTGAACTTCGGTGGGCACATCTTGATAAAGTCATTGATTGACACCACGTCATTCCTCTGACGGAACCCAGTGTTCTACTCTATGCGTTCCAGCAGACGGTTGGTCTCTCTCTTGTTCCGTTCTGCCTCGAGCATAACTTCCGCCAAGGAGGGTGGCTGGGGCAGATTCCCATCTATAGCCCCACTAGCCTCACCCTGCTCCTGAGCAGCAGGAGTGTTGCGAGTGTTGACCATCCTAAGAAAACAAAGCAACGGTTTAGACAAGGATGGCAAAAATTTGACATAGGAGTGCAGAATGTAATGGATGACACGGAATGCAGAGATGTTCATCCGTACGACATGGTAATATAGAAACTGCTATATATACACCAGTGGTCATACACACCATACATAGTTTAGTACAAGCCAAGGCTAAAGTACAACTGCGGTGAAAGACGATACATCCCATCAGAGGCATTCCAAGCTCCTATACATTATTTAACTACACCTCCGGAACTCAGTACACACTAAGTCATATTCCACAAGACGCGCAGGACTGTGGGAATACAACTACTACAATACTACTACTACCACGGTCTAGCTCAGACATTCCCGTAGTAATCTTCGTAAAGATTACCACCGTAGCCTGGAAGTGGAATAGACGGATCTTGAAACTCGCGAGCACTCGAAGGCTGTGGACCATAGGGACATGGATGTGGCCTCGGTCCCGATGTTGGTGGTAACAGACGCCCACGTGGAGGCGTAATACCCCCAACGTCATGCCAATCCATGCGATCAGGCAGACGAGTCCGCAAGGGGTACAAATCCCGCATGTCCAGATATCCGGCGTGCACAGCAGGTGCAAGCCGTGTCAAAGTAGTCCAGTGGGCGGCTCGGGTGTTATACAGCTCCATTCGGAGGGCACGGACCTCACGGTCCCTATCCTCCAACATCTGAACAGTAGTCTGAAGCAGTGGCTCTTCATGAGCAGCATCAGTATACAGACCAGTGTAGTAGCCTTCCTCTCCGGGAAGTGAGGCTGGCATGTAACAGAACTCAGTGTTCAGCAACAGGGCATGCCTAGCCCGGAGAATGGTCATCATCGAATAGGCGGCATCCTGCACTGCCATCTCGATGGTAACCCCGAGTCCATAAGACCAATGGATGGGGTCGTTAGCTCCGGGATATGAGGGGTATATCCGGACTGTGCAGAAATACTGACTCTGATTGAAATCCCGGTACTGTTCCTCCACGGTGTACTCAGGATACCAACGATAACCGGTCTCAGTCAGCACACGGACTAGCATGGCCGTGTGTCCGGGCACATTAATGCACCGAGTCAAACGAACCACTTGGTGAGGGGTGCGGCCAGACATCTGAAACACGAGGTAATGCAAAGGCATTAGTGTTTCTGGAAGAAATCTGGCAGCATAACAACTGTAAATGCTCAAACAAAGATTTGAGACATCATACAAATGATAGCATAGCCACTCAACAATTCCATATCAAGGTTCCGGGTCCAACAATCATCATACTAAAAGGATAGAAACTGAACTGAGGCTTGAAACCAACAATTCTAAGAGTCTACGGATTAGTAACACGTGAACCTAGCAAGGATAAGAGGCCTAGTCCTAAATCCCCGTAGAAAGAATAGACTGACTCAGATCAGAAGGGCATAAGGTAAAGGGGTAAAAAGAGCCTTATGTTCCCTTCCACAATCAATTCCCCTACATATAACTAAGAATTTTTCTAGACTCAACATCGACCAGTTTGGCTTGAGAAACCTACAGGAAGTCCAGCTTTGATGCCAACGCTGTCAGGACCCCGATCCTAAGTCACACCGATCTAGCTGTAACACGTCATATCACTTTGCGGCCTCATGCACGGTAACCCCACGGGTGCCACCTGTCGGGACCCCGATCCTAGGTCACACCGGTCTAGCATGTAACACACCATATCACTTTGCGGCCTCACGCACGGTATCCCCACGGGTGCCACCTTACCTGGCCCGGGACCGTTTGCGCATTTTGGCTCACGTATATGATAGTGTCGCTAGCAACCATATGACAGAGAACCCGGGCCGACATGACCAGTTATAAACCAAAAGTGGCACTAAATTACAGAGACAGGCAATCATGACCCAGCAACGAACGTGTCGGTCATCAATGTATGAACCCAAGTCGTAGCAAGCTACAAGGACTTGAAGGAACAACGCGTGACATTTCCCCTAAGGGACAGACACAGGAACGAAGAAGGACACATGCCGGTCAGCCTAAGTGATCCGGAGCAGTAGCAAGCTACCAGGGCTCAGTGGAAGCACTAGGAGACATTTCCCTGTAAGATAGGCTACCAAGGGTAACAACTAGGTGTCGGATCCCACACATACCAAGCATTTCAATAACATACACACAATATGCTCAATATGTGCAAATACAACATGGCATCACAACAAGACTCTAATAAACAAAGTATTTATTCATTAGGCTCCGAGGAGCCAAATATTACAAACATGGGTCTCACGACCCAGCACTCAGAGCATACAAGCAACAAGCGGAAGCACAACATGTCTGAGTACAGACATCTACAAATGAAAAAGGCTGAAGAGCCTGACTATCTACAACACTCGTCCAAGAACGTAGCTGAGGTACAAGCTACTTGTCGAAGTCCAAGCGGAACTACTAGTGAGACATCAATCTCATCTGCAAAACATAAATTAAGCAAACATGAGTACAAAGGTACTCAGCAAGACTTACGTCAGATCCTATCATACATGCACTTGTATCAAGAAGGCAAAGTGGGGTTTAGTGGCAGCAAGCCAGCTTTGACTCAGTGGCTATCCTGTACTACGATTGCTGGTAACTTTGAGGTGGCGCACACGAGTCCACTAAGCACCACACAATACACCACTATGGATTCATCCCCGTCTCCCTACGAGAAGGCCATCCATAGCACTCACACTTGTCTTGAGTATTTTAGAGTATCCACTTCAAGTTGTCTATGTACCACGTAAGCATCCAAGAAGTCCATAACCGTGGACCCGGCTATTCGAATAGATCATGTTAACCCTGCAGGGGTGTACTTCTTCACACACGCTCTCGCCACTTACCGCCATGTACATCTCGTGTATCTCGGCAACCTTCAAGCGGAAGCCTGGCGAGGGTGTCGGCCACGACCTGACTAACCACACAAGACTCTAGTCCAGGTTTATCGCCTATTCGGGTTCCATCCGTGGGGAGATCCGGCCGGGGTGTCGCTCACGGCCCCAAATGATGTGCGCAGGGTTCCCAAGCCCACCTCGCCGAGTGGATATATGCTTGGTACACCGTGCCACGGTGCCTAGTCTGTCCCAAGCCCACTGGCTGAGTGCCACTTGGTAGACTACTAACACTACCTACAAACACCAGAAACTAGTTGCAACTCCTGGACAGAGGTCATGTTGATTAATAAGTCGAGAGGGGTCGAGTTACCGGAACCCAATGTGTGGTAGTAGCTAGTCATTGGACAACATACACAGAACTCAGTTCTTAGGGACGGTTCCAGTGAGACAACCCACCATGTACTCCTACATGGCCTCTCACTACTACCTTTACCAAATCGTGTTCACACACTTAACCCTCAGCATCAGAACATAACATTGCACTCCAATTCATTCCCGATGAATCAGACCGGACACACTCTAAGCAATAGCAAGCAAGGCATGGTAGATCACATCATGGCTTCAATCAACTCCTACACATGCTAGTGGGTTTCAACTATTTACTGTGGAATGACAGGTCATGCAGAGGAATGGGTTCAACTACCGCAGCATAAAGTAGCAGAGGAAGTCGTTGTTGTCCTAATGCAATAATAGGGAGCAGGAGCGAGAGAGGGGTTGTATCGGGATGAACAAGGGGGTTTGCTTGCCTGGTAAAACAACGTGCAGAGCAGTGCTCCTCTGACAGGTACTCTGGATCGGTCTCCGGAGCTGGACCTATCGAGAAGAACGGTGCCGACAATCAAACACAAGCATATGCAACAATATGATGCATGAGTATGGCATGAAGATATGATGTTGTTGAGCTAATGCAACCAGCATTTTAATTGGTTGAACCCCATTTGAACCAAGGGTTCAAATGCAACTCTAACATAAGTATTTTTTAACAGCCATTTATGTGTTTTCATATAAACAGTAGGTATAACTTCATTTTCCATGCATGAAAATGCCATAAACAGATTCCTTATATTTTTTTGATAATTTTTCATATATAAATTATTCCATTCTGAGCTACGGTTGAATTTCTGTGATTTTTTGAAGTTTAAGCAATTTTCTGAAATTTAAATACCAGAATTGGAATACTGCGTCAGCATGACCCAAGCATGACGTCAGCAGGTCAAAGGGCTGGTCCAGAGTCAAACCTGACAGTGGGGTCCACTAGTCAGTGACTCAGTTAATTAACTGAGTTAATTAACACTAAACTAATCCTAACAGAAATGTCAGCAGGGCAGGGCCCACATGTCAGTGGCTAAACTAATTAACAAAACTAATTAATTAACTTAATCTAGTCAACTAACTGGAGGAGTGGGGCCCAGCTGTCATTGACCCAGGGGGTCAAATCCTGGTCAAACCGCAGCTAACACGCCGACGTTTAGCCGCCGGCGGCAGCAAACGCGGCGGAGGGCATCGGGATTTCCATATCGGGGGTCTTCTGCACAGCCGAGACCACGGGCGAGGAGCTGGAGCTCGTCCGCGTCCATTCCAACCAGCGGCAGCAGCTAGGGCGGCCGGAGCTCGCCGAAAACGAGCTCGCGGCGGCGCCGTAGTTCGGTCGAGCTCGGGCTTGAGGCTGTGGTGGCCTAGGCGGGGCAGCGCTAGCTCCTACAGCTTCTACGCGACGCGGGGAACGTGTTAGTCGCACGCCCGGGACCAAAAGGTCACCGGAGCGCCACCGGCGACGAGCACGGGCGGCGGCGCGTGCGGGTGAACGTGGAGCGGCAGCTACGGCCTGCGAGAGGGAGAACGGAGAGGGGAAGCAGGGGCAGAAGCTTACGGCGATCGCAGCGGTGCAGGCGGAGGGCTCGGAGGAGGGCCGGAGCAAGCAGGGCGGCGGAGGGGATCTCCGGCGGCCGGCGATGAAGATGAGGTCGAGGTCGAGGCCTCAGGGCGTCCGGGGTCGTGTAACTCGTCGGGGAGGTCGGGGATGAGGTGGCGGAGCTCTTGGGCACCTTGGCTGGGCGTGGGGTGGCCTGTGGCCACGGCAGCAGCGAGCGACGGCGACGGTGGCGTTCGGGGGTGCGAGAAGCAGATGAGGGAGAGGGCAGGAGGGGGAGAAGGAGCGTCCAGGGGATTGGGGCGGTGCCGCGGAGAAGCTTCAAGGCGTCGCGCTGTCCCGGGGAAGCAGGCAGGCAGCTGCCGGCGTGGCGCCCTCGCCGTGCGCGCGTGTCGGCCACGCACCTGCCTACTGGCGCGAGGAAGACGACAGGGGAGGCAGGCGGGCTGGGCTGGCCAGCTGGGCCGGCCAGGCCGCACTGTGCTGGGCCAGCACAGGTAAGTCTGCTTCCCTTTTTATTTTATTTTCTATTTTTTTCTGACATTTGTTTTGGTTTAGTTTCTAAGCTAAATCAATTATTTTCTTCTGACATTTTTATTTTGTAGGGACCTAGGAATTAATCCAAGCCCCTCAAAATAAAGAATCAGAATTTTGGACATATATAAAATATATAATAAATATATATCCAAGCAAATAACTATTGCATTAATTCCAAATGCCCAAAATAAATACTTATGAGCTCCTAATAATATTGGTTTGATTTTTATCTCTAATCAATATTTTCAGAGGGCCACATGAACATTTTCTTGGACCTTTTTGGAGCAATTTTTATTTGGGTCATTTTCAAAAAAGGTTTATGAGGGTTTCACAAGTCCTCAATTCAATTTCATTTGAAATTTAAACATGATGCAAACCACAAAACTAACCTAGTGCATACCAGAACTAGGGTTGTGACAACTCGCCTCCACTCGAAAGAATCTCGTCCCGAGATTCAGGAGTAGGCGGAAATAAGGTGGGGTACTCCAGTCGGAGACGATCTTCTCGCTCCCAAGTAGCTTCTCTCTCGGAATGATGAGACCACTGAACCTTGAGAAACTTGATGTTATGACGTCGAGTGACACGCTCAGCTTGATCCAGAATGCGAATGGGATACTCTCGATATGTGAGGTTATCTTGGAGATCAAGCGTTTCGTGGTCCACTCCTCGGATGGGATCCGAGAAGCAACGCCTGAGTTGAGAGACATGGAAGACATCGTGAACTCGAGAAAGATGTGGGGGTAGTTCCAATTGGTAGGCAACCTCTCCTCGTTTAGCAAGAATGCGAAAAGGACCAATGTAACGAGGAGCCAACTTGCCCTTGATACCGAAACGATGGGTACCCTTCAAAGGAGTAACCCGAAGATAAGCTTTGTCACCAACCTCATAAACCACTTCCTTATGATGACGATCATATTGGCTCTTTTGACGAGACTGGGCTGTTTTCAAATTCTCATGAATGATGCGAACTTGCTCTTCTGCTTCCTGGATCATATCCGGTCCAAAGAATTGTCTTTCACCGGTTTCTGACCAGTTCAAAGGTGTTCGACATCTTCGTCCATAAAGAATCTCAAAAGGAGCTTGCTTGAGACTAGATTGATAGCTATTGTTATAAGCAAACTCGGCGAAAGGAAGACATTTCTCCCAATCCATACCGAATGAGATAACGCAAGCTCTAAGCATGTCTTCGAGAATTTGGTTAACCCGTTCCACTTGACCACTTGACTGAGGGTGGAAAGCGGTGCTGAAAGAAAGATGGGTGCCCATGGCAGTCTAGAAACTCTCCCAGAAATGAGAAGTGAAAAGACTCCCACGGTCTGAATTGATCTCTAGTGGGTCACCATGAAGTGACACTATTCGAGAAATATACAAATCAGCAAGCTGACAAGCAGTGATACTCTCTCGAACAGGTAGGAAGTTAGCCACTTTGGAGAGACGATCAATGACTACAAAGATAGCATTATTCCCTCTCTTGGTTCTGGGAAAGCCGGTGATGAAGTTCATACCAACTTTATCCCATTTCCACTCAGGAATAGCTAGAGGCTGAAGGGTGCCAGCAGGTCTTTGATGTTCTGCCTTAACGCGATGACAAACGTCACATTTAGCAATGAACTCAGCAATTTCTCTCTTCATCCTAGTCCACCAGAACCTCTGGCGTAGGTCCTGATACATCTTAGTACTACCGGGATGAATCGTGCGAGGGGATTCATGAGCCTCTTTAAGAATCTATTGCCGAAGATGTTGCTTCTTGGGAAGCACCAGCCGGTTTTGGAAGAGAACAACACCTCTGTCATCTATGGAGAAACTACCAGCAATACCCTTGGCAATGTTTCTCTTGATCCGGGTAATTCCGGTATCATGCTTCTGGGCTTCTATGATATGATCCACAAGAGTAGGTTTCGCCACCAAAGTTGAAAGGAATCCGTGAGGAGCAATGTGAAGGTTAAGCTTACATAATTCCTCATGGAGAAGTGGTTGGCCCTGCTGCAACATGAGATTGTTGCAATAGGACGTACGACTTAGCGCATCAGCCATGACATTTCCCTTGCCTGGGGTGTAGGTAATTGCTAAGTCGTAATCTGAGATCAACTCCAACCAACGTCTTTGCCTAAGGTTCAAATCTGGTTGGGTGAAGATATACTTGAGACTCTGGTGATCGGTGTAGATCTCGCAACGGTTACCAAGGAGGTAATGTCGCCAGGTCTTAAGTGCATAGACTACGGCTGCAAGCTCTAAATCATGTGTAGGATAGTTCTCCTCATGTGGATGCAACTGTCGAGACGCATAGGCAATCACACGACGATCCTGCATAAGAATGCAACCTAGTCCCTGTCGTGAGGCATCACAGTAGATAACAAAGTCCTTAGTGAAATCCGGTGGCACAAGTATGGGAGCAGAAGTCAGGCGTCTTTTCAGTTCCCGAAAACTGTGCTCACACTGTGGGGACCACTCAAACTTTTTATCTTTCTTAAGAAGTTCCGTGAGAGGTTTGGCCACTTTAGAGAAGTTCTCAACAAAGCAGCGACAATAACTGGCTAGACCAAGGAAACTCCTAACTTGTTTAACTGTTTCAGGCGGAGTCCAATCAAGAATGGCCTGAACTCTCTCGGGGTTGACAGCAATGCCCTTACCAGAGATTACGTGGCCGAGATAGGTCACTTCTGGCAACCAAAATTCGCACTTGGAGAACTTGGCATAAAGGCGGTGCTCTCTGAGTTTCTCTAGAACAAGTCTAAGATGTTCGGCATGCTCTTCCTCGTTCTTCGAGTAAATAAGAATATCATCGAGGTAAACCACGACGAACTTATCTAAATACTCCATGAAGATCGAGTTCATCAAGCGGGAGAAGGTGGCTGGAGCATTTGTTAGACCGAAGGACATGACGGTGTACTCGTACTGACCATAACGAGTGACGAAAGCCGTCTTGGGGATGTCCCCATTTCTAATCTTGATTTGATGGTATCCTAACCTCAAATCCATCTTGGAGAAGACTGAGGATCCAGCGAGCTGGTCATACAGGTCGTTGATCCTGGGAAGCGGATACTTGTTCTTTACCGTGACCAAATTAACGGGACGATAATCTACAACCATCTGATCCGTACCATCCTTCTTCTTGATGAAGAGGATGGGGCAAGCCCAGGGAGAAGAACTAGGACGGATGAAACCCTTTTGCAAGGACTCATCAAGTTGTTTCTTAAGCTCAGCTAGTTCTAAGGGTGCCATTTTCTAGGGTCTCCTAGAGATTGGAGCGGTTCCTGGGATAAGCTCTATAACAAACTCTACATCTCGGTCGGGTGGAACACCTGGCAGTTCCTCTGGAAAGACATCCGGAAAGTTACGGACTACCGGAACATCTTCAAGATCTGGAAGAGGGCTGGCATTAAGAGAATAGAGTTGACGCTTTGCAACTCTAGTGGTGACGGTGACTATCTTACCAGATGGATGTGTAAGCTGAACAGACCTAGTGAAGCAATCAATCTTGGCATGATGAGCTGTCATCCAGTCCATACCCAAGATGATATTAATATCTGAAGACTTGAGGGCTACAACTGATGCAAGGAACACAAG
Source organism: Secale cereale (assembly GCA_902687465.1). Lineage (NCBI taxonomy): Eukaryota > Viridiplantae > Streptophyta > Magnoliopsida > Poales > Poaceae > Secale > Secale cereale. The sequence goes on along the minus strand of LR738715.1, from coordinate 794,054,126 downwards.
TCTGTCGACAAGGATTTCATTACCATGGCTTACACTAGAAGTTTGCCATTTGGATCCAGGAGTTTGAATGAGTAGTGGGGAGGGCATATCACAAAATGACATGTCGTGCAAGCGGGCGTAACTTTCGGAAATGAAAGAATGAGACGCTCCAGTATCGAATAGAACCGATGCCGGATGACAATTAACAAGGAGTGTACCAAGAATGACATCTGGATCATCATGAGCGTCTTTGGCTGAGACGTGATGCACACGTCCATGTTTGGTGGGAGCTGACTTGACACTGATCATCTTGCGTGATGATTTATCACGTCTAACAGATTTCTCGGGCTGGGATGGAGCAACACGGGTCTGAGTGCAAATACGGGCAATGTGTCCCGGTTCTCCGCACTTGTAGCAAATCCTGGAGGTAGGATGTGGACCCGTATTGACAAACGGTCTATCAATAGGCCTGGGTGGAGCATACTGCTGAACTGGAAGAGGTACCACATAAGATGGCCTTGGAGGATAAATGGGTGGAGGAACAGAGTTCGGAACCCAAATCCGGCGCTTCTGAGAACTAGAACCGGAGGAAGATCCCAAATCAAGGATGTGCTTACGAGACTCATCGTAAGTGAGTTGAGCTGTCTCTGCTTTGATGGCCTTGTTCACAAGAGCATGGAATGTGTTGCAATGATGCAAGTGGAGATCACGACGCAGTTTGGGGTTGAGACCCTTCCGGAACCTAGCCTACTTCTTGGCGTCCGTGGACACTTCCTCTGTAGCATAGCGGGCGAGGTTCTCAAACTCTCGACTATAAGCATCAATAGCCATCTTAGCCTGTGTAAGACTACAGAACTCTTCTCTCTTACGATCGATAAGGGCTTGGGGGATATGATGTTCACGAAAAGCCTCGGTGAAATCTCTCCAGGTAGGAATCTGGCCAGCTGGAATCATGGCCTCATAGTTCTGCCACCAAAGACTAGCAGGACCTTCCAGGTGATAAGTGGCATAGATGACCTTGTCATCTTCAGCTACGTTCGCAGAACGCAGCTTGTGAGTGATACTATGGGGCCAGTCATCTGCATCGAGTGGCTCAATGGAATGATGGAAGGTGGGTGGTTTCAGACGAATGAAGTCATGGATGGTTGTTGATTCCTTGCACTGTTGTGCGGTGTTCTCCTTAATACGTGCCAACAAACGGTTAGACTCACGCTTGTTTCTCTCCATCTCTAACATTAACTCTGCCAACGAAGGCTGGTCGGGAGGATCCTCCTCATCCCTACCACCTCCGTGGTTCTGTCTACGAGCAGCTGAGCTTCTCTTAACTGAAGACATCCTGAGAAGCGAAACCGAAGACGGAAACATCAACAACTATAGGATGCATGAGGTAGAACAAGAAATTAGTATCTCTCGAACTACTAGGATAATTCCGGCAGCATAACGGCAGTAAAATGCTCAGAATGGAACATCCTGCTAACAAAGGGTAGTTCAACACCTCAACATCATCACTCAAGGTTCTGTGATAGTACTAAAACAACTTCACCGAAAGAACTTGAAACCAGAATAGGACTCTGATCAACCAATCCTAAGCGACTACGGAGTAGTAACTCGTGATCCTGGTACACGGAAGAGAAAGCCTAGTTCCTTAACCCCGTAGGAAAGGTAGGATGACTCAGATCAGAAGACATGAGGTATAAGGAGTAAAAAGAGCCTTACGTTCCCTTCAACTGTAATGCCCCGGATGTAATACTTTCCCTTTTGGGTATATAATATATCTCCGGCTTCATCTATTTCCATTCCGGGTTCTTTGTCTTTCGGGTTTTCGTCGTTTTGTTGTGTGAGTGTGTGGCATTCATTCATATCATGTAGACATGTGCATCGCATTGCTTTTGTGTTGTCGGTTGCATCCGGTTCCACGCGTTCCTTCCCGTTGTCCGTTTCGCGTTCCGGAGCTCCCTCACGTGTCCGTGACGTCCCATAGGCTTACTTTGGTGTTTGGCCGTGTAACGTTACCGGTGTGCCGCGAGAATTGTCGTGTGTTGTTGTTTTGTTGTGTGTAACCCGCCTCTCCAATCTCGTCGCGTTTGGACTCCGTTTGCTATCCCTTCAGTTATTCGTGTGGGTCCAAAGTGCCTTCACTTGTGGCCCAGAAACATCCCTCCAGCAGCCCACTACCCTCTCCTAGGCCCATCTAAACTTCCCCGCGATCGGATCCGTCGGATCGCGATCGGAGGGCTCCTAACACCCCCACAACCCTAAGCTCTAGCCCTTCTTTCCCCTTCTCCCCTATTTTTTCCCTCAGATCTAACAGCCCCAGCCACTTGGCAGCTCCCAGCCGCCGCAAATCTCGCTGGAAACTGGGAGTTCCATCGATCGCCTCGAGCTCCCGACCAGATTCCTTTTCCTCGCTCGGTCAACACCGCATCGAGCCCAGCCACAGCATCGCCTCGAGGCCTCGGCCTCCCGCTCGCCCGAAGGCCTCGATCCCCGCGGGACCACATCATCGCCGCCCATCCATCGAGCCATCCGCTCGGCCTGTCCCTCCGCTCGCACAGCAGGCCGCCACCAACCTCGCTCCGACCACATCGCCTCCTTCGCGGGCTGGCCGCGCCAGCCGCGCTCCCGTACTCCCTTCGCCACCAAGCAGCTCCAGGGCCCAGCTCCACCGACGCTCACATCGCCTCGCCCGCCGTCCCATCGGGGGCCCGAAGGCCACGCCTCCTCCGTCGCCACCGCTGGCCAGATCCGCCGCCCCGCGGGCCGTCGCCACCCCTGCCTCGCCCTCCCGCTTCGGCCCAGTGCGTAGCCGCCACCGCCTCGCGCCGTGGGCCAGTCACCCCCGCCTCCCGGGCCGTTCCCTCCTTCGGGCCTGGAGCGCGCCGCCTCACCGCCGCCGGTCCGACTCCAACTCCCGCTGGGCCGATCCAGTAGCTCCCAGCCGGGCCAGATCCATCCGCCCCAGCCGCCTGGGCCTGAAGCCCCCGTTGACCGTTTTCAGATCTGCCTGAGGAGGTTGTTTTCCCCTCTTTTCCCCTAAGTCCCTGTTAGATTAGTTGCTGATGCTATATTCTAACTGCTCTAACTTTGTGTGTGTTTGTCCGTTTCGCGCAAATAGCATGTCAAGACGTTCGTGGTGATTAGCACTACGTTTTATCTTTTTGTGTCATGCATGATAGAAGTCATCTAGATGCTTGTTTTCTCGTTGCAAGAGTGCATCCCGGTATAATTGCTGCTATGTGATGTTTTTATGCCATCTTTGCATAGTGATATCTTTTAGCTCGTTTGTCCGAATGATGCAAATGACATGTCCACGTGTTCGTCTTGCCATGCTCTACAAGTTGCTTGTGTTAGGTTGCATGATAGATTTATTCTTGCCATGAATATCATCGTTGCAAAGTGCCATGTGGCTGTGATGTTGTTTCACTTGTTATGAAAAGCCATCTTGTTGAGCTCGTTGCTATCGTTGTGTTTATCTCCATGAAGCATGCTTGTGTGTTTCGGAATCACCATCATGTGTACTTTGATGTGGTGCTTACCACTTGCCATGTTTAGTTTCGAGGTGACTTAAACTTGCTCGTTTAGATGCCATGATGAAATTGCTGTTTTAGGACTTAGTGGATTTTCACTAAGTCTGAAATCTATAATGTTCCGATGCCATGTTCGTGTGATGTTCTAGGATAAACCATGTTAGTTTTGGAGTGGATCTTGATTGTTCCTTGTAGTATATATTGTTGGCTTTCCATTCATGTTCTCACATGCCTATTTAAGTGGCTGTAGCATGTTTATCTTTTGCTCCAAAGTTTCAATAAAATTCTGCTGCCAGAATTTTATTGACAAGTTCAATATGTCCAAGCTCATTGCTATTGAACCGTGACTCCTTTGGGGGTGCACCTTTGGACTTAATTGCTGTAGGATATGTCTAGTTTGTGTTCATGCTCTTTGCCATGTTGTTCGAGTGCTGTAGCTTAATTATTTTATGCTCCGAAGTTGCTATGTTGTTGTAATTTTCAGCTTTCGCTCATTTCTTGTTTCGGGCATAACTTTTAGCCCGTTGCTCCGATTTCAGCGAGTCTTATATGAAACTTGATTGATTTTCTGTGTAGATTCATAATATCATATTGTTATCATGTTTTGAGGTGAATTGCTTGAGTGCTATTTCCGTGCTCCGTGTGCATCCTTAGTGCATCCATCATGCATCCATCATTTTCGAGTGCGCATTGCATCTTGTTGATTTGTGCTTGGTGTGATTGTTTTGTTTAGAGCCGGAAGCTGAGACCGAGTACAAGTACGAGCACGAGGTTTCCAACGAGGTTGAGCACGAGGACCCTTCTTACGATCCGAACGACTTCTCTTCAGGCAAGATGACCGAACCCCGATAACATTACTATCTTTGCCTATTGCTAGTAGATCCGCTCTATAGTTTTGCCTCGATGCCCATGTTCTTCTTGTCAGCCTCCTACTTATAACCATTGCCATGTTTAACCACCCTTCCTATGCAAACCGTTGCTTGGCTAAGTACGCTTCGCTCAGCCCTTCTTATAGCATTGCTAGTTGCAGGTGAAGATCGAAGATGCTTGCTTCATGTTGAAGTTTCGTTGGGTTATATCACACTATATAATTGCTAAATGAAATCATCTATATATTGGCAAGGGTGGAAGGCTAAGCCTTTTGCTTGGTGATTTGTTCCACTCATGCCGTTAGGAACCGTATAAACCGGTGTTATGTTCCTTGATTATGCGTTCCTAACACGGTTGGGGTGTATGGGACCCCCTCGATAAACCGCTAAGTGCTAAGTCTTTTCCAGCAAGTCCCAACATTGGTACTATTTGCCTAATAACTAATTAAACTTGCATAGGGAGTTATAAACCCTTTTCCTTAATTGAACAACCCGGGCCAGTGCTCCACATGAGTGTTGGTCCAAACTGGGGGTTACGCGGGGCCACCTCGAGGGAACTCAAGGTCTAGTAAAAACCTGTGGGATCGCCCATCCGGACTTGGCCTGAGACGAGATACGCGCGGCTACTATCAGGGTGTCGGCACGCCGGGAGGATTTGCTGGATTAGCCTTACCTTAGTTCGGAGTATCTTGAGCACGGGATTCCGAGAATACTCGGGTCTTCCCACTTTGGAGTTGCGACTCCGCGGATCGTGGGCTTGTAATGGGTCAAGTTGGAATACCCCTGCAGGGTTTGAACTTTCGAAAGCCGTGCCCGCGGTTATGTGGCAGATGGGAGCTTGTTAATATCCGGTTGTAGATAACTTGACACAATGTTTCTAATACACTACCAGCGTGTGTTCCGTGACTGTCAATTTCCGAATAGGGATTCGGGAGTTGAACACGGAGGGGTTATGTTTGTTGAGCTATAGCTAGGATCACTTCGTGATCATCTCTCGACCGAGGCTTTCTCTTCTCGCTCTCTCTCACGTCAGCTAGTTGCTAGTTGCTGCTGCAGACACTTATTCTTTTCTTCAGCCTTATCCTCTCCCAAGGCTTAAATAGTCTTGTTACCCGGGAACGGGATTGCTGAGTCCTCTGTGGCTCACAGTTACTTCACCACACCAGATGCAGGTCCAGTTGTGAGCTATCCAGGTGATGGCACCGAGCTAGACTGGGAGTACGACGAGGAGCGTAGTCGGTACTATGTTCGTTATCCGGATGATCAGTAGTGGAGACTTCTACTAGGATTCGATCCGACCTGTGGATGTTATTTAAGTTTGGTATCTTGACATTTGGTTTTGCCCTTAGAGGGTTGTGATATTCTTAATGTATGATGTTTGAGACATGTATTGTATTTGTGTGACATGGCGAGTGTAAGCCAACTATTTATGTTTACAATCCCCTCTTTTACATGAGATGTGCAAAGATTACCAAACTTGAGATCATTCTAGGATGGACTTATGCCTTTAAGTCGTGCCTCGACACGTAGGAGGTATAACTCCATCCTGGGCATTACAAGTTGGTATCAGAGCCTTCTCCGACCTAGGAGCCCCCACTGTTTGATCGAATCGTTGACGGTCGAGTCTAGGCACACACTGAAAACATTTTGAGTCCTATATATTATATCGGAGAGTAGGATTTCTTTGCTTCTCATCTCCTTTCTCTCTGGTGAGGACTCCTGATGACTACTCTTGTCTCTCCTATTTTCAAAAATTGCACCAAATTTTTTTAGGAATCCCGCGAGTATTCTGGGGTTGTTTCGATGTTCTTGTGACGAGAATATTGTTCTCGATGCCTCCTGACATTAGGGGTTGTGGCAGTGTCCCGGGGAGTTGAGCTTCGGGGTATTGTCGTCACAAGCATATCGCGGCAGTACTAAATACTTAAGACGGCCGACATCGAAAATCTCTCCTATACGGCCAGTGGCAAGATAACCCCGACATCACCCATTACTGGGAAGGTAGTTCGGGAGTATTGCCATAGCTTGTTATAGTGGATGCTTTTCGAAGGTCCGAGGTACACAGTTTCCGAGAAAGACTGGTTATGTGTTGAAGGATGGATACATCTGGATGTAGGTTTAGAGTTGATTGCGCGGTGCTTCCCGTGTATCCCCAACACCTGATTGCATAACTGGAATCTTTCGGAAATTTATAGGTGGGTTTATCCAGTAGATCGTAGGCATTCTTCCAACTGATGCAGGTTAGTGAGTTCGGGGTTCTACATTGAGTGAAGTGGTTTATGACCGATGTTACTATCAGGAGTTGCATCTTAAAGGGTCCTTGGCTATGCTGATCCGGGGATTGCAAAACCTTTTCGTAACGCGTTCATATGCTTTCAGCACAAATATGTTAGAACGAAACTCCTCTCTTGTGTTTGTTCCTTCCGTACCTTGTTGTTTTCTTATTTTCATTTTGTCCACTATGTGGCTTCTCGTGAAGACTGATGTTATCATTTAACTGAGAATTTCATTCGTTCCTCTTGTTCGAATGATTTCATTCGTTCCTATTGTTCGAATGATTATTGTGAAGACTTGTTGCAATTCATTCCATTGATTCAGCTTATACCTTCTGTCAATCAATTGCTGATTCGTGGTCATCTCTTTTAGTATGGCTCCGAAAAAATTTCCCAACGCTAACCCAGAGGGTGAAGAGGTCCCAGATCGTCCTCCTTCCCCTCCTCCTCCGCCTGAGGCTTGGAGAGCGATTATGCAGACTACAGCTCAGAACACCCAGTTGTTGATGCAGATGATGCAACAGATGCAAGCTAATCAAGCTAATCAGGGTGTTCCAGGGAACCAAGGCAACTTCTTCAACCAGCAGCACCATGCTACTCTCAACCAGTTCTTGGCCAATAATCCAAAAGCTTTCAGTTACTGTGTCGACCCTCTTGATGCTGAAGATTGGTTAACCGACATAAAGAAGCATTTTGAGTGCAGTAACGTGAAGGAAGATGATTATGTGAAGTTTGCAGCCTTCCAACTCAAAGATCAAGCAGCTGATTGGTGGCAGCAGTACAAAGACTCCAGTGCAGGTCAAGTGATCTCTTGGGAGAATTTCTGCAAGGACTTTCGCTCGCACCACAACCCAACAAGTGTCATCGAGGGTATGCGAGAGCAATTCCGCAACCTGAAGCAGGGCTCTATGATAGTCTATCAGTATAATGTCAAGTCCCAAAACCTCGCCCGCTATGCTAAGCAAGACATTCCTGACGCCAAGAGCAAAATCTACCAGTTCCGTGGAGGTCTCAAAGATGAACTTCAGCTTGCTCTCACTTTGTTCGAGCCCGATGAATTCGACAAGTTCTATAACATGGCTTTGAAACAAGAGGCAACTCAGCTTAAGATGGAGGCTTCTAAAAAGAGAATTCGAGATGCCGTTCACTCTTCCTCATCGTCTCAGATGGTCTCGAAGCATCAGAAATTCTGGCTTCCTCCTCCTCCAGTGATTCGAGCTCCTTACAACAACTCCAACAACTCCAACAACAACAAGAACTCTGGTGGACGTGGTTTCTCCCACCCACCCAACCCGAGCAACCAGTCGAAGAAGCAGTTTCAGTCTCAAGGCTCCAAGTCAAGTGGTTCTCATTTCCGTCCTCTCTCAGAAGTGACTTGCAACAAATGCACTCAGAAAGGTCACTATGCCAACAGATGTCCGAACCCAAAGCGTCTTCCTCCTCCTCCACCTGTGAGTTCAGCTATTGTCAGGCATGATCCAAAGTCTGCAAGGGTCAATCTGATGAGTGCAGCGCAAGCGGAGAATTCTTCTGATGTCATTTTGGGTAACCTTCCAGTGAACTCTTTTCCTGCTAAAGTGTTATTTGATTCGGGTGCTACATGCTCTTTCATGTCATATCCATTTGCATCCAAGCACAACATTGTCACCAGAAGTTTGCCAAGGGAATTGTCAGTTGTTTCTCCAGGCAAACTATTGCATTCAAAGATATTTGCTCCGGATGTTTCTATTCGCATGGGAGATTATCGTTTTCTGGCTAAACCGGTGGTTCTTGGTAATTCCGACATCGACCTCATCCTAGGGATGGATTGGCTTTCTCAGCATGATGCTCACATTGATTGTGCTCAGAAGGAAGTCAAGATGACTCATCCTGATGAAGATGTGATTATCTTTGCCTCAAGGGATAATACTATCAGGCTTTTCTCTCTCAATGATAAGGGCAAAATTAATGCCATATCTCAAATCCCGGTGGTGAACGAATATCAAGACGTCTTTCCTGAAGAACTTCCAGGCATGCCTCCACACCGTCAGGTGGAATTCGTTATTGAACTCGAGCCGGGTACTGAGCCAGCATGCCGGAGTCCGTACAAGCTCTCTCCGGATGAATTGAAGGAATTGAAGAAGCAGCTTGATAAGCAGGAGAGTATGGGTCTCATCAGACCTAGTACGTCTCCTTGGGGCTGTGGTGTCTTATTTGTCAAGAAGAAAGATGGCACGGAGCGTCTCTGTGTTGATTACCGGCCATTGAACAAGAAGACAATAAAGAACAAGTATCCGCTCCCCAACATGAACGAACTCTTCGAGCAGCTCAAAGGAGCTAAAGTGTTCTCTAAGCTCGACCTCCAAATGGGCTATCATCAAATTCGCATTCGCGAGGAAGACATTCCCAAGACGGCCTTCAGAACGAGCTACGGTTCATACGAGTATACCGTCATGTCTTTTGGTCTCGCCAATGCTCCTCCTACCTTTTCGAGGATGATGCATTACATCTTCAACCCCTATACTAGCGAGTTTGTTCTTGTGTATCTGGATGATATTCTGGTGTTTTCCAAGAATGAAGAAGATCACGAAAAGCACTTACGTCTGGTTCTTGATCGACTCCGAGAGTATAAATTCTATGCCAAGTTCTCCAAGTGCGAGTTTTGGCTCGATAAGGTTTTGTACCTGGGCCACATCATCTCAGCTGATGGTATTGCGGTTAATCCCGAGAAAGTTGAAGCAATTGTCAACTGGGAAGCTCCTCAGAACGTCAAGCAACTCCGCAGTTTTCTGGGTCTTGCCAGCTATTGCAGAAGGTTCGTTGAGAACTTCTCCAAGATTGCCAAGCCTCTTTCCAACTTGCTTCAGAAGAATGTCAAATACTTTTGGTCTCCAGAGTGTGAAGTGGCATTCAAAACTCTCAAAGAAAAGCTTGTCTCTACTCCAGTTCTGACTCCTCCAGATGAATCCAAGCCCTATGAAGTATTCTGTGATGCTTCTCTTCAAGGACTTGGTGGTGTGCTTATGCAAGATAAGAGAATTGTGGCATACACTTCTCGGCATCTCAAGCCAAGTGAGAAGAACTATCCCACACATGATCTCGAGCTAGCAGCTGTGGTACATGCTTTGATTACATGGAGACATCTGTTGTTGGGCAGAAAGGTCGACATCTTCACTGATCACAAGAGCTTGAAGTACATCTTCACACAGCCGCATCTGAACCTCCGCCAGACTCGTTGTTCCCAAAGGTGATCTCAGGAAGCTCATAATGGAAGAAGCACATGATTCTCTCCTTTCCATTCATCCTGGCAGTTCCAAGATGTACCAAGACCTCAAGCAGTCTTACTGGTGGACACGCATGAAAAGGGAAATTGCCCAATTCATGAATGAATGTGATGTTTGCAGAAGAGTGAAAGCAGAACATCAACGTCCAGCCGGTCTTCTCCAACCTCTTCCTATTCCCGAGTGGAAGTTCAACCACATTGAAATGGACTTCGTCACTGGTTTTCCTAAATCTAAGCGAGGAAATGATTCTATCTTCGTGGTGATTGACAAGCTTACCAAAGTCGCTCACTTCCTGCCAGTCAAAGAATCAATCAATGCAGCTCAATTGGCAGAGCTGTACACTTCCAGAATTGTGTCCTTACATGGCATCCCTCAAGTTATTTCCTCAGACCGTGGAAGTTTGTTCACATCCAGGTTCTGGGACTCCTTTCAGTCCGCCATGGGCACTAAGATCAGGTTCAGCACTGCATTTCACCCTCAGACTAGTGGTCAAGTCGAGTGAGTGAATCAGATTCTAGAAGACATGCTCAGAGCCTTTGTCATATCCTTTGGCATGAAATGGGAAGACTGCCTTCCATTTGCCGAGTTCTCTTACAACAACAGCTTTCAAGCAAGTGCAGGCAAAGCTCCGTTTGAAATCCTCTATGGCAGAAAGTGCCGTACCCCTCTCAACTGGTCTGAAACAGGCGAACGTCAACTTCTTGGCAATGACTTGATCTCATAAGCCAAAGAAATGTGCGAAGTCATACGTGAGAATCTCAAGGCCGCTCAGTCGCGTCAGAAGAGCTACTATGACGGCAAGCATCATGATTTGGCTTTCAACATTGATGATCATGTCTATCTCCGTGTGTCTCCGATGAAAGGCACCCAAAGATTCGGTATCAAAGGAAAGCTTGCTCCTAGATACGTCGGGCCTTTCAAGATTCTTGGCAAAAGAGGCGATCTAGCCTATCAACTTGAGCTCCCTCCCAACTTCGCCAATGTTCATGATGTCTTCCATGTGTCTCAACTTCGCAAATGCTTCAAGGCACCTGAGCGCATGATTCCGTTTGAAGAGATTGATCTTCAACAAGACTTGTCCTACCGAGAGCATCCCGTTGCAATTCTCGAAGAAACCGAACGCAAGACCCGCAACAAGTCCATCAAATTCTTGAAAGTCAAGTGGTCACATCACACCGACCGAGAGGCTACGTGGGAACGAGAAGATCATCTTCGTTCCGAGTACCCTTTCTTTTTCCAGTCCTAGATCTCGGGACGAGATCTTTTTGTAGTGGAGGAGAGTTTGTAATGCCCCGGATGTAATACTTTCCCTTTTGGGTATATAATATATCTCCGGCTTCATCTATTTCCATTCCGGGTTCTTTGTCTTTCGGGTTTTCGTCGTTTTGTTGTGTGAGTGTGTGGCATTCATTCATATCATGTAGACATGTGCATCGCATTGCTTTTGTGTTGTCGGTTGCATCCGGTTCCACGCGTTCCTTCCCGTTGTCCGTTTCGCGTTCCAGAGCTCCCTCACGTGTCCGTGACGTCCCGTAGGCTTACTTTGGTGTTTGGCCGTGTAACGTTACCGGTGTGCCGCGAGACTTGTCGTGTGTTGTTGTTTTGTTGTGTGTAACCCGCCTCTCCAATCTCGTCGCGTTTGGACTCCGTTTGCTATCCCTTCAGTTATTCGTGTGGGTCCAAAGTGCCTTCACTTGTGGCCCAGAAACATCCCTCCAGCAGCCCACTACCCTCTCATAGGCCCATCTAAACTTCCCCGCGATCGGATCCGTCGGATCACGATCGGAGGGCTCCTAACACCCCCACAACCCTAAACCTAGCAAATCTGCTATATATAGACCCCTAGGTCCATTTTGGGCTTCCCTAACCTCTAGCCCTTCTTTCCCCTTCTCCCCTATTTTTTCCCTCAGATCTAACAGCCCCAGCCACTTGGCAGCTCCCAGCCGCCGCAAATCTCGCTGGAAACTGGGAGTTCCATCGATCGCCTCGAGCTCCCGACCAGATTCCTTTTCCTCGCTCGGTCAACGCCGCATCGAGCCCAGCCGCAGCATCGCCTCGAGGCCTCGGCCTCCCGCTCGCCGGAAGGCCTCGATCCCCGCGGGACCACATCATCGCCGCCCATCCATCGAGCCATCCGCTCGGCCCGTCCCTCCGCTCGCACAGCAGGCCGCCACCAGCCTCGCTCCGACCACATCGCCTCCTTAGCGGGCCGGCCGCGCCAGCCGCGCTCCCGTACTCCCTTCGCCACCAAGCCGCTCCAGGGCCCAGCTCCACCGACGCTCACATCGCCTCGCCCGCCGTCCCATTGGGGGCCCGAAGGCCACGCCTCCTCCGCCACCACCGCGGGCCAGATCCGCCGCCCCGCGGGCCGTCGCCACCCCGGGCCGCCTGCCTCGCCCTCCCGCTTCGGCCCAGTGCGTAGCCGCCGCCGCCTCGCGCCGTGGGCCAGTCACCCCCGCCTCCCGGGCCGTTCCCTCCTTCGGGCCTGGAGCGCGCCGCCTCACCACCGCCGGCCCGACTCCAACTCCCGCTGGGCCGATCCAGTAGCTCCCAGCCGGGCCAGATCCATCCGCCCCAGCCGCCTGGGCCCGAAGCCCCCGTTGACCGTTTTCAGATCTGCCTGAGGAGGTTGTTTTCCCCTCTTTTCCCCTAAGTCCCTGTTAGATTAGTTGCTGATGCTATATTCTAACTGCTCTAACTTTGTGTGTGTTTGTCCGTTTCGCGCAAATAACATGTCCAGATGTTCGTGGTGATTAGCACTACGTTTTATCTTTTTGTGTCATGCATGATAGAAGTCATCTAGATGCTTGTTTTCTCGTTGCAAGAGTGCATCCCGGTATAATTGCTGCTATGTGATGTTTTTATGCCATCTTTGCATAGTGATATCTTTTAGCTCGTTTGTCCGAATGATGCAAATGACATGTCCACGTGTTCGTCTTGCCATGCTCTACAAGTTGCTTGTGTTAGGTTGCATGATAGATTTATTCTTGCCATGTATATCATCGTTGCAAAGTGCCATGTGGCTGTGATGTTGTTTCACTTGTTATGAAAAGCCATCTTGTGAGCTCGTTGCTATCGTTGTGTTTATCTCCATGAAGCATGCTTGTGTGTTTCGGAATCACCATCATGTGTACTTTGATGTGGTGCTTACCACTTGCCATGTTTAGTTTCGAGGTGACTTAAACTTTCTCATTTAGATGCCATGATGAAATTACTGTTTTAGGACTTAGTGGATTTTCACTTAGTCTGAAATCTGTAATGTTCCGATGCCATGTTCGTGTGATGTTCTAGGACAAACCATGTTAGTTTTGGAGTGGATCTTGATTGTTCCTTGTAGTATATATTGTTGGCTTTCCATTCATGTTCTCACATGCCTATTTAAGTGGCTGTAGCATGTTTATCTTTTGCTCCAAAGTTTCAATAAAATTCTGCTGCCAGAATTTTATTGACAAGTTCAATATGTCCAAGCTCATTGCTATTGAACCGTGACTCCTTTGGGGGTGCACCTTTGGACTTAATTTCTGTAGGATATGTCTAGTTTGTGTTCATGCTCTTTGCCATGTTGTTTGAGTGCTGCAGCTTAATTATTTTGTGCTCCGAAGTTGCTATGTTGCTGTAATTTTCAGCTTTCGCTCATTTCTTGTTTCGGGCATAACTTTTAGCCCGTAGCTCCGATTTCAGCGAGTCTTATATGAAACTTGATTGATTTTCTGTGTAGATTCATAATATCATATTGTTATCATGTTTTGAGGTGAATTGCTTGAGTGCTATTTCCGTGCTCCGTGTGCATCCTTAGTGCATCCATCATGCATCCATCATTTTCGAGTGCGCATTGCATCTTGTTGATTTGTGCTTGGTGTGATTGTTTTGTTTAGAGCCGGAAGCTGAGACCGAGTACAAGTACGAGCACGAGGTTTCCAACGAGGTTGAGCACGAGGACCCTTCTTACGATCCGAACGACTTCTCTTCAGGCAAGATGACCGAACCCCGATAACATTACTATCTTTGCCTATTGCTAGTAGATCCGCTCTATAGTTTTGCCTCGATGCCCATGTTCTTCTTGTCAGCCTCCTACTTGTAACCATTGCCATGTTTAACCACCCTTCCTATGCAAACCGTTGCTTGGCTAAGTACGCTTCGCTCAGCCCTTCTTATAGCATTGCTAGTTGCAGGTGAAGATCGAAGATGCTTGCTTCATGTTGAAGTTTCGTTGGGTTATATCACACTATATAATTGCTAAATGAAATCATCTATATATTGGCAAGGGTGGAAGGCTAAGCCTTTTGCTTGGTGATTTGTTCCACTCATGCCGTTAGGAACCGTATAAACCGGTGTTATGTTCCTTGATTATGCGTTCCTAACACGGTTGGGGTGTATGGGACCCCCTCGATAAACCGCTAAGTGCTAAGTCTTTTCCAGCAAGTCCCAACATTGGTACTATTTGCCTAATAACTAATTAAACTTGCATAGGGAGTTATAAACCCTTTTCCTTAATTCAACAACCCGGGCCAGTGCTCCACATGAGTGTTGGTCCAAACTGGGGGTTACGCGGGGCCACCTCGAGGGAACTCAAGGTCTAGTAAAAACCTGTGGGATCGCCCATCCGGACGTGGCCTGAGACAAGATACGCGCGGCTACTATCAGGGTGTCGGCACGCCGGGAGGATTTGCTGGATTAGCCTTACCTTAATTCGGAGTATCTTGAGCACGGGATTCCGAGAATACTCGGGTCTTCCCACTTTGGAGTTGCGACTCCGCGGATCGTGGGCTTGTAATGGGTCAAGTTGGAACACCCCTGCAGGGTTTGAACTTTCGAAAGCCATGCCCGCGGTTATGTGGCAGATGGGAGCTTGTTAATATCCGGTTGTAGATAACTTGACACAATGTTTCTAATACACTACCAGCGTGTGTTCCGTGACTGTCAATTTCCGAATAGGGATTCGGGAGTTGAACACGGAGGGGTTATGTTTGTTGAGCTGTAGCTAGGATCACTTCGTGATCATCTCTCGACCGAGGCTTTCTCTTCTCGCTCTCTCTCACGTAAGCTAGTTGCTAGTTGCTGCTGCAGACACTTATTCTTTTCTTCAGCCTTATCCTCTCCCAAGGCTTAAATAGTCTTGTTACCCGGGAACGGGATTGCTGAAACCTCTGTGGCTCACAGTTACTTCACCACACCAGATGCAGGTCCAGTTGTGAGCTATCCAGGTGATGGCACCGAGCTAGACTGGGAGTACGACGAGGAGCGTAGTCGGTACTATGTTCGTTATCCGGATGATCAGTAGTGGAGACTTCTACTAGGATTCGATCCGACCTGTGGATGTTATTTAAGTTTGGTATCTTGACATTTGGTTTTGCCCTTAGAGGGTTGTGATATTCTTAATGTATGATGTTTGAGACATGTATTGTATTTGTGTGACGTGGCGAGTGTAAGCCAACTATTTATGTTTACAATCCCCTCTTTTACATGAGATGTGCAAAGATTACCAAACTTGAGGTCATTCTAGGATGGACTTATGCCTTTAAGTCGTGCCTCGACACGTAGGAGGTATAACTCCATCCTGGGCATTACATCCACAATCAATTCCCTTATATAACTAAGGAATTTCTAGAGTCAACTTCGACCATTTTGGCTTGGTAATCCTACAGGCAGTCAGGCTTTGATACCAACGCTGTCGGGACCCCGATCCTAGGTCACACCGGTCTAGCATGTAACACACCATATCACTTTGCGGCCTCACGCACGGTATCCCCACGGGTGCCACCTTACCTGGCCCGGGACCGTTTGCGCATTTTGGCTCACGTATATGATAGTGTCGCTAGCAACCATATGACAGAGAACCCAGGCCGACATGACCAGTTATAAACCAAAAGTGGCACTAAATTACAGAGACAGGCATTCATGACCCAGCAACGAACGTGTCGGTCATCAACGTATGAACCCAAGTCGTAGCAAGCTACAAGGACTTAAAGGAACAACGCGTGACATTTCCCCTAATGGACAAACACAGGAACGAAGAAGGACACATGCCGGTCAGCCTAAGTGATCCGGAGCAGTAGTAAGCTACCAGGGCTCAATGGAAGCACTAGGAGACATTTCCCTGTAAGATAGGCTACCAAGGGTAACAACTAGGTGTCGGATCCCACGCATACCAACCATTTCAATAACATACACACAATATGCTCAATATGTGCAAATACAACATGGCATCACAACAAGACTCTAATAAACAAAGTATTTATTCATTAGGCTCCGAGGAGCCAAATATTACAAACATGGGTCTCACGACCCAGCATTCAGAGCATACAAGCAACAAGCGGAAGCACAACATGTCTGAGTACAGACATCTACAAATGAAAAAGGCTGAAGAGCCTGACTATCTACAACACTCTCCAAGAACGTAGCTGAGGTACAAGCTACTTGTCGAAGTCCAAGCGGAACTACTAGTGAGACATCAATCTCATATGCAAAACATAAATTAAGCAAACATGAGTACAAAGGTACTCAGCAAGACTTACGTCAGATCCTATCATACATGCACTTGTATCAAGAAGGCAAAGTGGGGTTTAGTTGCAGCAAGCCAGCTTTGACTCAGTGGCTATCATGTACTACGATTGCTGGTAACTTTGAGGTGACGCACACGAGTCCACTAAGCACCACACAATACACCACTATGGATTCATCCCCGTCTCCCTACGAGAAGGCCATCCATAGCACTCACACTTGTCTTGAGTATTTTAGAGTATCCACTTCAAGTTGTCTATGTACCACGTAAGCATCCAAGAAGTCCATAACCGTGGACCCGGCTATTCGAATAGATCATGTTAACCCTGCAGGGGTGTACTTCTTCACACACGCTCTCGCCACTTACCGCCATGTACATCTCGTGTATCTCGGCAACCTTCAAGCGGAAGCCTGGCGAGGGTGTCGGCCACGACCTGACTAACCACACAAGACTCTAGTCCAGGTTTATCGCCTATTCGGGTTCCATCCGTGGGGAGATCCGGCCGGGGTGTCGCTCACGGCCCCAAATGATGTGCGCAGGGTTCCCAAGCCCACCTCGCCGAGTGGATCTACGCTTGGTACACCGTGCAACGGTGCCTAGTCTGTCCCAAGCCCACTGTCCGAGTGCCACTTGGTAGACTACTAACACTACCTACAAACACCAGAAACTAGTTGCAACTCCTGGACAGAGGTCATGTTGATTAATAAGTCGAGAGGGGTCGAGTTACCGGAACCCAATGTGTGGTAGTAGCTAGTCATTGGACAACATACACATAACTCAGTTCTTAGGGACGGTTCAAGTGAGACAACCCACCATGTACTCCTACATGGCCTCTCACTACTACCTTTACCAAATCGTGTTCACACACTTAACCCTCAGCATCAGAACATAACATTGCACTCCAATTCATTCCCGATGAATCAGACCTGACACAGTCTAAGCAATAGCAAGCAAGGCATGGTCGATCACATCATGGCTTCAATCAACTCCTACACATGCTAGTGGGTTTCAACTATTTACTGTGGAATGACAGGTCATGCAGAGGAATGGGTTCAACTACCGCAGCATAAAGTAGCAGATGAAGTCGTTGTTATCCTAATGCAATAACAGGGAGCAGGAGCGAGAGAGGGGTTGTATCGGGATGAACAAGGGGGTTTGCTTTCCTGGTAAAACAACGTGCAGAGCAATGCTCCTCTGACAGGTACTCTGGATCGGTCTCCGGAGCTAGACCTATCGAGAAGAACGGTGCCGACAATCAAACACAAGCATATGCAACAATATGATGCATGAGTATGGCATGAAGATATGATGTTGTTGAGCTAATGCAACCAGCATTTTAATTGGTTGAACCCCATTTGAACCAAGGGTTCAAATGCAACTCTAACATAAGTATTTTTTAATAGCCATTTATGTGTTTTCATATAAACAGTAGGTATAACTTCATATTCCATGCATGAGAAGGCCGTAAACAGATTCCTTATATTTTTCTGATAATTTTTCATATATAGATTATTTCATTCTGAGCTACGGTTGAATTTCTGTGATTTTTTTGAAGTTTAAGCAATTTTCTGAAATAAATAAATCATTTAAGATTTATTTAAATACCAGAATTGGAATACTGCGTCAGCATGACCCAAGCATGACGTCAGCAGGTCAAAGGGCTGGTCCAGAGTCAAACCTGACAGTGGGGTCCACTGGTCAGTGACTCAGTTAATTAACTGAGTTAATTAACACTAAACTAATCCTAACAGAAATGTCAGCAGGGCATGGCCCACATGTCAGTGGCTAAACTAATTAACAAAACTAATTAATTAACGTAATCTAGTCAACTAACTGGAGGAGTGGGGCCCACCTGTCATTGACCCAGGGGGTCAAATCCTGGTCAAACCGCAGCTAACACGCCGACGTTTAGCCGCCGGCGGCAGCAAACGCGGCGGAGGGCATCGGGATTTCCATATCGGGGGTCTTCTGCGCAGCCGAGACCACGGGCGAGGAGCTGGAGCTCGTCCGCGTCCTTTCCAACCAGCGGCAGCAGCTAGGGCGGACGGAGCTCGCCGGAAACGAGCTCGCGGCGGCGCCGGAGTTCGGTCAAGCTCGGGCTCGAGGCTGTGGTGGCCTAGGCGGGGCAGCGCTAGCTCCTACAGCTTCTACGCGACGCGGGGAACGTGTTAGTCGCACGCCCGGGACCTAAAGGTCACCGGAGCACCACCGGCGACGAGCGCGGGCGGCGGCGCGTGCGGGTGAATGTGGAGCGGCAGCTACGGCCTGCGAGAGGGAGAACGGAGAGGGGAAGCAGGGGCAGAAGCTTACGGAGATCGCAGCGGTGCAGGCGGAGGGCTCGGAGGAGGGCCGGAGCAAGCAGGGCGGCGGAGGGGATCTCCGGCGGCCGGCGATGAAGATGAGGTCCAGGTCGAGGCCTCAGGGCGTCCGGGGTCGTGTAACTCGTCGGGGAGGTCGGGGATGAGGTGGCGGAGCTCTTGGGCACCTTGGCTGGGCGTGGGGTGGCCTGTGGCCACGGCAGCGGCGAGCGACGGCGACGGCGGCGTTCGGGGGTGCGAGAAGCAGATGAGGGAGAGGGCAGGAGGGGAAGAAGGAGCGTCCAGGGGATCGGGGCGGTGCCGCGGAGAAGCTTCAAGGCGTCGCGCTGTCCCGGGGAAGCAGGCAGGCAGCTGCCGGCGTGGCGCCCTCGCCGTGCGCGCGCGTCGGCCACGCGCCTGCCTACTGGCGCGGGGAAGACGACAGGGGAGGCAGGCGGGCTGGGCTGGCCAGCTGGGCCGACCAGGCCGCACTGTGCTGGGCCAGCACAGGTAAGTCTGCTTCCCTTTTTATTTTATTTTCTATTTTTTTTCTGACATTTGTTTTGGTTTAGTTTCTAAGCTAAATCAATTATTTTCTTCCGACATTTTTATTTTGCAGGGACCTAGGAATTAATCCAAGCCCCTCAAAATAAAGAATCAGAATTTCGGACATATATAAAATATATAATAAATATATATCCAAGCAAATAACTATTGCATTAATTCCAAATGCCCAAAATAAATACTTATGAGCTCCTAATAATATTGGTTTGATTTTTATCTCTAACCAATATTTTCAGAGGGCCACATGAACATTTTCTTGGACCTTTTTGGAGCAATTTTTATTTGGGTCATTTTCAAAAAAGGTTTCTGAGGGTTTCACAAGTCCTCAATTCAATTTCTTTTGAAATTTAAACATGATGCAAACCACAAGACTAACCTAGTGCATACCAGAACTAGGGTTGTGACACCACCTTACCTGGCCCGGGACCGTTTGCGCATTTTGGCACACGTAT
Organism: Secale cereale; assembly: GCA_902687465.1. NCBI lineage: Eukaryota > Viridiplantae > Streptophyta > Magnoliopsida > Poales > Poaceae > Secale > Secale cereale. The sequence continues at coordinate 794,034,400 of LR738715.1, read as the reverse complement.
ATGACAGTGTCGCTAGCATCCATATGACAGAGAACCCGGGCCGACATGGCTAGTTATAAACCAAAAGTGGCACTAGATTACAGAGACAGGCATCCATGACCCAACAACGAACGTGTCAGTCATCAACGTATGAACCCAAGTCGTAGCAAGCTACATGGACTTAAAGGAACAACGCGTGACATTTCCCCTAAGGGACAGACACAGGTACGAAGAAGGACACATGCCGGCCAGCCTACGTGTTCCGAGCAGTAGCAAGCTACCAAGGCTCATTGAAATCACTAGGAGGCATTTCCCTGTAAGGTAGGCTACCAAAGGAAAACAACTAGGAGTCGGATCCCACACATACCAAGCATTTCAACCATACACACAATATGCTCAATATGTGCAAATACAACATTGCATCACAACAGAACTCTATGACTCAAAGTACTTTATTTAAGAGGCTCCAAGAGCCATACATAACATATCCATACAGGTAGGGGTCACATGACCCAACACTCAAGTCATACAGTCATACAAGCACAAGCGGAAGCTACATGTCTGAGTACAGACAACTTAGAAAATAAAACAGGCTTGGTGTAGCCTGACTATCTACAAGGCCCTTCACAAGCTCCAGATCTCCGTCTGGGTGTCAAGCTACTCGTCGACGTCAACGTCTATGTAGAACCCATCAGCAGGGGCAGGGTTCTCCTCTGTAACAGTTATTAAGCAAACATGAGTACAAAGGTACTCAGCAAGTCTTACCACAGAACCTATCATACATGCAACATTATCAAAGGGGGTAGTGGAGTTCATAGCAGAAAGCCAGCTTTGACTCTTGGCTAACCTATACTACAACACTCGACGGATTGCAAGATGTTATTACGAACACGAGTCCTCTACTCACCACAACAATACACCACCGAGGATCCTCTTCCGTCATCCTACGAAAGGGTCATCCACGGTACTCACACTTATCTTGAGGCTTTTAGTAGTATCCATCAACTTGTCTAGGAACTGTAAGAGTAACCAAGTAGTCCGTACCGCGAACAACGGCTATTCGAATAGATTGATAACCCTGCAGGGGTGTACTTCTTCACACACGCTTCCACCACTTATCGCCGTTTACTCGACATGTACTCGGCAACCTTCAAGCAGAATCCCAGCGAGGGTGTCGGCCACGACCTGACTAACTACTCCAGTCTCTCGTCCAGGTTTATCGCCTATTTGGGTTCCATCCGAGGGGAGATCCGGCCGGGGTGTCGCTCACGGCCCCAAACGATGTGTACAGGGTTCCCGAGTCACCAAACGGGCAACCGGTACACCGTGCCACGTACCTGTCGCATCACAACCCACCCCGAGGGTCAGCGCTGTGCACGACCTCCAGTAAACTATAAACACCAGAAACTAGTTGCAACTCCTGGACAGAGATCGAGGGTAATTAATAAGCCGAGAGGGTCTATTGGTTTCGGGCCCAATGCATGGTAGTAACTGGAACTTGAACCACACATACAGATCTCGGGTCCTATGGACGGTTCCAATGAAACAACCCACCGCGTACTCCTACATGGCCTTTCATCGATACCTTAACCAAACGTGTTCCACACTTCTTTCTCTTTATCGAAATGATTGTTTCACTCTGATCCATCACCCAGATGAACCAGACCAGACACAACTCTAAGCATAGCAGGCAACATAAGGAAATAGCATGGTGGATCACACATCACATGGCTCAATCAACTCCTACACATGCTAGTGGGTTTCAACTATTTACTGTGGCAACGACAGGTCATGCAAGGGAATAGGGTTCAACTACCGCAGCAAGTAGCAGTTCACACGCTGTTGCCTTAATGCAGTAAAAGAGAGCAGGAGCGAGAAGATTGGGTTTGTATCGGAATGATCAATGATTGCTTGCCTGGCAAAGTGGTTGTCGGGTACTGCTCTTCAACTGGATACGCAGCAGTATCCTCGGGAGCAGGACCTAACACAGAGAATACCGGCGATACAATCATTAAACAAACAAATGCAACAATATGATGCATGCTCATGACATGGCAAGATGCATGTGTTTTGGGCTAATGCAACTATAACCAGAAGGGTTTGAGCCTATTTGAATCAAAGATTCAAATTGTCACTTTAGCTATTATTTAATTAAGTGCATTATCATGTTTTAATGTATTGTAATGCCCCGGATGTAATACTTTCCCTTTTGGGCATATAATATATCTCCGGCTTCATCTATTTCCATTCCGGGTTCTTTGTCTTTCGGGTTTTCGTCGTTTTGTTGTGTGCGTGTGTGGCATTCATTCATATCATGTAGACATGTGCATCGCATTGCAGTTGTGTTGTCGGTTGCATCCGGTTCCACGCGTTCCTTCCCGTTGTCCGTTTCGCGTTCCGGAGCTCCCTCACGTGTCTGTGGCGTCCCGTAGGCCTACTTTGGTGTTTGGCCGTGTAACGTTACCGGTGTCGCGCGAGACTTGTCGTGTGTTGTTGTTTTGTTGTGTGTAATCCGCCTCTCAAATCTCGTCGCGTTTCGAGTCCGTTTGCTATCCCAACAGTTATTCGTGTGGGTCCAAAGTGCCTTCACTTTGTGGCCCGAAACACCCCTACAGCAGCCCTCTACCCTCTCCTATGCCCATCTAAACTTCCCCCGCGATCGGATCCGTCGGATCGCGATCGGAGGGCTCCAAACACACCTAAATCCCCTAACCCTAGAAAACTGCTATATAATAGACCCCTAGGTCTATTTTTAGCATCCTAGCTTCTTCCCCACTTCTCCCCCTCTTTTTCCTCTCAGATCCAGCCACCAACTGCCACTTGGAGCCCCTTCCTCGAGCTCCCGCCGCAGAACGGGGCGATCTCCCAGGCTCCCGACCGGATCCCTCGATCCGCGCGGGTCAACGCCCGCTCGAACTCCCTCCGCTCGATTCCCTCGTCGCGATCGCCTCCTCATCCCGCGGTCCAGCTGGAGGTTGGACCACATCGCCCGTCGCCAGGCCCGCAGCGCCTCCGCTCGGCCTTCCTCCCTCGACAGGCCCGAGCGCCGCGGACCACTTCCCCGTCGCTCCCCACCACACCGCCTCCCTCGAGCCTCCTTCGCCGTACCAGGCCGCGCACGCCCCGACCCACCTCCTTCGCGCCCCTCCGCTCGCCTCCCGCGCCGCAAGGGGCCCAGCCAGCCAGCCAGCCGCGGATCCACTCCACCGCAGCACCGATCGGCCGGGCCGCAGGCTCCCGCGGGCCGCCTCCACCGCGCCCTTCCACCGCAAGCCTCCAGGCCGCCTCCTGGGCCTCGCTCCTCCGTGGGCCGTTTCCATCTCCGCCGCCTGGGCCACACCGCGCGGGCCTCCGCCTCCCGACCGGGCCGCCGCCCTCCAGGCGGCCGCAGCCGCCGCGCGGGCCAGATCTGCCGAAGCCCCGGGCCCGATCTGCCTCCTCCGGCCCGTTTTCTCAGATCTGAGGTTGTTTGCAATAACCCTAAGTCCCTGATGTTTTGATCTGTGATGCAATGTTCAAACTGCTCTAACTTTTTATGTGGATGTCCGTTTCGCGCAAATAGCATGTCCAGACGTTCGTGGTGATTAGCACTACGTTTCATCTTTTTGTGTCATGCATGTTAGAGATCATCTAGGTGCTTGTTTTTCTGTTGCAATAGTGCATCGTGTTAAAAACTGCTGCTATGTGATGTTTTTATGCCATCTTTGCTATGTGATAACTTTTAGCTCGTTTGTCCGAATGATGCAAATGACATGTCCACGTGTTCGTCTTGCCATGCTCTACATGTTGTTTGTGTTAGGTTGCATGATAGATTTATTCTTGCCATGTATATCTTCGTTGCAAAGTGCCATGTGGCTGTGATGTTATTTCACTTGTTATGAAATGCCATCTTGTTGAGCTCGTTGCTATCGTTGTGTTTATCTCCATGATGCATGCTTGTATGTTTCGGGATCACCATCATGTGTACTTTAATGTGGTGCTTGCCACTTGCCATGTTTAGTTTCGAGGTGGCTTAAACTTGCTCTTTTAGATGCCATGATGAAACTGCTGTTTTAGCACTTAGTGGTTTTTCACTAAGTCTGAAATCTGTAACGTTACGATGCCATGTTTGATTGCTGCTCTAGGACAAACCATGATAGTTTTGGAGTGGATCTTGATTGTTCCTTGTAGTATATATTGTTGGCTTTCCATTCATGTTCTCACATGTTTATTTAAGTGGCTGTAGCATGTTTATCTTTTGCTCCAAAGTTTCAATAAAATTCTGGTGCCAGAATTTTATTGTCAAGTTCAATATGTCCAAGCTTGTTGCTATTGATCCGTGGCTCCTTTGGGGGTGCACCTTTGGACTTATTTTCTGTAGGATATGTCTATTTTATGTTCATGTCCTTTTCCATGATGTTTGAGTGCTGTAGCTTAATTATTTTGTGCTCCGAAGTTGCTATGTTGCTGTAATTTTCAGCTTTCGCTCATTTCTTGTTTCGGGCATAACTTTTAGCCCGTAACTCCGATTTCAGCGAGTCTTATATGAAACTTGATTGATTTTCTGCGTAGATTCATAATATCTTATTGTTATCATGTTTTGAGGTGTTTTGGTTGAGTGCTATTTTCCGTGCTCCGTGTGCATCCTTAGTGCATCCTTCATGCATATCCATCATTTTCGAGTGCGCATTACATCTTGTTGATTCGTGCCTTGTGTGATTGTATTGTTTAGAGCCGGATGCTGGGTCCGAGTACGAGTACGAGCACGAGGTTACCAACGAGGTTGAGCACGAGGACCCTTCTTACGATCCGAACGACTTCTCTTCAGGCAAGATGACTGAACCCCGATAACATTACTATCTTTTCCTACTGCTAGTAGTTCCGCTCTATAGCTTTGCCTCGATGCCCATGTTCTTTCATGTCAGCCTCCTACTTGTAACCATTACCATGTTTAACCACCCTACCTATGCAAACCGTTGCTTGGCTAAGTACGCTTCGCTCAGCCCTTCTTATAGCATTGCTAGTTGCAGGTGAAGATCGAAGATGCTTGCTTCATGTTGAAGTTTGTTGGGTTATATCACACTATATAAATGCTTAAAATGAAATCATCTATATATTGGCAAGGGTGGAAGGCTAAGCCATTTGCTTGGTGATTTGTTCCACTCATGCCGTTAGGAACCGTATAAACCGGTGTTATGTTCCTTGATTATGCGTTCCTAACACGGTTGGGGTGTATGGGACCCCCTCGATAAACCGCTAAGTGCTAAGTCTTTTCCAGCAAGTCCCAAGATTGGTACTATTTGCCTAATAACAAACTAAACTTGCATAGGGAGTTATAAACCCTTTTTCTTAATCAACAACCCCGGGCCAGTGCTCCACATGAGTGTTGGTCCGAACTGGGGATCCTGTAGGGCCACCTCGAGGAAACTCAAGGACTGGTAAAAACCTGTAGCATCGCCCATCCGGTCGTGGCCTGAGACGAGATACGCGCGGCTACTATCAGGGTGTCGGCACGCTGGGAGGATTTGCTGGATTAGCCTTACCTTAGTTCGGAGTATCTTGAGCACGGGATTCCGAGAATACTCGGGTCTTCCCACTTTGGAGTTGCGACTCCGCGGATCGTGGGCTTGTAATGGGTCAAGTTGGAACACCCCTGCAGGGTTATGAACTTTCGAAACCCGTGCCCGTGGTTATGTGGCAGATGGGAGCTTGTTAATATCCGGTTGTAGATAACTTGACACAATGTTACAATACACTACCAGCGTGTGTACCGTGACTGTTAATTTCCGAATAGGGATTCGGGAGTTGAACACGGTGGGGTTATGTTTGTTGAGCTTTAGCTAGGATCACTTCGTGATCATCTCTCGACCGAGGCTTTCTCTTCTCGCACTCTCTCACGTAAGCTAGTTGCTAGTTGCTGCTGCAGACACTTATTCTTTTCTTCAGCCTTATCCTCTCCCAAGGCTTAAATAGTCTTGTTACCCGGGAACGGGATTGCTGAGTCCTCTGTGGCTCATAGTTACTTCACCACACCAGATGCAGGTCCAGTTGTGAGCTATCCAGGTGATGGCACCGAGCTAGACTGGGAGTACGACGAGGAGCGTAGTCGATACTATGTTCGTTATCCTGATGATCAGTAGTGGAGACTTCTACTAGGATTCGATCCGACCTGTGGATTTTATTTAAGTTTGGTATCTTGACATTTGGATTTTGCCCTTAGAGGGTTGTGATATTCTTAATGTATGATGTTTGAGACATGTATTGTATTTGTGTGACGTGGCGAGTGTAAGCCAACTATTTTATGTTTACAATTCCCCTCTTTTACATGAGATGTGCAAAGATTACCAAACTTGAGATCATTCTAGGATGGACTTATGCCTTTAAGTCGTGCCTCGACACGTAGGAGGTATAGTTCCATCCTTGGCATTACAAGTTGGTATCAGAGCCTTCTCCGACCTAGGAGCCCCCACTGTTTGATCGAATCGTTGACGGTAGAGTCTAGGCACACACTGAAAATATTTTTAGTCCTATATATTATATCGGAGAGTAGGATTTCTTTGCTTCTCATCCCCTTTCTCTCTGGTGAGGACTCCTGACGACTACTCTTGTCTCTCCTACTTTCAAAAATTGCACCAAATTTTTTTAGGAATCCCGCGAGTATTCTGGGATTGTATCGATGTTCTTGTGACGAGAATATTGTTCTCGATGCCTCCTGACATAAAGGGTTGTGGCAGTGTCCCGGGGAGTTGAGTTCGGGGTATTGTCGTCACAAGCATATCGCGGCAGTACTAAATACTTAAGACGGCCGACATCGAAAATCTCTCCTATACGGCCAGTGGCAAGATAACCCTGACATCACCCAGTACTGGGGAGGTAGTTCGGGAGTATTGCCATAGCTTGTTATAGTGGATGCTTTTCGAATGTCCGAGGTAGACAGTTTCCGAGAAAGACTGGTTATGTGTTGAAGGATTTATACACCTGGATGTAGGTTTAGAGTTGATTCCGCGGTGCTTCCCGTGTAGCCCCCACACCTGATTGCATAACTGGAATCTTTCGGTAATTCATAGGTGGTTTTATCCAGTAGATCGTAGGCATTCTTCCAACGAATGCAGGTTAGTGAGTTCAGGGTTCTACATTGAGTGAAGTGGTATTATGACCGATGTTCCGATCGGGAGTTGCATCTTAAAGGATCCTTGGCTATGCTGATCCGGGGATTGCAAAACCTTTTCGTAACGCGTTCATATGCTTTCAGCACAAAGATGTTAGAACGAAGCTCCTATCTTGTGTTTGTTCCCGTCTGTACCTTGTTGTTTTCTTATTTTACCTTTTGTCCCCTATGTGGCTTCTCGTGAAGACTGATGTTATCATTTAACTGAGAATTTCATTTGTTCCTCTTGTTCGAATGATTTCATTCGTTCCTATTGTTCGAATGATTATTGAGAAGACTTGTTGCAATTCATTCCATTGATTCAGCTTATACCTTCTGTCAATCAATTGCTGATTCGTGGTCATCTCTTTCAGGATGGCTCCGAAAAGGGTTACCAACGCTAACCCAGAGGCGGAAGAGGTCCCAGATCGTCCTCCTTCCCCTCCTCCTCCGTCTGAGGCTTGGAGAGCGATTATGCAGACTACAACTCAGAACACCCAGATGTTGATGCAGATGATGCAACAGATGCAAGCTAATCAAGCTAATCAGGGTGTTCCAGGGAATCAAGGCAACTTCCTCAACCAGCAGCACCATGCTACTCTCAACCAGTTCTTGGCCAATAATCCAAAAGCTTTCAGTTACTGTGTCGACCCTCTTGATGCTGAAGATTGGTTAACCGACATAAAGAAGCATTTTGAGTGCAGTAACGTGAAGGAAGAGGACTATGTGAAATTTGCAGCCTTCCAACTCAAAGACCAAGCAGCTGACTGGTGGCAGTAGTACAAAGACTCCAGGCCAGGTCGTGTGATCTCTTGGGAGGATTTCTGCAAGGACTTTCGCTCTCACCATATTCCTACAAGTGTCATCGAGGGCATGCGTGAGCAATTCCGCAACCTGAAGCAGGGCTCTATGACAGTCTATCAGTATAATGTCAAGTTCCAAAACCTCGCCCGCTATGCTAAGCAAGACATTCCAGATGCTAAGAGCAAAATCTACCAGTTCCGTGGAGGTCTCAAAGATGAACTTCAACTTGCTCTCACCTTGTTCGAGCCCGATGAATTCGACAAATTCTATAACATGGCTTTGAAACAAGAAGCAGCTCAGCTTAAGATGGAGGCTTCTAAAAAGAGAATTCGAGATGCCGTTCACTCTTCCTCATCGTCTCAGTTGGCTGCGAAACAACAGAAATTCTGGCTTCCTCCTCCTCCAGTGATTCGAGCTCCTTACAACAACTCCAACAACAAGAACTCTAGTGGACGTGGTTTCTCCCACCCACCCAACCCGAGCAATCAGTCGAAGAAGCAGTTTCAGTACCAAGGCTCCAAGTCAAGTGGTTCTCATTTCCGTCCTCTCTCAGAAGTGACTTGCAACAAATGCACTCAGAAAGGTCACTATGCCAACAGATGTCCGAACCCGAAGCGTCTTCCACCTCCTCCACCTGTGAGTTCAGCTATTGTCAGGCATGATCCAAAGGCAGCAAGGGTCAATCTGATGAGTGCAGCGCAAGCGGAGAATTCTTCTGATGTCATTTTGGGTAACCTTCCAGTGAACTCTTTTCCAGCTAAAGTGTTGTTTGATTCGGGTGCTTCATGCTCTTTCATGTCATATCCATTTGCATCCAAGCACGATGTTGTCACCAAAAATCTGCCATGGGAGTTAACAGTTATTTCTCCGGGGAGACGAATGCACTCCAGTGTTTATGCTCCGGATGTTTCTATTCGCATGGGTGATTATCGATTTTTGGCTTCTCCGGTGGTTCTTGGTAATTCTGACATCGACCTCATCCTCGGAATGGATTGGCTTTCTCAGCATGATGCTCACATTGATTGTGCACAGAAGAAGTCAAGATGACTCATCCTGATGAAGATGTGATTATCTTTGCCTCCAGGGATAACACTATCAGGATTTTCTCTCTCAATGATAAGGGCGAAATTAATGCCATATCTCAAATTCCGGTGGTGAACGAATATCAAGACGTCTTTCCTGAAGAACTTCCAGGCATGCCTCCACACCGTCAGGTGGAATTCGTTATTGAACTCGAGCCGGGTACTGAGCCAGCATACCGGCGTCCGTACAAGCTCTCTCCGGATGAATTGAAGGAATTGAAGAAGCAGCTTGATAAACAGGAGAGTATGGGTCTCATCAGGCCTAGTACGTCTCCTTGGGGCTGTGGTGTCTTATTTGTCAAGAAGAAAGATGGCACGGAGCGTCTCTGTGTTGATTACCGGCCATTGAACAAGAAGACAATAAAGAACAAATATCCGCTCCCCAACATCAACGAACTCTTCGAGCCGCTCAAAGGAGCTAAAGTGTTCTCTAAGCTCGATCTCCGAATGGGCTATCATCAAATTCGCATTCGCGAGGAAGACATCCCTAAGACGGCCTTCAGAACGAGCTACGGTTCATACGAGTATACTGTCATGTCTTTTGGTCTCGCCAATGCTCCTCCTACCTTTTCAAGGATGATGCATTACATCTTCAACCCCTATACCGGCGAGTTTGTGCTTGTGTATCTGGATGATATTTTGGTGTTTTCCAAGAATGAAGAAGATCACGAAAAGCACTTACGTCTGGTTCTTGATCGACTCCGAGAGCATAAGTTCTATGCCAAGTTCTCCAAGTGCGAATTTTGGCTCGATAAGGTTTTGTACCTGGGCCACATCATCTCAGCTGACGGTATTGCGGTTAATCCCGAGAAAGTTGAAGCAATTGTCAACTGGGAAGCTCCTCAGAACGTCAAGCAACTCCGCAGTTTTCTGGTTCTTGCCAGTTATTGCAGAAGGTTCGTTGAGAACTTCTCCAAGATTGCCAAGCCTCTTTCCAACTTGCTTCAGAAGAATGTCAAATACTTTTGGTCTCCAGAGTGTGAAGTGGCATTCAAAACTCTCAAAGAAAAGCTCGTCTCTGCTCCAGTTCTGACTCCTCCAGATGAGTCCAAGCCCTATGAAGTATTCTGTGATGCTTCTCTTCAAGGTCTTGGTGGTGTGCTTATGCAAGATAAGAGAATTGTGGCATACACTTCTCGTCAGCTCAAGCCAAGTGAGAAGAACTATCCCACACATGATCTCGAGCTAGCAGCTGTGGTACATGCTTTGATTACGTGGAGACATCTGTTGTTGGGTAGAAAGGTCGACATCTTCACTGATCACAAGAGCTTGAAGTACATCTTCACACAGCCGCATCTGAACCTCCGCCAGACTCGTTGGGTTGAAATGATCCAAGAGTATGATCCCAGCATTGAATACACTCCTGGCAAGGCGAATGTGATTGCAGATGCTTTGAGCAGAAAGGCATATTGCAACAGCCTTCTTATCAAGCCGTGCCAGCCTGAGCTTTGTGAAGCATTCAGGAAGCTCAACCTCCAAGTTGTTCCACAGGGTTTTCTTGCAAATCTTCAAGTTGCTCCTACCTTGGAAGATCAGGTCCGTGAGGCCCCAACTCAGGGATACCATGGTGAAGAAGGTGAAACATGGTATTGCAAAGGGCACTCCAAAATACAAGTGCTTTCGTGTTGATGAGAGAGATACCTTGTTCTTCGAGGACAGACTCGTTGTTCCCAAAGGTGATCTTAGGAAGCTCATAATGGAAGAAGCACATGATTCTCTCCTTTCCATTCATCCTGGCAGTTCCAAGATGTACCAAGACCTCAAGCAGTCTTACTGGTGGACACGCATGAAAAGGGAGATTGCCCAATTCGTGAATGAATGTGATGTTTGCAGAAGAGTGAAATCAGAACATCAACGTCCAGCCGGTCTTCTCCAACCTCTTCCGATTCCCGAGTGGAAGTTCGACCATATTGAAATGGACTTCGTCACTGGTTTTCCTAAATCCAAGCGAGGAAATGATTCTATCTTCGTGGTGATTGACAAGCTTACCAAAGTCGCTCACTTCCTGCCAGTCAAAGAATCAATCAATGCAGCTCAATTGGCAGAGCTGTACACTTCCAGAATTATGTCCTTACATGGCATTCCTCAGGTCATCTCCTCAGACCGTGGAAGTTTGTTCACATCCAGGTTCTGGGACTCCTTTCAGTCCGCCATGGGCACTAAGATCAGGTTCAGCACTGCTTTTCACCCTCAGACTAGTGGTCAAGTCGAGCGAGTGAATCAGATTCTAGAAGACATGCTCAGAGCCTGTGTCATATCCTTCGGCATGAAATGGGAAGACTGCCTTCCATTTGCCGAGTTCTCTTACAACAACAGCTTTCAAGCAAGTGCAGGCAAAGCACCGTTTGAAATCCTCTATGGCAGAAAGTGCCGTACCCCTCTCAACTGGTCTGAAAGAGGCGAACGTCAACTTCTTGGCAATGACTTGATCTCAGAAGCCAAAGAAATGTGCAAAGTCATACATGAGAATCTCAAGGCCGCTCAGTCGCGTCAGAAGAGCTACTATGACGGCAAGCATCGTGATTTGGCATTCAACATTGATGATCATGTTTATCTCCGTGTGTCTCCGATGAAAGGCACCCAAAGATTCGGTATCAAAGGAAAGCTTGCTCCTAGATACGTCGGGCCTTTGAAGATTCTTGGCAAAAGAGGCGATCTAGCCTATCAACTTGAGCTCCCTTCCAACTTCCCCAATGTTCATGATGTGTTCCATGTGTCTCAACTCCGCAAATGCTTCAAGGCACCTGAGCGCATGATTCCGTTTGAGGAGATTGATCTTCAACAAGACTTGTCCTACCGAGAGCATCCCGTTGCTATTCTCGAAGAAAACGAACGCAAGACCCGCAACAAGTCCATCAAATTCTTGAAAGTCAAGTGGTCACATCACACCGACCGAGAGGCTACGTGGGAACGAGAAGATCATCTTCGTTCCGAGTACCCTTCCTTTTTCCAGTCCTAGATCTTGGGACGAGATCTTTTTGTAGTAGAGGAGAGTTTGTAATGCCCCGAATGTAATACTTTCCCTTTTGGGCATATAATATATCTCCGGCTTCATCTATTTCCATTCCGGGTTCTTTGTCTTTCGGGTTTTCGTCGTTTTGTTGTGTGCGTGTGTGGCATTTATTCATATCATGTAGACATGTGCATCGCATTGCATTTGTGTTGTCGGTTGCATCCGGTTCCACGCGTTCCTTCCCGTTGTCCGTTTCGCGTTCCGGAGCTCCCTCACATGTCCGTGGCGTCCCGTAGGCCTACTTTGGTGTTTGGCCGTGTAACGTTACCGGTGTGGCGTGAGACTTGTCGTGTGTTGTTGTTTTGTTGTGTGTAACCCGGCTCTCTAATCTCGTCGCGTTTCGAGTCCGTTTGCTATCCCAACAGTTATTCGTGTGGGTCCATAGTGCCTTCACTTTGTGACCCGAAACACCCCTACAGCAGCCCTCTACCCTCTCCTAGGCCCATCTAAACTTCCCCCGCGATCGGATCCGTCGGATCACGATCGGAGGGCTCCAAACACACCTATCCCCTAACCCTAGAAAACTGCTATATAATAGACCCCTAGGTCTATTTTTAGCATCCTAGCTTCTTCCCCACTTCTCCCCCTCTTTTTCCTCCCAGATCCAGCCACCAACTGCCACTTGGAGCCCCTTCCTCGAGCTCCCGCCGCAGAACGGGGCGATCTCCCAGGCTCCCGATCGGATCCCTCGATCCACGCGGGTCAACGCCCGCTCGAACTCCCTCCGCTCGATTCTCTCGTCGCGATTGCCTCCTCACCCCGCGGTCCAGCTGGAGGCTGGACCACATCGCCCGTCGCCAGGCCCGCAGCGCCTCCGCTCGGCCTTCCTCCCTCGACAGGCCCGAGCGCCGCGGACCACTTCCCCGTCGCACCCCACCGCACCGCCTCCCTCGAGCCTCCTTCGCCATACCAGGCCGCGCACGCCCCGGCCCACCTCCTTCGCGCCCCTCCGCTCGCCTCCCGCGCCGCAAGGGGCCCAGCCAGCCAGCCAACCGCGGATCCACTCCACCGCAGCACCGATCGGCCGGGCCGCAGGCTCCCGCGGGCCACCTCCACCGCGCCCTTCCACCGCAAGCCTCCAGGCCGCCTCCTGGGCCTCGCTCCTCCGCGGGCCGTCACCATCTCCGCCGCCTGGGCCACACCACGCGGGCCTCCGCCTCCCGACCGGGCCGCCGCCCTCCAGGCCGCCGCAGCCGCCGCGCGGGCCAGATCTGCCGAAGCCCCGGGCCCGATCTGCCTCCTCCGGCCCGTTTTCTCAGATCTAAGGTTGTTTGCAATAACCCTAAGTCCCAGATGTTTTGATCTGTGATGCAATGTTCAAACTGCTCTAACTTTTTATGTGGATGTCCGTTTCGCGCAAATAGCATGTCCAGACGTTCGTGGTGATTAGCACTACGTTTCATCATTTTGTGTCATGCATGTTAGAGATCATCTAGGTGCTTGTTTTTCTGTTGCAATAGTGCATCGTGATAAAAACTGCTGCTATGTGATGTTTTTATGCCATCTTTGCTATGTGATAACTTTTAGCTCGTTTGTCCGAATGATGCAAATGACATGTCCACGTGTTCGTCTTGCCATGCTCTACATGTTGTTTGTGTTAGGTTGCATGATAGATTTATTCTTGCCATGTATATCTTCGTTGCAAAGTGCCATGTGGCTGTGATGTTATTTCACTTGTTATGAAATGCCATCTTGTTGAGCTCGTTGCTATCGTTGTGTTTATCTCCATGATGCATGCTTGTATGTTTCGGGATCACCATCATGTGTACTTTGATGTGGTGCTTGCCACTTGCCATGTTTAGTTTCGAGGTGGCTTAAACTTGCTCTTTTAGATGCCATGATGAAACTGCTGTTTTAGCACTTAGTGGTTTTTCACTAAGTCTGAAATCTGTAACGTTCCGATGCCATGTTTGCTTGCTGCTCTAGGACAAACCATGATAGTTTTGGAGTGGATCTTGATTGTTCCTTGTAGTATATATTGTTGGCTTTCCATTCATGTTCTCACATGTTTATTTAAGTGGCTGTAGCATGTTTATCTTTTGCTCCAAAGTTTCAATAAAATTCTGCTGTCAGAATTTTATTGTCAAGTTCAATATGTCCAAGCTTGTTGCTATTGATCCGTGGCTCCTTTGGGGGTGCACCTTTGGACTTATTTGCTGTAGGATATGTCTAGTTTATGTTCATGTCCTTTGCCATGATGTTTGAGTGCTGTAGCTTAATTATTTTGTGCTCCGAAGTTGCTATGTTGCTGTAATTTTCAGCTTTCGCTCATTTCTTGTTTCGGGCATAACTTTTAGCCCGTAACTCCGATTTCAGCGAGTCTTATATGAAACTTGATTGATTTTATGCGTAGATTCATAATATATTATTTTTATCATATTTTAAGGTGTTTTGGTTGAGTGCTATTTTCCGTGCTCCGTGTGCATCCTTAGTGCATCCTTCATGCAGCCATCATTTTCGAGTGCGCATTACATCTTGTTGATTCGTGCCTTGTGTGATTGTATTGTTTAGAGCCGGAAGCTGGGTCCGAGTACGAGTACGAGCACGAGGTTACCAACGAGGTTGAGCACGAGGACCCTTCTTACGATCCGAACAACTTCTCTTCAGGCAAGATGACCGAACCCCGATAACATTACTATCTTTTCCTATTGCTAGTAGTTCCGCTCTATAGCTTTGCCTCGATGCCCATGTTCTTTCATGTCAGCCTCCTACTTGTAACCATTACCATGTTTAACCACCCTACCTATGCAAACCGGTGCTTGGCTAAGTTCGCTTCGCTCAGCCCTTCTTATAGCATTGCTAGTTGCAGGTGAAGATCGAAGATGCTTGCTTCATGTTGAAGTTTGTTGGGTTATATCACACTATATAAATGCTTAAAATGAAATCAACTATATATTGGCAAGGGTAGAAGGCTAAGCCTTTTGCTTGGTGATTTGTTCCACTCATGCCGTTAGGAACCGTATAAACCAGTGTTATGTTCCTTGATTATGCGTTCCTAACACGGTTGGGGTGTATGGGACCCCCTCGATAAACAACTAAGTGCTATGTCTTTTCCAGCAAGTCCCAACATTGGTACTATTTGCCTAATAACAAACTAAACTTGCATAGGGAGTTATAAACCCTTTTTCTTAATCAACAACCCCGGGCCAGTGCTCCACATGAGTGTTGGTCCGAACTGGGGGTCCTGCAGGGCCACCTCGAGGAAACTCAAGGTCTGGTAAAAACCTGTAGCATCGCCCATCCGGTCGTGGCCTGAGACGAGATACGCTCGGCTACTATCAGGGTGTCGGCACGCCGGGAGAATTTGCTGGATTAGCCTTACCTTAGTTCAGAGTATCTTGAGCACGGGATTCCGAGAATACTCGGGTCTTCCCACTTTGGAGTTGCGACTCCGCGGATCATGGGCTTGTAATGGGTCAAGTTGGAACACCCCTGCAGGGTTATGAACTTTCGAAAGCCGTGCCCGCGGTTATGTGGCAGATGGGAGCTTGTTAATATCCGGTTGTAGATAACTTGACACAATGTTACAGTACACTACCAGTGTGTGTACCGTGACTGTCAATTTCCGAATTGGGATTCGGGAGTTGAACACGGTGGGGTTATGTTTGTTGAGCTTTAGCTAGGATCACTTCGTGATCATCTCTCGACCGAGGCTTTCTCTTCTCGCACTCTCTCACGTAAGCTAGTTGCTAGTTGCTGCTGCAGACACTTATTCTTTTCTTCATCCTTATCCTCTCCCAAGGCTTAAATAGTCTTGTTACCCGGGAACGGGATTGCTGAGTCCTCTGTGGCTCACAGTTACTTCACCACACCAGATGCAGGTCCAGTTGTGAGCTATCCAGGTGATGGCACCGAGCTAGACTGGGAGTACGACGAGGAGCGTAGTCGATACTATGTTCGTTATCCTGATGATGAGTAGTGGAGACTTCTACTAGGATTCGATCCGACCTGTGGATTTTATTTAAGTTTGGTATCTTGACATTTGGATTTTGCCCTTAGAGGGTTGTGATATTCTTAATGTATGATGTTTGAGACATGTATTGTATTTGTGTGACGTGGCGAGTGTAAGCCAACTATTTTATGTTTACAATTCCCCTCTTTTACATGAGATGTGCAAAGATTACCAAACTTGAGATCATTCTAGGATGGACTTATGCCTTTAAGTCGTGCCTCGACACGTAGGAGGTATAGTTCCATCCTAGGCATTGCATGTATACAGCAAGGTTAACTTTCTCAAACATGCATGAAACCAGTGCCATTGGAAAGATTGGATTTTTCTGATCATTTTTCATATATAAATCTTTTCCATCTGAGCTACTGTTGAATTTATATGATTTTTTGAAGTTTAGGCATTTTCTGGAATTTCCTGAATTATTTTAAATCTAAAAATCCCAGAAAATCCTTTACTGCGTCAGCATGACATCATGCTGACGTCAGTCAGTCAACAGGGCGGCCTAGGTCAAACCTGACCAGTGGGACCCACTGGTCAGTGTCACAGTTAACTAATTAGCTAATTAGAATTAAATTAACACTTAAACTAGGTTTGACTAGCAGGCAGGGCCCACATGTCAGTGACCCAGGGGGGTCAAACCTGTGGTCAAACAGGCCCAACTCGCCGGCGTTTAGCCGCCGGCGAGGCGAAACACGGCGGTGAGGTGCGGGTTTCATGCTCCGGGTGCCAAATCGACGGCGGAGCACACCTACGGGTAGCTGGAGGCAAACCGCATCGAATGGAGGTGGTGGCTGGCCTCAGGGTCGCCGGAGATGACGTCGGCGACGAGTCCAGCGGCTGCCGGAGTTCGGCGAAGTCGAAAATGACGGTGCAGTGCTCGTATAGGAGCGTGGAGTGGTCCTACAGCACCTACGCGTGACAGTGAAGCTGATAGGCACGTTGGCCGGACCATTGGATGGCCGGAGCCTCGTCGGCGACGAGCTCCGCGGCGGTGCGTGCAGGTGAGCTTCGTGCGGTGCGTTCCAGGGTAGTAGAGAGCCAACGGAGAGGGGGGGGACGAAGCTGGGCTCACAGGGGTTGCAGCAGATGCCGGAGCGAGCTTGGGGGCGGTCGGAGCTGAGCGGGACGGCGAGGGGGATCTCCGCGGCCGGAGTTGGGGAAGAAGGGGTCGGGGCATCTCCAGGGCGGGCGAGCGCTCGGGGCTCGGCCTGCTCGATGTAGTCGAGGACGGCGGAGACGACGGACATGGCGACGGGGCTCAGGGACGACGGTGGGCGCGGCTACTACGACGGTGCGAGCACGGCGGCGTCGGCCATGGTGCGGGGAGGGCGAAGGAGAGGAGCTGGGGAGAGTGGGGAGTCTCTGCGAGGTCGGGGGCGAGGTGGACGACCGATCCAAGCCTCCAGGGCGGCGAGGGGAGGAAGCAGGGCGGCGGCAGCTGCGTGGCACGCGCTGCGGCCGCCGTCGAGCACCTGCCTGCCTGCCTGGCCGAGCCAAGCAGCTCGCTGGAGCGGCAGCTGGGCTGGGCCGGCAGGTGGGTCGGGTGGGCGTCAGGTAACCTTTCTCTCTCTCCCTTTTCTATTTCCTTTTCTGTTTCATTACTTTTGCAACTTTGTTTAATTAATAAAAATGCCAGAACATTTTTATAACTCATAAAACTTGTCATGCCCACTGTATATAATATGAACAGCATGGAACATTATAGTTTATGATTATTTGAGCATTTAAAATATTTTATAGCATTTAAATGCCCAAATGCAAATACCATATGATTTAATCCAGAGACCTTGGATGTCCTAGAAAATTGTGCACCATTTTTGGCAGAGGTTTAAGACCAAGGCAGAAATGATGGACATTTTTGAAGGGCATTTTGGGTACATTGGAAAAGATTTTATCAAACCCTAGTTGTTAGAAGAGGGGTGATGGGGTTTCTGTCATTCCCATTTCAAGTTTCTTTGATAAGTAAACATGATGCACACTCTAGCTAGTCCTAATGCAAGTGCTAACTAGGGATGTGACAGGATGTTAATATGGAATCTGGTCCAGTTGCAACGTTCCAGGTTCATGAGTACCTAAGGCCTATGGTAAAACATCTGACGTTAAGATACATGATTTGATAGTTATTCGAGGATGATGAACAACACATCTTTCTTTGGAGTAACTCTATTTCACGTGATTTCTGAAAATACAGTTATGTGATTTATATGAAAATGACTCGATTTTTGACAAATTTGAATGTTGTCGAAGTGGCGATGGGTTGCGAGTAGCAACTGGTTCTTACAGGTAGGTTGGTATGCTCAGCTCCGTTGTAGTACAACTTCATTTCCTTCACGGAATTAATGGTTCGTTAATCTGTGTGCTCCTTCAACAATATTTTCCGAGTGTTAAATTGTGGTGCTGGTGGCAGTGAGGTGACAACGCTTAAGCAACTCGAAACCCCACAATGTAATTCCTCTTTTCACATCATCCAGTGTATGTTTGCTGCTACTATGTGTGCTTGTGAAATTGATTGTTTGTTTACAGGCTTCTTGATTCCATCATTTTTCCTACTTGTGCAGAAGGCAGATTCTGAATCTTGCACGGCCTGCGAGATCTCTAAGTAGTTTGACAAGGGTTGTTAGACGAGGTTAGCTTCATTGCAGCTATTTATGCTTAGTCATTGAACTCTAATTTGTGTAATACTATAGGTACTCATCAAGTTTTTTTCTCTATGCAGGAACACATATAAGATAATCAGCGTGTTTTCACAAGCTAGGATTAAAGGCAACGACGAGAGAGGAAGATAAAGGATAACTTGAAAATTATATAATATATGCAAGGTACGTGTCGTATGACCGTCTCATTTTTTTGGTCTACTCCATAGCTGGAATGTGATTATTTACGACGAAGAAAACCTCGTATAGTATAGTAGTGCGCGTATGGATGGAGTTATACTATACGAGGTGTTATATTATGCGAGGAACGGAATGTCTGAAGACATCACCTGCCGGTCTTTGAGTACGTTGTGAAGCTGCCATGGTCCAACACAAAAGTACTCCGGTTCACATGGAGCAACAAACCTGGTCCAAACTGGTATGGCCTTCTGCGAGTAAAATTTAGATAGATGGAAAGATGAATATACAACCAACATAGTTAGTGGATATTGATATTAATTACTATTTAAACTTAAAAAATATAAGAGATAATGTCAACTGATCATCATTTGCACGGGCATTAAAACATAATATGGCCTAGCAAGCAACTAAACAACACTTTATTTTAGGTATTCATCAATGCAGCAGTCCTCCTTAGCCACCAATAAATCTCAACGCTGCTCTAACATGTTCTGGAATGTTATCCTTTGCTTCATTCTCCCTGACCATTAGTATATGGACCATTAGTCGCTTCCTGAGACTTTGTGGATCCTTCAAATTATGCATAAAAAAAGTCAGAAGATATATTTAGCAAATATATGAAAGATGTAACCTCATTAAAAATTCACTTACGTCAGTCCTAGACATGTTATGAACCATGTCATTACCGATGGTTTCATACAGCTGGGCCATCTCCTGTAGTACTTTGAATCCGGAGTCCATGCTGTCATAAAAAACACCATATTGTAATAGCTATAGTAGCGCATGCACTAATACAGAAGCCAAACTTAGAATAGTACCGCCGAGGTGATACATGAAAGTTCTCTTGTTCGGGCCATTCCACAAATTGGCTGTTCCTATCAGGGGCCTCCCGTTGCAAGACAAAGCTGAATTCTTGTTTGTCTAAAAGGGCTTGCCTCTTAAGTTCAGTGTCATGGAAGTCCTCATCAAAATGAAATACAGACTAGTTCGAATAATCTATAACGATAGTCCTCTCCATTTCCATGTTGACTGCTAAAAGACCATAGGCTGAATCCACGAACGACAGTGGGAGAAGATACTACATTTGGTAGACAAAGGTAAATGGCCAACAAAGCCACAAAACTAATTTATAAGAATGAGAACACTTACAATTGTAGGGGTGTGAAACACGTCATATCTTGGAAAAGGCTCGAGCACAACATTGTTAATCAGCAGAGAGGTGCGATGTTCTTGGCTTAACCAAGACTGCCTTAGCGCCTGTGCTTGCTCATGGAATCCCAAATTGAAAAATGTGTCTTTCCAACAGAGCTGGTGTCTGTGCTTCGCTCTGCTGCGTCGATAGTTATTTTACGCACAGCAAGATTGAAGCATAACGGATGGACAAGTCCATCCCCTCGGATGGTGTCTCGGATGATACGTAGGCTAATCTCGATAGGGAATGGGTACAAGCTCCTAATCCATATTGTGCTGTAAAAAGTAAGAACAAGGTTCATAACAGTTATGACTGATAGTAACCGCAAAATAAACGATAAAAGTGTCTCGGGGAAACTGATCGCCCATGAACACCTATGGGACCGGAGCCCCTTTTCGGTACGGCAGGGGGGCGGAGGATGCACAAAGAGCAGATCGAGACGAGCACACGAGCAGTTTACCCAGGTTCGGGCCGCACGGATGCGTAAAACCCTACTCCTGCTTTGGTTTCGTATTATGTTCTTGCTCGGGAGCAAGGAGAGCTTCAGTATACTCTAACCGCTAGCTAGACCGAGCGTGGATAATGATCGATGTTCCGAACCCCCTCTACGTTGCGCATGGGCCTCCTTTTATAGGTCAAAGGGGTCACCGACAGGTGGCAACACAGATGGGGGTAAAAATGTAAAATGGGTGGTAGTTGGAACAGTGTTTGTATAGTGCTCTATACCTAACCCTGACGGCAGGGGACAAGGGCATTAAATGCCCGTCGCCGTCGCCCAAACAGTGCAAAAAGTGGCCGTCAGGGGCGCCACCGTCCGCCACGACGGTGGCCTTATCATCGCCACTTGCCACCGTGTTCCCCTGGCTCCACAGCCTTCCGCCATGTGCGCCTGGAAGGGTCCCAGGGCGACACGTGGGTGGATGCGCTGGAGCGTGGGTAATGAGTGGAAGCTTGCCGCGGCGAGTGCCTTGCCGCGGTCGCTATCTTGTCGCGCCTGGGAGCTTGTCGCTCACCGGGCCTTGCCGGGACGCGCGGCGCGTCGCGGCAAGCTCTCTTGAGGTGCCTTGGTTGGCCTTCCCGGCAAGCTCCTCTTGCCGGGGTCTCGTGTCTCGAGTGATTCTGTGCCTTGAGTGGCCTTCCCGGCAAGCTCCTCTTGCCGGGGTCTTGTCTTCTGGACTTGGATACTTTGTTCTTAAATGGCTCCAAAGGAACCACGAGGGGTCTTGGTTGTCGCCTGGTAAGCCTTGCCGCGGGACGCTGCAACTGCCCGTGTACAAGTTCGGGATACTAAGGTACCCCTACTTTAGTACACCGACAGGAGCCCCCGGGCCTGGGCCATACACGGTGCCGAGCGCTGTTGGGCCAGGCCCAAAACAGTCCACGGGCACGCGCGGCCTGCGGCACGCCGTATCCCACTCCGTATCCACCGCGCCCTCCCCTAACGGCATGCGTCAATCGCGGCGTCGTGGGAGAGATCGTGGCCTGTTTCTTTAATGGGAAATGCGGAACGTCCCCCTCCCCCCCTTAAAAGCAGGGGAAACAGGGGCAGTTCTTTCCATTCGCCTGTTGCTTCTTCAATCCTCAGAAACCTCCGCCGCTCCCCTCCTCCCCGAAGGTCGAATGAGAGCAGCGCTCCGCCCCCTCCGCCGTCACTAGCATCACCAGCGCCGTCGACCTCCCCCACCGTCCCCGCCATGGCTCCGAAAGGTGAGAAGGGGAAGGCCGCGAAGTCCGCCGAGGCACTGCGGCTAGCAGCAATGCGGAAGAAGATGGCGGTCTTTCCGCCAAAGATTGACGCGGAGGAGCTGAGGGATTCCTTCTACCTTTTCTGGTCGAGGGAGACGAAGGCGCATCCGCGCACCAAGGTACTCCCCGCCGTAGCCTGCGAGATGTTCCCGACCGGCTACGCCTTCTTTGCCCTGTTCTTCTACTGCGGGCTCTGCCCGCCCTACTCTGAGTTCTTCTGCGACATCATGAACACCTACGGGTTCCATCTCCTTGACTTCACCCCCAACGCCGTCTTGACCATGGCCGTTTTTGCACATCTGTGCGAAAACTTTGTCGGAGTCTACCCCAATGTAGCTCTTTTCCGCCATTACTTCACGCCTCGAGTCGAGGCAGGGTCGCCTTTGTCCGGCGGCGTCTCCTAGATCTCGAGGACGCACAAGAAGGAAGCCTATCTGGAGGGGGAGCTCCGCGGCAAGTGGGATGAATGGAGGGCCAATTGGTGTTGGATCGTAGAGGATGACCCGCAGCCATTCACTTCCTGGCGCCAAGCCCCAGTAGTACGCGGCAACGACTGGAGCGATTTGGCCCCGGTGGATAGCAGATTGAAGATTGCCACTACCCGGATTCTTCGCCTTAGGCACGCCAAGCTCACTGTAGGCGCAGTCGGAGCAGACTTTCTCCGCCGCCGCATCGCCCCCTTGTAGGAGAGGAAGAGGGCCGCCTGGGAGTTCGAGAACGCGGCAGATATCATGAGGCTGTGCCCGGGCCTCAATTATAACTTCACTGTCCTAGAGCTCAACGCGATGCTCCAGGCGTTGTTCAAGTATGACTCCGACCATCCCGAGTGGTTTATGTTGCCGGCGGGCGTAGTTCCGCTGTGCAACAACTCGTCGCTCAGCGCCATCCGTGCAGTGATGCTGCTGTACGATTCCCACGGGATCGACCCCACTTGGCAAGAGCCTTCCGACGAAGCTGTGCATGCGTTCTTCGACAACTTGGTGGAACAGCCAGTCAACTCCGACGAGAACAAAGGCCTCACCCGCGACACCACTGACCAAGAGATGGCGTATATTGCCACCAGACTGGAAGAGGCGGCGGCGGCCAGGGCCGCGGGCGAGTTCGGGTACACTGTGGAGGAGGCGGAGGCAGCGGAGGCGACAAGCCTTGCCGAGCAGGAAGAGCTTCGCAAGGCGGGGAAGCTTGCCGGGCAAATTGCCGGGACAAGTGAGCCCACCGAGCAGGGCGTCGAGTCGAGCGGGCCCGCCGAGCAGGGTGCCGGGTCAAGCGAGCCTGCCGAGGACTCGAGCGGCTCGCTGGAGATCGACTCCTCCTCCTCGTCCTCGGGCAGCTCGCCACCACCAGCAAGTCCTCCAGCTCCGACAAGGAGGCGTCTTCGCAAGGCCGCGGACGTGACGGAGTGGCAGGCGGGCCAACAGCCACGGCGCCACGCGGCACGCGCCACCGCGACAAGCAAGGCCGCCACGGGAGCACCTCGCGCTTCTGCAGCGGCTGGAGGGGGGTCTTCCCGAACTGGCGCCTCTGCTCCTGCCGCCCCTCACGCCTCGGCGGCAACCGGAGCGGGGTCTTCTCAGACCACCGCCCCTGCTCCCGCCAAGCGGCCAAGGGAGCCTACTCCCCCGCCTCCTCGCGCCGGGACGCGCGAGCCAGACTTTGACTTCTCCGCGCTCAGTTCCGACGAAGAGGAAGGAGAGTAAGTCTTCGCAATTCTTGTTTTTCTTTGATTTTCTGTTGCTTTTGTCTTGCATCTCTTTCGCCTAACTCTGAACCTGTTCTCTTTTCAGAACTCTGGCTCAAAGGGCAGCGAAGAGGGCCAAGGTCCCGGTGATCGTCATCGAGGACAAGCCCGCCGCGACAGCAGGGGGCGCGCCTGAGACAAGCTTGCTGGACCCGGCAACTGTTCTTCGGAGCAGCCCCCAGCGTAAGTGTGGTTCACTTTCCGCTTGTCGGGCGCGCATGGGTCTTCCATGCTTGTTGATATCATGTTTGTTGACTTGTGTAGAAGCAGAGCAGCAGCATCAGGACCGCCAGGAGACCGCCCCCGACGTGCCGCACGCCTCGACCACACCGCCAAGGGGAGGCTCTCGGGCAAGGGCGAGTCCTCCGCCAAGGACGGATTCTCCGCCAAGGGCGAACACTCCGCCAAGGGCGAGCTCTCCGGCGAAGGATGGCACTAGTGGCCCTCTGCCGGCGGGAGCGACGACCACGCCGCCGAGGGAGAGCTCCCCGGCAAGTAATCTCACCGAGGAGCCGGCCCGCGCAGGTAACCCCTTTGCTTCATTCTTCCCTTGGACCTTTCTTCTTCTGAATTTCTTCTTTTTGGATATTTGCTTGACTGTTTGTCTTTTCTTTTCCTCCGTGAGACCCGTCCGTAGCCGAGCCAATGGAGACGGAGGTTGTCGTTGACGACGCCGCCGTTGCCGAGGAGACGGTTGGCGCAGACGATCCCACCGCCGCAGAGGCCGGCGATCGCACTGACGGCACTGGGGCCGCAGGAGCGCCAGGCGCTACGTCGACCGCCGAGCCCTCCGCCGCAGCCGCAGCCCCCAGCTCCGACGAGCCCGAGCCAAGCGCCTATCTAAAGGCCGGCGACGACGTCTTCATCCAGCTCCCGTGGGTGTCTATGTCCAGGGCGCCCGTCGAGGGAGAGGTCTTCGACGGAGAGGTGCTGGCCTCTGCTGGGCTTAAGCTTGTCGACGCACCGAGCAGCAGCAGCGGCGAGTCGGAGGAGGAGCGGCTGCTGCGGAAGCTTCTGTCCCTTTACCGCGCCCGTCAGGCCAAGCTGGAGTCCCGTGAGGCTCTGGCCGCCAAGGCGGGAGTTGACTTGGAGAAGCGCGCAGAAGAGCTCTGGGCCGCCAACCAAGCGGCTCTCCAGTCCTTGTCGGAGGAGCGGGAGCAGCTTGCCGAGGCGCAGCAGGCCTTTATCCTGGAGAAGGCCGAGGTGGAGGAGCAGCAGCGGCTTGCCGCTGAGCAGTTATCCACGCTGGAGGGTGAGTTGACGCAGCGGAAGGTCAACCTCGATGGTCACGAGGAGGAACTTGCCGCGCGTGAACGATCTCTTGGCGGAGCTCTACAGGAAGCAAGGGATGCTGCTGCAGCTGCCGAGACCGCCAAGAGGGAGTTGGAGACGAGGGTGGCTCAACTGGAGGCCAACCTCAAGACGAGCGGCGAGGAGGTTGCCGCACTCAAGCTCGAGAGGGAGAAGGACGCCCACATCCATTCTGAGCTGCAGGTCCGCCTCTCCGAGAAGGGCAAGGAGCTCGCCGTCGCCAAGGACTCCATCGTCGACTTGGAGCTAAAGTTGTCCACTCTTACCACAACGCTGGACGGCGCCAGGGAGCGGGAGACGGCCCTGAAGGAGGAGCTCAGGGCCGAGAAGGTGTTGCTGGACAGTGCGGCCATTTCCCAGAATAACTTTAGGCGGACCGTTGAGCTATTTACGGAAGGCCTTGTCAACGCCGCCGCGGACATCGACATGGAGTTGGCGCAGCTGGGGGCGGAGTATCTCGGGTACTCCACCGACGAGAACCTCCACCCCAGCGCCAAGCTCACTCTGTTCTTCTAGGGCGTGGCAACGGCCCTCCAGCAACTCCGGGAGAAGATCCCGAAGCAGCTGGCGGACGAATAGCGCAGGCTCTGCGCAGGGGCTCTCCAAAAGGTGTTGATGAAGGTGGCCTTCCGCAACCTAGGGCTCAACCTCACCAACGTCCTCATGACCCTGCCGCCCGACGCCGACCAGGAGGCGCTCAAGGCCCTTGTCGCACCCATTGTGGACAAGGTGGACGGGATCAAGAGAGTTGAAGGCGACCGCGCAGACTAGGCTTTTTACTTTCTTCTTTCCTTGTCGCTGCCAACCATGTTATGAACAATAGTCTATTAGAGTTGCCGCAAGTCATTTTGTAATATAACTCTATCTTAGGCGGTTAATGCAACATTATTTCCTTTACTTGACTTCCTTGATTGTATGTTTTTACCCTACGCTTTTTGGGGAACTTGCCGGCGTAGGCACCTTTGCCGCGAGCGCTGAGTGCGGAACTTCAGCAGCCTGCTGGCGGTGTCGTCGCCGGCAAGAAACCTTGTCGCAACCAGTTGCAGCACACTTAAGATGTTGAGCGGGCTCGGAAACAAAGTAAGGGCGCGACACTAGTCGTAGCACACTTAAGCTGTTGAGCAAACTCAAAACAAAATAAGGGCGCAACTGGCTACGAGTTGGTTCCTCCGCGCATAGGTTTTCCATACAAAGCGCGGCCGTTCAAGGAGGATAACTTAAAAATTTAAAATTTTGATTGCTCAAACTTTGGTAACTTAGCTTTTGTGTTGTCTGCTTCCCGGCAAGGCGAGACTTTCTTGAACGACACTAGGTCCATACCAATATCTTCTCTTCCCCCCGGCAAACTTGTGCGCGAGAGAAACTTCTCCTCCTTGAGAAAAAAAGAAGGAAGAGAAAACACAGATATGGGACCTTGCGGCTCGTTATTGCTTACCGGGAGTAGGTGCTGCACAGGGTGTCAGTTGATACATGCAAAAAATAGAAAGCACGAAATGACAAGACGTGCGGGTGATGGCTTCTCGCCCCTCGTTGGTTACCCCAAGTGGAAGGTTTGAGATGTAGCGTAGCGGCAAATTTCCCTTGGCAAAGATACCAAGGATCGAATCCCGTGAGACTCCGAGGGTCGACAAGAAGGTGTCAATAGCGCCAGAAACTTTTGCTTGACAGGACCTGCACACAGATACAAATAACTTTGCTCCCAACGAGTATAGAGAGGTTGTCAATCCCTCCGGCCTTGTCATTTAGAAAGGATCAAACGCAAGAGATAATAGTGATAGGTATGACTGCAGCTAGGAAATAAGAACAGGAAGTAAATAGCGGGTGTGATCAGTGATGATAATATGGACCGGGGTCCCATGATGTTCACTAGTGATGTCTCTCTCCCAAAAGACGATAAAACAGCTAAGCGAGGTAAACAAATTACAGCTGGGCAATTGACAGGATTATGTGCGCAAACCAATGCTAACTATGCTGCAAAGAAAGGTAGAGGCTCTAAGCATGGGCGGTACGCCAAGGCAAGTAGACCGAAATCCATCTGCATCTACTACTAATCATCCACCTTGAGATATCTATCCAGAACATCTCGCTGGTATTAAGTTGCGAGTCCCACCCAAAGTGTAAACTCAAAGCAACAGACAACTGCATTAAAAGAACTTTGCGTAAAGTAAACAATCCTTGCACCCGCAAGTACAAGCACCGTTGTTTTCCCCCTTGTGGCAATAGCACATCCCCTAGACTCATGTTTCTGTCACTCAAGCTAGTCATCGAGGGGCATGAACCCACAATCAAGCATAACGTTCCCTCTTGGAGTAACTACCTACTACTTGGCCAAAGCAATAAATAGCAACGGAGAACATGCAAGAATTACCCAAGAACATAAATATAAAAGAGGTGAATCAAATATATTACTCACACACAATCTGAACATAATCTCATAATCCATCGGATCCCAGCAAACTCAGCAGAGCAACAGCATAAAGATTACATATGTGCCTCGATCATGTAGGGTAGCTCACGAGGTCTAATCGATGAAGAACAAAGAGGGGAGGAGAACATCACATAGCTACTGGTCATGGACCCATGGTCCAAGGGAGACTACTCACAACTCATCCGGGAAGCGTCCATGGTGGTGGAGAAGCTCCCGGTGGTGGTTCTCCCCTCCGGCAGGGTGCCGGGAAGAGTTCTCCTGGTGCTCCCGATCTTGGAAGCGCGGCGGTGGCGGAACAGAGATGAGATCGCGAAAAAGGGT
Source organism: Secale cereale (assembly GCA_902687465.1). Lineage (NCBI taxonomy): Eukaryota > Viridiplantae > Streptophyta > Magnoliopsida > Poales > Poaceae > Secale > Secale cereale. Next base: position 794,006,874 of record LR738715.1, on the reverse strand, counting down.
TCCGTCCTCGAGGGTTTCGGGACGCGTGCAATATATATGCCAAAGGGGGTCACCAGAGGCGGAGGTGGGGCCCCAGGCGCCCCCCTGGCGCGGCCAGGGGTGGGGTCGCGCCGGGTGGCCGCCTGGGCCACCCAAGGCTCCCCTCTGGCCCTGCCTTGGTTTTTCCGGAAGCTCCTGGTACGCTGATTTTTCCTGTATTTTTCCCGGAATTTTTAGGGCACTTTTAATATGGGGAAAACCTGAAATTGAAAAACAGCAGAAAACAGGAACTGGCACTGTGGTGCACTTAGTTAATAGGTTAGTCCAAATATGATCAAAAGTGTATGGAAGTGCATAAATATCATAGCAATATCACACAAAAGAGGCATGGAGCAAGCAGAAATTATAGTTACGTTTTGGACGTATCAGCGGGGCACATAAGCTTTACTGATGCACGGGGTCTGTGCCCGGCTTTGTACAAAGGATTACATGCAACAGCGGCAAGACTTGTACAAAAGGTGGTTGCCGGAGCAGATCACGACAACCGCGCCTTATGGGTAAAACTTACGAAGATGCTCGATGTTCCAGGAGTTGCTCACCGGCAAGCTATCTTCGGTCTCAAGGCGGACAGCGCCGGGCCTAGTGACTCGTTTCACCCGATAAGGGCCTTCCCACTTCGGCGTCAACTTGTTGGAATTCTTGGCGGACTGAACGCGCCGAAGAACAAGGTAGCGTTCCTCGAAACTTCTGGCTTTAACTTTGCGGCTATGGTAGCGACGCAAAGCTTGCTGGTAGCGAGCAGCTCGCACAGCAGCCTGAAGACGGTCCTCCTCAAGGAGCAGTGCGTCATCTTGTCGCAGCTGCTCTTGCTCGAGCTCATCATAAGCGAGCACTCGAGGCGACCCGTATACGAGTTCCGTGGGGAGAACTGCCTCTGCTCCATAGACTAGAGAAAAGGGTGTCTGTCCAGTGGCTCGATTTGGCGTCGTCCTGACCGACAAAAGAACCACTGGCAGCTCCTCGATCCAGTTTCTTCCGCACTTGTGCAGCCTGTCGAAAGTTCTGGTCTTGAGTCCGTGCAGCACTTCAGCGTTTGCCCTCTCCGCTTGACCGTTGCTTCTCGGGTGAGCAACAGAAGCGAAGCAGACCTTGGCGCCAAGATCTTGGACGTATTGCATGAAGGTGCGACTGGTGAATTGTGTACCGTTGTCGGTGATGATCTTGTTAGGGATCCCGAAACGACAAACAATCGACTTGAAGAACTTGACTGCTGACTGTGCGGTCACCTTTCTCACTGGTTCCACTTCCAGCCACTTTGTGAACTTGTCGATGGCAACGTACAAGAACTCAAAGCCCCCGGCTGCGCGGGGAAAGGGGCCGAGGATGTCGAGCCCCCAGACCTAAAATGGCCAGGACAAAGGGATCGTCTGGAGAGCTTGAGCTGGCTGATGTATCTGCTTGGAATGGAACTGGCACGCTTCACACTTGGTTACCTGTGCAGTTGCATTTTGGAGGGCTGTCGGCCAAAAGAAACCTTGCCGGAACACTTTGCCGACAAGTGCTCTTGCGCCAATGTGGTGGCCACATATACCTCCGTGTATCTCTGCCAATAGCTTCTGTCCATCTTCCCGGGGAATACACTTCAATTTCACACCGTTGAGTCTTCTTCTGCACAGTGTGTTGTCCACAAACTGGTACATACTTGACTGCCGGGCTACTTTTTCAGCTTCTTCTTGCTCTTCGGGAAGTTCTCCTGTCTGGAGGAAACGGACGATCTGCTGCGCCCATGCCGGAGCGTGTGGCTCGACGACAAGGACTAAAGGCATATCTGCTGCTGTGGGAACATCCGCTTCTACGGCGAGAACTTGTGTCTCAGCCGGAGCGTGATGTTCCCCGGCAAGCTTGCTGGAACAAGACTTGTCGGGAGCTTCCGCTTCAACGGAACAAGTGATACGTCCAAAACGTATATATAATTTCTGCTTGCTCCATGCTTCTTTTGTGTGATATTGCTATGATATTTATGCACTTCCATACAGTTTTGATCATATTTGGACTAACCTATTAACTCAGTCCACCACAGTGCCAGTTCCTGTTTTCTGCTGTTTTTCTATTTCAGATTTCCCCCATATTAAAAGTGCTCCAAAAATTCCGGGAAAAATACAGAAAAAATCAGCGCACAGGAAGCTTCGAGAAAAACCAAAGTGGGGCTAGAGGGGAGCCTGGGGCAGCCCAGGCGGCCACCCGGGGCGGCCCCACCCCTGGCCGCCCAGGGGGGCGCCTGGGGCCCCCTCTCCGCCTCTGGTGACCCCCCTTCGCATATATATTCTTCGGGTCCTGTCGGGGATATACCCCCGCGGTATGAACCGGCCGGAATTATAACCCGGCCGGACTTGGCGGTTTACACTTGGTGATTCACTGGCGATCCGTTATCACTGGACGGTTTACAAGCAACCTGCCTAAAAGATATTACTCACTGGTAACCCGGCGTATGGATCATGGATGACAAGGCCCAAGGCCCAGAAGGCCGGTTCATATTAATTGTGGGCCGGTTTAATAATAAAGCGCAAGGAATATTCTCCAGAAAGGAAGCAAGACTAGGACTCCTTGCAATAGATCAATCCTAGTCCTACTAGGACTAGTCATGTAAAGCCTCCCCTTCAACATATATAAGGAGGGGCAGGGCTCCCCAAAGAGGACAAGCTTTTTAGACAAACCACAAGCAGACAAGTTTCTAGGGTTAGACACCAAGAGCCGGTTTACCGGCGACACCATGATAATGAGACCTAGCCTCAAACAGCACGTAGGGTTTTTACCGGATGATGTTTCCCGGGGCCCGAAGCTGTCTAAATCCGTGTCTTGCGTCGTGTCTCTCGATTCCACTCAACCCCTTCAAGCTACTACATAGATGCGCACCTCACCACTAAGTCCGTGATCCGGACATCTGACGTGTTAATTCCACGACAGTTGGCGCCCACCGTGGGGCCTGCGCACGATGGTTTCGAGTTCTTGGAAGGCGGCCTCAAGGGATTAAAGGGCTACGCGGTCGGCCGGATGACCAAGAGTCGTCGCGGCCGGATCTACATCGACGACGCAGGTTGGGGACCGGAGGCCGATTCGATCGAATACGGGTACCGGGTTCCCTTCGGCAGCATCCAAGTCTTCATCGGCAAAATCGGTGAACCGGGGCCTGAGCCGGACACCTTCCCCAACATTGTCGAGCCGGCTCGGCGTGCGAGGTCGACCCGGATTCAACCTGTTATGAAGCATGTGTTGGTCGGAGCGATTCACGAAGGACAAGCTGAGGACGGGTCGGAATCTGATGGTGCAACCGTCGTCTATTCAGATGACGAGTCTTCGTCCGGGGAAACTGGATCTCTGTATCAGTTGTGGGACGGCCGGTCTGAGGGTGAGTCCGATGGAAACAGTATTCCGGGCCCCTCCGACCCGCCAAACCGGGTGGCGGTTTTCATGGCAGGTTCACAACCCCCGACGAACGGAACAACGGCAGAGGCTGGCGCAGGAGGAAGCGGTTCAAATCCCTCTGTTACTACGGTTCTATCCACCTTGATGGAGGAGTTCGCGGCTAAGGCAGTAGAGGTCGTAGCTCCAGCAGACAAGGCGCAACATGATGCAGTGCTTCTCCAGTTGAAGGCCCGGATCGATCAGTTAAAGGAGGATCTAAAGGCAGAAGGAGAGATGCTAGCGATAAGGCAAGCGGAGTTGGATGAACAAGCTTTTCACTTAAGGATGGAACAGGCTTCCATGGAAGGGGTAAGAGGACGAAAATATCGATCCCGCCTGCCGCCGGGTTATGAATCTACGAATTTGTTCAGAACACCGGGGGCTGGGGCCAGTAACAATCCGATCTTAAACCGGAGAAGCCCACCGGCTCGAGAGGAACCGGTTCAGCAACCCGCCGCGGAGCGGGAGCGACGGATTACATCGGCGCCTTATGTTCCGGTCCTCCCGGGACACTATTCAAACCCTGTGGATAATATCGCTGCAGCGGCAGCACGATTGGCCGCTTTACCTGTGGAAGAAACATCCCCTGTAGCGATAGAGGCGCGCAGGGCCCAGAGGTTACTCAACACGGCGTTAATACAGCAGCAAGCGTACTCTCACAGCAGGGAAAGGTTGCATTCAACACCACGTCCCAACCGAAGTTACTCTAGACATTGGGAGGAGCCCGAAGTATCTAGCAGCGAACGGAGGAGACATCAGCACAGGCAGAATAATCCGGCAAGGGCAGAGATGCCAGCCCCGGATCGAAACCAGCCTAGATCGGAGGCCAGGGAGGAGATCCGCCAGACGACGCCGGTTTACACCGGCGCTACGGGGACAGGAGCGACGGCAAGCGGTTTTGGGATACAGTGTCTTGTCCCGGCCCTGCGGAGTGTTAAGCTGCCCAAGGATTTCAAAGGACCTCGCAAGGTGCCCAATTACACAGCCGATTTACCGCCCGAGGCTTGGGTGGAAAGCTACGAGATGGCTATGGAGATGCTGGACGTGGATGAATCGGCTTGTGCCAAATATTTCACTATGATGCTTGAAGGAACGGCCCGGACTTGGCTAAAGGGACTTCCTCCGAATTCCATCGGATCATGGGGGGGGCTGCGTAGTCAGTTCATCAAAAATTTCAAAGATACATGCAAGCAACCTATGTCGGTGATAGATTTAGCAGCATGCGTGCAGGGAGAACAGGAGTCTACAGCAGCTTGGGTACGCAGAGTGGCAGAAATCTTGCACTCCTCAAACGGTATTAATCCGAGCACCGCAATTGTAACATTGGAGAACAATTGCCGGTTTGAATCTTTGAAATTGAAACTTGGACGGCTCAAACGAGAGTGCAATGACATGGGGACTTTAATGAGTGCCTTGGTGAAGTACGGAGACTCAGATAATACCAAGTATCCGGAGCCAGAAGGAGATAAAGCAGGAAAGGCCAGCAAGACCGGTAAACCGGCTTCAGCCAGTCCGATCACTTCAGGTGTGTTGGGCAAGCGGAAACCGGAAAGCAGCTCCGATTTTGTGGCTAATACACAGGTTCAAGGCGGTTTTCCGGGAAATCAGCGGGGTCCCGCTCGCCAAGCCGGTGGAGGAAATCCGGGTTGGGAGCAGGACTTGGATCAACCCTGCATAAAGCATAGCGGGAATAAGGGGCCTGCACGGCACACTGCAAGAGAATGTCTGAACCCCACGATAGCAGGGAACGGCCGTTTTAATCCTCATAGCCGGCCTCCGAATGCCGGTTTAGGGCCCGGGTTTTACGGCCCGGGTTACCAAGGGAACAATTTCGGTTCAGGATATAGGGGCAACAGCGGTTATCAAGGGAACAGCGGTGGTTATCAATCCCGGCCAGGCGGCCCAGGTGGTCAAGGAAACTATAATGGCCAAGGAAGCCAATCACATTATCAAGGTGGTTATCAGAATCAGGGAAATCAGCCGTATCATCAGGGTGGTTACAACAATCAGAATAATCAGCAGCAGGGCCAAGGGAGTCACAATAACCAAGGTAATCAGCAGCAGCAGCGTCCGCAGCAACAACAGCAATCCGGGTACCAGAGTAATCCAAAGGAGTTGAGCAGCGGCCAATATCATGTTTTCACCACAAGTCTATGCAAAAGAGACCAGAAGGTTTTAAAGCGGACTGTTAATGCAGTAGAACCGGCGACACCGCAGTTTCTGCGATGGTCAGAGCAGCCCATTGTTTGGAGCAGGGAGGACCACCCGCTACGGGTAGATAATCCGGGACATTTAGCTTTGGTGGTGGCACCTCAGGTAGGAGGATACAGATTCACTAAAGTCCTCATGGACGGAGGTAGCAGCATCAACATATTATACTATGAGACCTTTCGCCGTATGGGTCTGACAGATAAACAGTTAAGGACATCAAACACAGTGTTTCACGGGGTGGTTCCAGGTAAGTCAGCTTATCCGGTTGGTAAGATTGACTTAGAAGTTACCTTTGGAGATGAGCATGACTCTAGATCGGAGATGATCACCTTTGAAGTTGTCAAAATCAAAAGTCCATATCATGCTTTGTTTGGGAGGACGGCTTATGCTAAATTTATGGCTAGGCCATGTTATGTTTATTTGCAGCTCAAGATGCCGGGTCATAAGGGCACGATTACGGTGCACGGCAGTCGTAAGATAGCAGTGGAATGTGAAGAAGGTGATGCAGCTTATGCAGAAGCGGTATGTTCCGCGGAAGAGTTAAAATTTTATAAAGATAATGTTGATCCGGCGGACATGACTCCACTGAAGAAGCCAACCACTGAGCATGATCCGGCTTTGAAGTTCAAATCAGCGGAAGAGACTAAACAGGTCGATTTTGTGCCCGGAGATTCATCCAAGCAGTTCACCATCAGTGCTAACTTGGATCCTAAATAGGAAAGCGCGCTCATCGAGTTCATCCGTGAGAACCGGGATATCTTTGCATGGAAGCCCTCTGACATGCCTGGTATACCGAGGGAACTCGCTGAGCACAAGTTAAATATTGATCCGAAGTTTAAACCGGTAAAGCAGTATCTGCGCCACTTCAACGAAGAGAGGCGCAAGGCTATAGGAGAAGAAGTGGCTAAGCTTTTGGCGGCAGGGTTCATAGTGGAAGTGTTTCATCCGGAATGGTTGGCCAACCCGGTGCTAGTTCTGAAGAAGAATGGGAAGTGGAGGATGTGCGTGGATTACACAGACCTCAATAAAGCTTGCCCAACTGATCCTTTTGCTCTACCTCGCATTGATCAGATTATTGATGCTACAGCAGGGTGTGAGCGGCTGAGTTTCCTGGATGCGTACTCAGGCTATCACCAGATCAAAATGGCAGTTGAAGACCAAGAGAAGACGGCATTCATAACCCCTTTTGGTGCTTTTTGCTATGTGTCTATGCCTTTTGGGCTCAAGTGTGCGCAGGCGACTTATCAGCGTTGTGTTCAGAATTGCTTGAAAGGGCAGATAGGAAAGAACGTACATGCTTATGTGGATGACATTGTGGTTAAGTCAAAGGAGGAGAGGACAATGATAGAAGATCTCAGAGAAACCTTTGACAATCTTCGGGCTTACAAGATGATGCTCAATCCGGAGAAATGTGCTTTTGGTGTCCCGGCTGGTAAGCTTTTGGGATTCCTGGTCTCAAACCGGGGAATAGAAGCCAATCCGGAGAAGATCAAGGCCATCACATCTTTGACAAAACCGGCTTGCATTAACGATGTTCAGCGCATAGCTGGACGGATCACGGCTCTGAGCCGGTTCATCAGTCGCTTAGGAGAAAAGGCGATCCCGCTTTATCAAATGTTGAGGAAAACGGACCGGTTCATCTGGAGTGATGAAGCGAATACAGCGTTTGAGAATCTGAAACAGCAACTAGCGAAGCCGCCGGTCTTAGCCGCCCCTATTGACAAGGAGCCTTTGCTACTATATGTTGCTGCAAACACACGGGCAGTTAGCGTTGCAATTGTGGTTGAGCGCAAGGAAGGAGGGAAAGAACATCCGGTTCAGCGTCCGGTTTACTATGTGATTGAGGTACTCATCGAGTCCAAACAAAGATACCCTCATTGGCAGAAATTGGTGTATGGGGTGTTCATGGCGAACCGGAAGTTGAAGCATTATTTCCAAGGGCATCCGATAACTGTGGTCAGCTCGGCTCCGTTGGGAGATATAATCCAGAATAGAGAAGCAACAGGCAGAATAGCCAAGTGGGCCATTGAGCTCAGTCCACATGAATTGAAATATGTACCACGTACTGCTATCAAATCTCAGGTACTGGTGGACTTCATCAACGACTGGACAGAATTGCAGACCCCGGAAGAAAAGCCGGATCTCACTTATTGGACGATTCACTTCGACGGTTCGAAACAGTTGGAGGGCTCAGGGGCCGGAGTGGTTTTAACTTCCCCCAGAGGTGATAAATTTTGTTATGTCCTCCGATTGTTATTTCCTTGTACTAATAATGCAGCGGAATATGAAGCATTACTTCATGGTTTGCGATTGGCAAAGGAGATGAATTTAAGCCGGGTTAAGTGCTTGGGCGATTCAGACCTAGTGGCACAGCAAGTTTCGGGCAAGTGGGATTCAAGGGATCCCCTCATGGCGGCTTATCGGCGAGAGGTTGAAGCGGTGGCAGGTTACTTCAAAGGGTATCAGGTGGAACACATAGACCGGCGGAAGAACGAAGCAGCTGACGCTTTAAGCCGGCTAGGGTCGCAACGTAAACCGGTACCACCGAACACCTTTTTGGATGAATTGCACAATCCTTCGGTTCAAGTACCTTCAGAGGACGATCTGGCTGTTCCGGACCCAGAGGCACAGTTGGTTGCGGCAACCCATGTTATCCCGGATTGGACGGTACCTTATTTGGTATATTTAAGCCGGGGAGAATTGCCAGAAGACGAAGGTGAAGCATGGCAGATAATCCGGCGTTCCAAGTCTATGACAATTGCCAATGGGGAGCTGTATCATCGTAGCACCTCTGGAGTATTTCAACGGTGTGTTTCAGCTGAGGAAGGTGGTGAGATTCTAAGGGAGATTCATGAAGGGGATTGTGGTCATCATGCCGGATCAAAATCTTTAGTGGCTAAAGCTTTCAGACATGGCTTTTATTGGTTAACCGCACATGCAGACGCAGCAGACCTGGTCCGCAAGTGTGACGCTTGTCAGAAGTTCTCAAGACGTGCCCTTGTTCCGGCACAAGAACTCCGGATGATACCAATCACTTGGCCTTTTGCAACTTGGGGGCTTGACATGGTTGGCCCTTTCAAGAGGTCCCAAGATCAAAAAACTCATCTACTAGTGGCAGTAGACAAGTTTACAAAGTGGGTTGAAGCGGAACCTATAAGCAAGTGTGATGCGGCAACGGCGGTTAAGTTCATCAAAAAAGTAATATTCCGGTTTGGTTTTCCACACAGCATCATCACCGATAACGGTACCAATTTATCTCAGGGTGAGATGGAAGAATTCTGTCAACGAGAGCATATTCGTTTGGATGTCTCTTCTGTGGCTCACCCCCAATCCAATGGTCAAGCAGAAAGGGCAAATCATGAGATTTTGCGTGGAATCAAGCCCCGGCTTATGACACCTCTGCAGAGAACCCCAGGGTGTTGGGTGGAAGAATTACCCTCTGTCCTTTGGAGCATTAATACTACACCAAACCGGTCTACAGGTTATACAGCTTTCTTCATGGTTTACGGGGCAGAAGCAGTTCTTCCAAGTGACATACGCCATGATTCCCCAAGGGTGGCGGCCTATGTAGAAGCTATCAACGAAGAGTCAAGACAGGATAGTTTGGATCGGTTGGATGAAGAGCGTGACATAGCTGCAGCACGGTCAGCGATTTATCAGCAAGACCTGCGCAGATATCACAGCCGCCGGATCAGAACCAGGACATTCCAGGAGGGTGACTTGGTACTACGGCTCATCCAAGATCAAACAGACATGCACAAGCTATCTCCGCCATGGGAAGGGCCCTTTGTGATCAGCAAAAATTTACACAACGGGTCATACTATTTGGTGGACATTCGAGAGCACAAAGATTCACGGACATCAGAAGAGGAGACGAAAAGGCCGTGGAACATTGCTCATCTACGGCCGTATTATACTTGAGCCATAGGCTCCCATGTATCCTATGTATATATTATGAATAATGAATAAACCGGCACCCTCGGTAAACCGGGGGCTCAGCCCTTTTTCCATATACATCAAATTTGCGGCAAATGTCCATATTAGTTTGTTATCAGAGAAACATATTTCAATATTAGCTGGTTTTTAGAAACTAATCTTTGCAGGGTATGTGAAGGAGCGGTAAAACTCACAGGAACAAAAGATCACGTCCGGTTCAGGAAGAAGAAAGCCCTGTATAAAGAAAAAGGAAAAAGAGGAACATTAGAGGCCCCTGAGGACAGTGGTTCGCCCACACACCCCTTGAATGGCTATGTTATGTTATTTTGGGTTCCCTGAACAGTGGTATCGCCCACGTTCAAATGATGACCCGGCCCCTGAGGACAGTGGTTCGCCCACACACCCCTTGAATGGCTATGTTATGAAATTTTGGGTTCCCTGAA
>LR738715.1:793913518-793996714 GCA_902687465.1 Secale cereale | reverse complement strand
GAGGACAGTGGTTCGCCCACACACCCCTTGAATGGCTATGTTATTTTGGGTTCCCTGAACAGTGGTATCGCCCACGTTCAAATGATGACCCGACCCCTGAGGACAGTGGTTCGCCCACACACCCCTTGAATGGCTATGTTATGAATTTTTGGGCTCCCTGAACAGTGGTATCGCCCACGTTCAAATGATGACCCGGCCCCTGGGGACAGTCGGGTTCGCCCACACACCCCTTGAATGGCTAAACCTTGTTTTGAGCCTGGCAGCTCTTTGAAAAAGCCTCGATTACATAGTTTGATTTAAAATAATTATGTGTTTCTTGATGTTTTTTGTGTTTCATAAACCTTTTTAACCAAGGGGAACAGCTCCAGAAGTTGACCGCCTATCTAGTGTTACAAGTCTGGGTCATGAACACCAGCGAGAGTTAAACCGGCGTTCATCATAACTCGGATCGACCTTCATGATGAGCCAACAAATTGGCAGTACGTGATCAGTTATAATGATCGGTGTTTTTTAAACCGGCCTGGTTTTGACTATAAATCGCCAGTATGTACAAAATAATGACCGGTGTTTATTAAACCCGGCCCGATTGTGATCAAACATCATTGGAACCGGTCTTCCAACCGGATTATATTCTTCAATGGCCAAACATGGCTGGATTCCTATTATGGTTATCAATATTATGATTGAGGTCTTCAAAGTCGCTTTAAAGTGCAATGGATATTATTTCAAACAATGGAAGTGATTTATTCTACAAAGGAATAGTCCCGAGTTGCTGCAGGCTTACAACCCGGCACTTGGGGGCTACATTATTCAGATTAAGATTACATCAAATGCACAAGTCTCAAGCACACAAGCAAGTTGTCTACTTGACACTTGGGGGCTAATGGAAAGATCATTTGCTTCATCTGGAAGTACCGGTTCACCTTCTAAATATAGCTAAACCGGAACTTGGGGGCTATATGTTGCTATTCAAGTTTACATGATCGTATTTTCAAAGTCCCTGTTCATTATTGCATAATGACCCAGCACTTGGGGGCTACATATGACTGTTCAAGTTTACATTCTCAAAGTCCCTGCTCATTATTGCATAATGACCCGGCACTTGGGGGCTACGTGATATGGTATATTCAATTTCATAGTGATTGGGATGAACAATCCGGATTTCTTCAAGATTATACAAAGCTATTTTCAATGAAGTATATACAAAGTACCTGCTCATTATTACATAATGACCCGGCACTTGGGGGCTATAGGTAATATGCATATAAAGGAGGAACATCTTCAAATTTTCAGTTCTGGCAAATCAGATTAATTGTGTGACCCGGCAATTTTGGCAATCATAAACCGGCAAGTTCTACATTTCCAAACCGGTTGGATATCAATGGAATATTTGAAGATCAATATTTTTGTCAAGTCAGAGCATTAAAGGCCGATTCAAATGGATTCTTTATTTATAATGTTTCTTATGCAAGCAAGTTGAATATGAAGTTGGTCTGTTGACCCGGATTTTCTAGAAGAAGGAAGGACAAGGACTCAAAGATGATCAGGTGCCGGTTTACAAGAATTCTTAACTTGGAGCACAACCTCTCAAATTTGTTCTTGTGTTATTTTGGAGCATAAGTTTACCATGGACACAACCAAGCTAAACTTGGGGGCTAATGTCGGGGATATACCCCCGCGGTATGAACCGGCCGGAATTATAACCCGGCCGGACTTGGCGGTTTACACTTGGTGATTCACTGGCGATCCGTTATCACTGGACGGTTTACAAGCAACCTGCCTAAAAGATATTACTCACTGGTAACCCGGCGTATGGATCATGGATGACAAGGCCCAAGGCCCAGAAGGCCGGTTCATATTAATTGTGGGCCGGTTTAATAATAAAGCGCAAGGAATATTCTCCAGAAAGGAAGCAAGACTAGGACTCCTTGTAATAGATCAATCCTAGTCCTACTAGGACTAGTCATGTAAAGCCTCCCCTTCAACATATATAAGGAGGGGCAGGGCTCCCCAAAGAGGACAAGCTTTTTAGACAAACCACAAGCAGACAAGTTTCTAGGGTTAGACACCAAGAGCCGGTTTACCGGCGACACCATGATAATGAGACCTAGCCTCAAACAGCACGTAGGGTTTTTACCGGATGATGTTTCCCGGGGCCCGAAGCTGTCTAAATCCGTGTCTTGCGTCGTGTCTCTCGATTCCACTCAACCCCTTCAAGCTACTACATAGATGCGCACCTCACCACTAAGTCCGTGATCCGGACATCTGACGTGTTAATTCCACGACAGGTCCCGAAACCCTCGAGGACGGAACCCTTTTTCGCGATCTCGCCTCTGTTCCGCCGCCGCAACGCTTCCAAGATCGGGAGCATCAGGAGAACTCTTCCCGGCACCCTGCCGGAGGGGAGGACCACCACCGGGAGCTTCTCCACCACCATGGACTCTTCCCGGATGAGTTGTGAGTAGTCCCCCTTGGACCATGGGTCCATGACTAGTAGCTATGTGATGTTCTCCTCCCCTCTTTGTTCTTCATGGATTAGACCTCGTGAGCTGCCCTACATGATCGAGGCACATATGTAATCTTTATGCTGTTGCTCTGCTGAGTTTGCTGGGATCCGATGGATTATGAGATTATGTTGAGATTGTGTGTGAGTAATATATTTGATTCACCTCTTTTATATTTATGTTCTTGAGTAATTCTAGCATGTTCTCCGTTGCTGTTTATTGCTTTGGCCATGTAGTAGGTAGTAACTCCAAGAGGGAACGTTATGCTTGATTGTGGGTTCATGCCCCCTGATGACTAGCTTGAGTGAAAGAAACATGAGTCTAGGGGATGTGCTGTTGCCACAAGGGGGAAAACAACGGTTCTTGTACTTGCGGGTGCAAGGATTGTTTACTTTACGCAAAGTTCTTTTAATGCAGTTGTCTGTTGCTTTGAGTTTACACTTTGGGTGGGACACGCAACTTAATACCAGCGAGATGTTCTGGATAGATATCTCAAGGTGGATGATTAGTACTAGATGCAGATGGATTTCGGTCTACTTGCCTTGGCGTATAGCCCATGCTTTTGAGCCTCTACCTTTCTTTACAGCATAGTTAGCATTGGTTTGCGCACATAATCCTGTCAATTGCCCAACTGTAATTTGTTTACCTTGCTTAGCTGTTTTATCGTCTTTTGGGAGAGAGACATCACTAGTGAACATCATGGGACCCCGGTCCATATTACCACCACTGATCACACCTTATATTTACTTCTTGTTTCTATTTCCTAGTTGCAGTCATAGCTATCATTATTACCTCTTGTGTTTGATCCTTTGTAAACAGCAAGGCCGGAGGGATTGACAACCTCTCTGTACTCGTTGGGAGCAAAGTTATTTGTATCTGTGCGCAGGTCCTGTCAACCGCTAAGTATCTGGCGCCGTTAGCAGTTGACACCTACTTGTCGACCCTCGGAGTCTCACGGGATTCGAACCTTGGTATCTTTGCCAAGGGAAACTTGCCGTTACGCTACATCTCAAACCTTCCACTTGGGGTAACCAACGAGGGGTGAGAAGCCATCAAGCAAAGTTTCTGGCGCCGTTGCCGGGGACTCCACTCTTCAAGATAGGGGAGTTGCACGCTATCTTTTATCTTTGCTTTTTAGTCTTGTTAGTTTACCTTTCAGTTTTTGCTTTAGTTTCCTTTACCAAAAATCACAAAAATAGTTATCTTGCTTGCTGCTGCTATGGGTTCCACCGAGAACACCAAGTTGTGTGACTTCACTAGTCATAACAACAATGACTTTATCCGCACGCCTATTGCTACACCTGCCACTTCAGCACCTTCTTATGAGATTGAACCTGCTTTACTGAACTTAGTTATTGAAGATCAATTCTCCGGTGCTGGAGATGATGCTGCTTTGCACTTAAATAATTTTGTTGAGCTCTGTGATATGCAAAAGTACAAAGAAGTAGATAGTGATATTGTTAAGCTTAAGCTTTTTCCTTTCTCCTTGAGAGGAGGAGCTAAAATCTGGTTTCAATCCTTGCCTAGGAATAGTATAGATTCTTGGGACAAGTGCAAGGATGCCTTTATTGGGAAGTACTATCCCCCTGCTAAAATTATCCAACTAAGGAGTAACATAATGAATTTTAAACAATTGGATAATGAACACGTTGCCCAAGCTTGGGAACGCATGAAATCTCTTGTCAAGAACTGCCCTACTCATGGTTTGACTACTTGGATGGTTATCCAAACTTTTTATGCAGGCTTGAACTTTACCTCGCGGAACTTGTTAGATTCGGCCGCGGGAGGAACCTTTATGTCAACTACACTTGGTGCTGCCACGAAGCTTCTCGATGAGATGATGACCAATTATTCCCAATGGCACACCGGACGCGCTCCAACAGGTAGGAAGGTAAACTCTATCGAGGAGATTTCCTCCCTAAATGAAAAAGTTGACTTGATCATGTCTCTACTTTCCAAGCAATCTTCTATTTATCCTCATGATGTTCCTTTAAATTCTTTGATTGCTCAAGATCAAGTAGATGTGAACTTTATCTCTAGAAACAATTTCAATAACAATGCTTATAGGAGTAATTTTGGTAGCAACCCTAGACCGTTCCCCTCTAATTCCTATGGGAACAACAATACTTATCCTAGCACCAAGAACTCCACCCAAAGAGATAGAGACATGCCTAGTTATGAGAAACTTCTAGAAATAGAGAAGGCCACTAAGAACTACATGCACACCCAATATGAGCAAAACAAGACCTTCTCGAGGCAATTAGATGAGCATACTTCTATCTTGCAAGACATTGGTAGACAACTGGAGAGCCTAAATATTGAGATTTCTAACCTCCAGACTAGGCTCACCATCACTGAGACCCAAGTTTCCAACATGTCCCACACACAAGCCACTTTGATAAACCAAATTGCAGCTAAACCTGAAGTGGTTGCACCCCTGAAGGAGGAAGAAGATGGAATTAAGAGCCTTCCTACCCACCACACTGTTGCTACTATTCAAGTTGTTGAGGATATCCAAACTCTTAGCACCCAATGCACTCCTAGTCCCATTGGACCTATTAATGGTGATGCTATGACCTCAACCGTAGAAGAAACTCCCATGGCCATAGAAGCTACCAAACAAGTGAGCCTAAAAGACACCACTACCACTTTACTTGATAGTAGTGACCTTGATTTTGATAATTGCACCCTTTCTGAAGTTATTAGTTTTCTTCACAAGATGTCTAGAGATCCCCACACTAGCACACTTAACCTTGCCTTCACGGAGCATATCACTAATGCTCTTATCAAAGCTAGGGAGGAGAAGCTTAGGGTAGAAGCCTCCATACCTAGAAAGCTAGAAGATGGCTGGGATCCTATGATTAAAATTAAGTTGAATAACTTCTCTTGCTATGCTTTATGTGATGTTGGAGCTGGTACCTCCGTTATGCCCAAAAGAATGTATGATATGCTTAAATTGAAACCTTTTGATCCTTGTTCTTTTGGTGTTCGTCTTGTTGATTCTTCCATAAAGAAACCTTTGGGGAAGATCGACGATGTTCTTATCATTGTCAATGACAATTATGTTCCCGTTGATTTTACTATTATAGATATTGAATACGAACCTTCTTGTCCAATTATTTTGGGACGTCCTTTTCTTCGCATCGTTGGTGCTATCATTGACATGAAAGAGGGGAATATAAAATTCCAATTTCCTCTCAAGAAAGGGATGGAACACTTTCCTAGAAATAATATTAAGTTGCCTTTTGAGTCCGTTACACGGGCTAGCTATTCTCTTACTCTTGATAAAACTTGATCTTCTCTTTTTGCATTATGCCTAGCTTAAAGGCATAAAAGAAAGCGCTTTTGGGAGGCGGCCCACAACGAATTAGGCTTTATTTTGCTTTTGTTGTGTCTTGATGTTTGTTACTATAGTAGCATCATCATTGTATCTTTTCTTTTTAGCTTTGTGCCAAGTTTAGCCTCTGATTGCAAGAAAGTGCAAAAGTTGTGACGTGCTGTCCAGGAAACAGATTCTGTCCTTGGACAGAAAAATTCGTATAAAATCACCAGATCATCTTTTTGGTCTGAATTTTTTTGACAGCATGCTCTATACAATTGGCTTTCGGGCGTCTGTTCTCAGTTTTTAGATTTGAGTTGCAGAAGTGCCCCGAAAAAATTATTTACTACTTGCTGGTCTGTTTTTCACAGATTCTGTCATGTTTTGCCTTTTCTTCGTTTTGCAAACCTTGAGCTTGCTTTTTCTTTGCAAAAACCTTTTGGCAATCTTGAGAAACAGTAACTCTTCAAGATTATCCTTATTTCCAGTAGGGAAAAACTATTTTATTATGGGTACTAACCTCGCTAATCAGATTATGATGAGTTATGTATGAAGAGAGTTTTCAAGTGTGCGAGGGAAGATGATAAAAGAAGATCCAGGAGGGACAAACGCTCAAGCTTGGGGATGCCCCCGTGCACCCCCAAGAAATATTCAAGAAGACTCAAGCGTCTAAGCTTGGGGATTCCCCCGTGCATCCCCTTCTCCATCAACAATTATCAGTTCGTCTTTCGTTCCACTATATTTTAATCACTTCATGCGTTATGTGCTATGCTTGGAGCGTCTTGCTCTTAGTTTCCTTTTTAGTTTTCTTTTGCTTTGCTTGCTGTTCATAACAAGTTAGAACCCAGCTTTCTTTGTGTGGGAGAGAAACACGCTCCACTTCAACCTAGAACACAACATAGGATTTTCATGCTTATCTTTGTTGTGTGTGTTCTTTGTCTTTTCTTAGCTACTGTCATGTTTAGCTTTTAGTTTTCATGCTTTTGTTTTTAAAGAGCTTTTGTTTAGTTGGTTGTTGAACTCTCTTGAGTTTTCATGTTTATCTTGTTAAGAGAGTTTGCCTGTTGCACTGAGTTGTGTGTCTTGACTTAAAGTAGGTAATTGAGGTTGCTATTTAATTTTAGTAGTAACTTGCAATAGTTTTGAGGTATTGCCATGAGTAATGTCTGAACTTTTGGTGTCAAGAGCTTTAGCCTATTAGTGATAGATGTCGTATTTTGGGCAATCCGTGTTTATTTTTGAAAACCTACAAAATAGTTGAGAACTTTAGCTACTAAATGGATCACTAATCTTTGGAGGGATCGAATATTAGAGTACACTCACGTACCATGAGCCGAGGATGAGCAAGGATAACCAAACCCCCATACACTCCTCCTCGGTGTACTTGTCTCTTTGTGAACCTCCTAATTAGATTGAGAGTTACCGATAATAAGTGCATGAGTTCTTCGGACTAATGTGAGTATTCGAAAGTTGACACTTCCACCTAACCATATTTTTCTAGCCTCTTCGGTACCGTGCATTGCCCTTTCTCACCTCGAGAGTTGGCGCATACTTCGCCGGTGCATCTAAACCCTTGGCACGATACGCTCTGTCATCATAAGCCTCATTATATCCTTCCTCAAAACAGCCACCATACCTACCTATCAAGGCATTTCCATAGCCTTTCCGAGATACATTGCCATGCAACATCCATCTTCTCATGACTTGATCTTCATGTCATACATGCTTTTTGCTTGATCGATGAGCCGCATGCTAGTTGGGCCTTGCCCTAATCATTGCTACATGACGCGCTAGTATCATTGCATATCCTGCTACACTGGCAGAGGCATACATTTGCATACATCATGATAGTTTCATTTTCTTTATGTTGAGTACTTTTGCAAAGTGTGAAAGATCTTCTATACTTCTTGTAATATATAGAGTGTTGCCCCTAAAGTGAGGAAAAGATCCCAAAGAGGACAAAATCAAAAGATCCCAAAGAGGACAAATCAAAAGATCCCAAAGAGGACAAATGAGAGTAAAACAGAAAGAGCCATGGAGGCCACAAAAAAATAAAAAATAAAAGAAAAAAAATAAAAAGAAATAAAAAGAGAGAAGGGGGCACACTACTATTTCTTTTGAGAGATCCACACTCGTACTCCATCTTATACCTTGTACTCCATAGAGATTATCATTTATGCATATAGCTATGTGGGGACCTTCACACTATAGAACTTGGCTTGTATATTCCAATGATGAGCCTCCTCAAAAGAGCTCTAGGTCTTCTTGAGCAAGCAAGTTGGATGCACCCCCACTAGTTCCATTGGAGAGCTTACCTTAGCTCATATGTGCATCCGTTGCATGGCAATCCCTACTCCTCACATCATATTTATCATTTGGCTTTATCTCGCCGATGATTGTCCTCATTGATGTGAGCCTTTCACACCTTTTTTGTCTTCCCCCTCCATCATTTTTCTCTCTTTGCCATCCTAAGTGTCGACTTTCTTGCTTACGCTCATCCATTGCATGAGTGCTCAAAATATCGAAAGGGAGTGGATCATTTTGACTTGTACCTGGCTGACGGTCTGGGGATGAGTCAAGATAAGATTCCAAAGAAGACCAAGTGTGAAGCTTTAGTAGATTAAGTTCTCAACAATACAAAAACTATGTTTTACTCTCTCGTATATCCCTATCCCCTTTCTTGCACGCAAACACCATTAGGAGACATTCGAGTCACGGACAGCGAGAGCTCTTGCACCTTTATGTTCTTATGTTGCTTGTTACAATGCTAATATAGACTCTTGCTTGTTATGACTTGAATTGAATTACATGCCTTGATTGCTTTACTTAAAAAGTTCTTATATGATTGGTAGCATGTCACCACAGAAATTATGCTTGTTATCATTTACCTACTCGAGGACGAGCAGGAATTAAGCTTGGGGATGTTGATACGTCCAAAACGTATCTATAATTTCTGCTTGCTCCATGATTCTTTTGTGTCATATTGCTATGATATTTATGCACTTCCATACACTTTTGATCATATTTGGACTAACCTATTAACTCAGTGCACCACAGTGCCAGTTCCTGTTTTCTGTTGTTTTTCTATTTCAGATTTCCCCCATATTAAAAGTGCTCCAAAAATTCCGGGAAAAATACAGAAAAAATCAGCGCACAGGAAGCTTCGAGAAAAACCAAAGTGGGGCCAGAGGGGAGCCAGGGGCAGCCCAGGCGGCCACTGCTAGGTGGCTTCTCACCCCTCGTTGGTTACCCCAAGTGGAAGGTTTGAGATGCAGTGTAGTACAAGTTTTCCCTTGGTAATACCAAGGATCGATTTCCCAGAGACTCCCAGTTTCAACAAGAAGGTGTCAACTGCTAACGGCGCTGGATATTAGCAATCAACGTGGACCTGCACACAGATACAAATAACTTTGCTCCCAACGAGTACAGAGAGGTTGTCAATCCCTCTGGCCTTGTAGTTTACAAAGGATCAAACGCAAGTGATAATAGTGATAGGTATAATTGCAATAGTAAGTAAATAGCGGAAAAGTAAATAGCGGATGTGATCAATGATGGTAATATGGACCGGAGTCTCATGATGTTCACTAGTGATGTCTCTCTCCCAAAAGACGATAAAACAGCTATGTGAGGTAAACGAATTACAGCTGGGCAATTGACAGGACCATGTGCGCAAACCAATGCTGACTACATTGCAAGAAAGGTTGAGGTTCAAAGCATGGGCGGTACGCCAAAGTAAGTAGACCGAAATCCATCAATATCTACTACTAATCATCCACCTTGAGATATCTATCCAGAACATCTCGCTGGTATTACGTTGCGAGTCCCACCCATAGTGTAAACTCAATGCAACAGACAACTTCATTAAAAGAAGTTTGCGTAAAGTAAACAATCCTTGCACCCACGGGCACAAGCACCGTTGTTTTCCCCCTTGTGGCAACAGCACATCCCCTAGACTCATGTTTCTGTCACTCAAACTAGTCATCGAGGGGCATGAACCCACAATCAAGCATAACGTTCCCTCTTGGAGTCACTACCTACTACTTGGCCAAAGCAATAAATAACAACGGAGAACATGCAAGAATTACTTACGAACATAAACATAAAAGAGGTGAATCAAATATATTACTCAAACACAATCTGAACATAATCTCATAATCCATCGGATCCCAGCAAACTCATCATAGCAACAGCATAAGGATTACATATGTGCCTCGATCATGTAGGGCAGCTCACGAGGACTAATTAGTGAAGCACAAGAACGGGAGGAGAACATCACATAGCTACTGGTCATGGACTCATGGTCCAAGGGAGACTACTCACAACTCATCCGGGAGGCGTCCATGGTGGTGGAGAAGCTCCCGGTGGTGATCCTCCCCTCCGGCAGGGTGCCGGGAAGAGTTCTCCTGGTGCTCCCGATCTTGGAAGCGGCGGCGGCGGCGGAACAGAGATGAGATCGCGAAAAAGAGTTCTCGTCTCGAGGGTTTCGGGAGACGCTTTAAATATATGCCAAAGGGGGGCATCGGAGGAGCCTCGGGGGGCCCAGGCGCCCTCCCCCCCCCGGCGCGGCCCAGGGGGGGCGCGCCGCCAGGGCGCCTGGAGCCCTGGTGCCCCCCCCCCGGCTGTTCTTCGGGCGCACGGTAGTTTCTGGAACGCTGATTTTTTATATAATTTTTCTGGATTTTTCCTGGCAGTTCTCGTAATGTGAAAACCTGAAATACAAAAACAGCCGAAAACAGAAACTGGCACTGGGGTGCACTGAGTTAATAGGTTAGTCCAAATATGATCAAAAGTGTATGGAAGTGTATAAATATCATAGCAATATCACCCAAAAGAGGCATGGAGCAAGCAGAAATTATAGATACGTTTTGGACGTATCAACATCCCCAAGCTTAATTCCTGCTCGTCCTCGAGTAGGTAAATGATAACAAGAATAATTTCTGTGGTGACATGCTATTAACCATATAGGACTTTCATAGTCATATGACAAAAGCTTACTGAGACAATGAATCTGTAGTAATTAAGTTGCCTCATGAGAAAATCACAAAGAACTGAAAGTTTTACAATATGATACTGAAACATCAAATAGATTTGTAATGAGCATGGTGTGCAAATATGATAAAGTGATATCTCGCTTGCCCCCTTTAGTGAAGCAAAACATAAATGCAGGGGCACCTCCAAGGTTTAAGTGATGACTAGATACAATCATTTCAAAATAAACGATATCACAATCATGCAAAAGACAATGCTACTTTGGGACAATGCACATTACACTCAGAATGACAATCATGCTCTCAGTAGTTGGTGCTTTAAAAGAAGGTGGAGACTCTCGAACCGTGGCTTTTGTTGGCAAGGTTGAAAACCCGTAGTCGGAAACAAAGACAAAACATGTACCAGAGCTCTTGGTTTTAAAAACAGAGGTAATAATTATTTTTTTAGATCATGCATGTTTCGTCAACGAATGCTAGCAGACAACTCAATCACTTCTTGAGATGGACAAGTTTCGAGGAACGGCTCCCGAATGAGGACGATCACATACTCTTAATCTCCTTTGTTTATCACTGCCAAAGTTTTCTGATTTCTCATGAACAAAGCGTGAAGGAGGGTTTGTTTGTTATATTAATTTTGAGCCGGGCGCACTCAATGCCAGTTCCTTCTCGTATTATGGGTTTGCACATTATACATGCAATCCCGGGGTGAAGCTTGTCCAACTTAAAAAGATCATGAATTAACTACTACTTCCTCATGGACTTACAACAGAGGCACAAAATAGGAATGCATTTTTCTTTGAATAATTTCGAGGTGGTACATGCAAGTCTCCGTTAGGAATGGCAGGTAAATACCATGTAGGAAGGTATGGTGGACTCATATGGCATAACTGGTTTAAAAGAAGTTGGATGCACAAGCAGTCAGTCCGCTTAGTACAGGTGGAGGTTAGCAAAAGACTGGGAGCGACCAACTAAGAGAGCAATGACGGTCATAATCATGCAGAGCAACAAAGCAACATTGAATCAGGCATGGAAGTTATATCGCTACTCAGAAACAAAAGATCATCAAGGCTTAACAGACTTTCTTTACAGTCTTAAATATGCGTGAGCATACGCCAAGTTAATCAAAATAAATTCTTGAAGGAAGATATTACTAAACCATACCACATCATAGGCAAACAAATCATGTTGGTACTCCAATAACACATTGGGAACCCCCCAGCTATTTGAGACTAACCATAAGAAAACATGAACTACTAAGCACCATTATGCACGTAGCATCTTTATCATAGACATATCAACCAATGCAACAGAAGCAAACTCTCTTAATACGATAAGCATGATAACTAAAGAGAGTTCAAGCAACCAACTAAACAAAAGCTCTTTAAAAAGATAAGCATGAAAACTAAAAGCTAAGCATGATAGTAGCTATTGAAAGACAAAGAACACACACAGCAAAGATAGACATGAAAATTCTATGTTATGTTCTAGGTAGAAGTGGAGCGTGTTTCTCTCCCACATAAAGAAGCTGAGTTGCGACTCGTTGTGAAAAGCTAAAGAAAACTAAAAAGGAAAACTAAAAGCAAGACGCTCCAAGCATAGCACGTAACACATGAAGTGATAAAAATATAGTGGAACGAAAGACGAACTGATAATGTTGATGGAGAAGGGGATGCACGGGGGCATCCCCAAGCTTAGACGCTTGAGTCTCCTTGAATATTTCTTGGGGGTGCACGGGGGCATCCCCAAGCTTGAGCGTTTGACACTCCTGAATCTTTTTATCATCTTCCCTCGCACACTTGAAAACTCCCTTCATACATAACTCATCATAATCTGATTAGCGAGGTTAGTACCCTTAATAAAATAATTGTTCCTTGCTGGAAATAAGGATATTCTTGAAGGTCTACTGTTTCTCAAGATTGCCAAAAGGTTTTTGCAAAGAAAAGGCAAGCTCTAGGTTTGCAAAATGAGAGAAAGGCAAAACAGGACAGAATCTGTGAAAAACAGAACAACAGGTAGTAAATGATTTTTTCGGGGCACTTCTGCAACTCTAATCAAAAAACTCAGAACAGACGCACGAAAGACAATTATATAGAGCACGCTGTCGAAAAAATTCAGACCAAAAAGATGATCTGGTGATTTTATACGAATTTTTCTATCCAAGGACAGAATCTGTTTCCTGGACAGCACGTCACAACTTTTGAACTTTCTTGCAATCAGAGGCTATACTTGGCACAAAATTGAAAAGCAAAGATACAATGATGATGCTACTGTAGTAAACAACATCAAGACACAACAAAAGCAAAATAAAACTTTATTCATTGTGGGCTGCCTCCCAAAAGCGCTTTCTTTTATGCCTTTAAGCTAGGCTTAAGACTTTAATGATGCTCTCGTAGGAATAAGAGTTGAAGAACAAAAGAGAGCATCAAGAAGCACATATAAATCATATTTAAGTCTACCCCTCTTCCTATGCATTGGAATCTTGTAAACAAATAAATTATTGAAGCATAAAGCAATAAGCATAGGAAGACAAAACAAGTGCAGCTTCAAAACCTTCAACATAAAGAGAGGGAACTTGATATTATTGAGATATTTAGAACCATGTCTCCCTCTCTCATTATAAATTTCAGTGGCATCATGGATGAACTCAACAATATAACTATCACATAAGGCATTATTTCCATGATCCAAAAGCATAAAAGTATCATTACTCTTCATATAAGCAAAATCTTTCTTATTAGGAATAGTGAGAGTAAAGCAATCATAACCATCATGGTAATCATTGTATTTAGGAGGCATATCATAATCATAATAAATTTTATCCTCAATAGTAGGTGGACTGTAAACATCATATTCATCATTGTAATCAGCATATATAGGAAGCAAAGTATCATCAAAGTAAATTTTCTCTTCAAAAGTTGGGGGACTGAAAATATCATGTTCATCAAACGTGTCATCCCCAAGCTTAGAGCTTTCCATGTCATTAGAAATATTGATATTCAAAGAAAGCATACTAATAACATCACCACCATCAAGATTGTTTTGCAAATAATAAAGTTCCATAGGTTTTTTAATTTTCTCTTCAAACACATCATGTCCCAAAGCAAGGTAGAGCTTATAAAGCTCTCATATTTTTGTTGTTTTCCATTAAGCAAAACTAGTGAAAAGACATAAAGGAAACTGAAAGGTAAACTAACAAGACTAAAAAGCAAAGATAAAAGATAGCGTGCAACTCCCCTATCCTGAAGAGTGGAGTCCCCGGCAACGGCGCCAGAAAACTTTGCTTGATGGCTTCTCGCCCCTCGTTGGTTACCCCAAGTGGAAGGTTTGAGATGCAGTGTAGCGGAAGTTTTCCCTTGGCAAAGATACCAAGGATCGATTTCCCTGAGACTCCCAGTTTCAACAAGAAGGTGTCAACTGCTAACGGCGCCAGATATTAGCAATCAACGTGGACCTGCACACAGATACAAATAACTTTGCTCCCAACGAGTACAGAGAGGTTGTCAATCCCTCCGGCCTTGTCGTTTACAAAGGATCAAACACAAGTGATAATAGTGATAGGTATTGCTGCAATAGTAAGTAAAAAGCGGAAAGTAAATAGCGGATGTGATCAGTGATGGTAATATGGACCGGGGTCCCATGATGTTCACTAGTGATGTCTCTCTCCCAAAAGACGATAAAACAGCTATGTGAGGTAAACGAATTACAGCTGGGCAATTGACAGAATTATGTGCGCAAACCAATGCTAACTATGTTGCAAGAAAGGTAGAGGTTCAAAGCATGGGCGGTACGCCAAGGCAAGTAGACCGAAATCCATCTGCATCTACTACTAATCATCCACCTTGAGATATCTATCCAGAACATCTCGCTGGTATTAAGTTGCGAGTCCCAACCATAGTGTAAACTCAAAGCAACAGACAACTGCATTAAAAGAACTTTGCGTAAAGTAAACAATCCTTGCACCCGCGGGCACAAGCACCGTTGTTTTCCCCCTTGTGGCAACAGCACATCCCCTAGACTCATGTTTCTGTCACTCAAGCTAGTCATCGAGGGGCATGAACCCACAATCAAGCATAACGTTCCCTCTTGGAGTCACTACCTACTTCTTGGCCAAAGCAATAAATAACAACGGAGAACATGCAAGAATTACTTACGAACATAAATATAAAAGAGGTAGATCAAATATATTACTCAAACACAATCTGAACATAATCTCATAATCCATCGGATCCCAGCAAACTCATCATAGCAACAGCATAAGGATTACATATGTGCCTCGATCATGTAGGGCAGCTCACGAGGACTAATTAGTGAAGCACAAGAACGGGAGGAGAACATCACATAGCTACTGGTCATGGACCCATGGTCCAAGGGAGACTACTCACAACTCATCCGGGAGGCGTCCATGGTGGTGGAGAAGCTCCCGGTGGTGATCCTCCCCTCCGGCAGGGTGCCGGGAAGGGTTCTCCTGGTGCTCCCGATCTTGGAAGCGGCGGCGGCGGCGGAACAGAGATGAGATCGCGAAAAAGAGTTCCTGTTTCGAGGGTTTCGGGAGACGCGTTAAATATATGCCAAAGAGGGGCATCGGAGGAGCCTCGGGGGGCCCAGGCGCCCCCCCCCCGGCGCGGCCCAGGGGGGGCGCGCCGCCAGGGCGCCTGGAGCCCTGGTGCCCCCCCCCCGGCTGTCCTTCGGGCGCACGGTAGGTTCTGGAACGCTGATTTTTTATATAATTTTTCTGGATTTTTCCTGGCAGTTCTCGTAACGTGAAAACCTGAAATACAAAAACAGCCGAAAACAGAAACTGGCACTGGGGTGCACTGAGTTAATAGGTTAGTCCAAATATGATCAAAAGTGTATGGAAGTGTATAAATATCATAGCAATATCACCCAAAAGAGGCATGGAGCAAGCAGAAATTATAGATACGTTTTGGACGTATCAACATCCCCAAGCTTAATTCCTGCTCGTCCTCGAGTAGGTAAATGATAACAAGAATAATTTCTGTGGTGACATGCTATTAACCATATAGGACTTTTTCATAGTCATATGACAAAAGCTTACTGAGACAATGAATCTATAGTAATTAAGTTGCCTCATGAGAAAATCACAAGGAACTGAAAGTTTTACAATATGATACTGAAATATCAAATAGATTTGCAATGAACATGATATGCAAATATGATAAAGTGATATCTAGCTTGTCCCCTTTAGTGAAGCAAAACATAAATGCAGGGGCACCTCCAAGGTTTAAGTGATGACTAGATACAATGATTTCAGAATAAACAATATCACAATCATGCAAAAGACAATGCTACTTTGGGACAATGCACATTACACTCAGAATGACAATCATGCTCTCAGTAGTTGGTGCTTTTAAAAGAAGGTGGAGACTCAACATAAAAGTAAAATAATGGCCCTTCGCAGAGGGAAGCAGGGATTACTCATGTGCTAGAGCTTTTTATTTTGAAAACATAGAAACAATTTTGTCAACGGTAGTAGTACTTCATATGTGCTATGCATAAGACATCCTATAAGTTGCAAGCCTCATGCATCGAATACCAATAGTGCTCGCACCTTGTCCTAATTAGCTCGGATTTCCATGGATTGTCATTGCATTACATATTGTAGGATCGAAAGTAGGTCTAGAGGGGGGGGTGATTAGACTACTTGACAATATAAAAAATCTGCCTTTGGATCATGCAATGTTTTTGGCAGTTTCACAATTAAGATCAATTCAAGTATCACCCTACACATGCAATTCTAGAGTAATAGCAGCGGAAAGTAAATTGCACATGTAAAAGAGAGGTGGAGAAGATCAAATGCAGTTTGGTGACACGAAGATTTTTGTCGTGGTTCCGATAGGTGGTGCTATCGTACATCCACGTTGATGGAGACTTCAACCCATGGAGGGTAACGGCTGCGCGAGTCCACGGAGGGCTCCACCCACGAAGGGTCCACGAAGAAGCAACCTTGTCTATTCCATCACGGCCTACGCCCACGGAGGACTAGCCTTACTCGGGTTAGATCTTCACGAAGTAGGCGATCTCCTTGCCCTTACAAACTTCTTGGTTCAACTCCACATCTCAAAGACGGAGGCTCCCAAGCGACACCTAACCAATCTAGGAGGCACCACCCTCCAAAAGGTAATAGATGGTGTTGATGGTGATGAACTCCTTGCTCTTGTGCTTCAAATGATAATCTCCCCAACACTCAACTCTCCTCACTGATATGGCTGTGGTGGAAGAAAGGTTTGAGTGGAAAGCAACTTGGGAAGGCTAGAAATCAAGTTTCATATGGTAGGAATGGAATGGCTTGATCTCAACACAAGGGTAGGTGGTTCACTTCTCAGAAAGTGTATGATAGGAGTGGTAGACTTTCTGATGGCTCTCTCCACGAATGAAGAGGGGGTGGAGGGGTATATATAGCCTCCACACAAAATCCAACCGTTACACACACATTTGACCAATCTCGGTGAGACCGAAGTGAAAACTCGGTCAGACCGAAAGTTCAAATATAGTGAACGTTGGGATTTTCGGTGGGACCGAAAATACCATCTCGGTGTGTCCGAAGTGAGTCAAAGGTTGGAGCTTGCCATCTCGGTGGGACCGAAAATAACAACTCGGATATTCCGAAGAGATGTCAATTGGTTACAGAAGGTTGGCAGTCCATTTTCGGTGAGACCGAAACTCAAAATCGGATGGACCGAGAAATTAGGGTTTGGAAGAATAACTGAGGTGGTTCATCTCGGTGGGACTGTGTTTGCAGAATCGGTTTGTCCGAGATTACTTATGAGTGTGTTAAGTAGTGAAGAGTGCTGATAGTTGAGGGAGCTAGATCACCAAGCACTTGAGCAACCAGACCATTAACACAACCTCATCCCCTTTTAATAGTATTGGCTTTTCCTATGGACTCAATGTGATCTTTGATCACTAAACCAAAAATAGAGTCTTGAGCTTTTGCCAATGCTTGTCTTAGCATTTTGAGGGGTCCACTTCTTCAGACATTTCCATACCCATATCATCGAACTTTTCTGAAATGATTCTCAAGTAAATATTAGTTCAATGATATATATGTTGTTATTAATTACCAAAACCACCCGGGGATTAGTTGCACTTTCAATCTCCCCCTTTTTGGTAATTGATGACAACATATAGATCAAAGCTTCGACAAAGGATATAATCAAAGAATAATATCGTCGCTTTGAGAAGTATGTGATAAACAAGAGCTCCCCCTAAATTTGTGCATTATTTAAAATTTGCGTTTGAATGCAAATGCACAATCGATTAGGATTATGGGTCACTCTTCCATGTCACATACATCTTGGTGGAGCGCACAAAATGATAAGAAAGAATAACATGCACTCAATCACCAAGACAAGAGTAAATAGCCATACAATAAGGAATAGCATATGATAAGAAATAAGCACACATTAAAGCATAGTATGACTAGGCACTCATTAAGATAGCATCAAACGTAGTAGCAAGCACACTTAAAGTTTCAGGAACCAAAAGAAACCAATGTATCACAAAGAAAACCGGCAAAAGAATGAAAGACGAAAGAGCACTCTCTCTCTCTCGAAGCCCTATGATCTATAACAATTTCTCCCCCTTTGGCAACAAGTTACCAAAAAGTTCGAAAAGGTATAGAGCTAAGCGTCACTGCGGGCTCTGCTGGCGGCTCCCGTCTGGGTAGATGTTGGTGTAGAGATAGCTGCATCGGCGAATACTTCTGCTGATGTCTGCGGTGGAGGAGTGGATGCTGGAGCTGGAGCAACTGCTGGAGCTGTAGCTGGTGCTGAAGTGGTAGCCCTGGAGTCTGTCACTGGGATAGCTGCAGATCTGGATCCTCTCGGAACCGGAGTAGTCTGGCGATGAGAGTCCTGGACTAGATCATCCTGCATAAGCTCTGCTCTCTCCTGCCTTGTCTCCTCCATGTCTGCCTCAAGCTTGTTGACAGACACCTGAATCTCAGTCAGCTTCACGTCCAGAGCGTGGATCTTGTCCTCAACAATCCTCTCTAGGCTCTCCTGAGATTGCTCAATGCTGGCCAGGCGTTGTTCAATCCTCTGGGTAGCTTCAAGAATTTGTTCTCCAAAGCTCTTTGGCTTAGCTGCTGCTGCTGCCTCTTTGTCAGCTTTAGCCTTCTTCGCAGCTTCGATTTTGGCCTGTCCTTCAACTGAGGTAGGATCCTCTTCATCCATCACAACTACGTTGTCCTCATGCTCTGGCTGCAGTGGCAAGTGCTTCCTATCCAACATGAATTTGCCCGTGCCAAACTTGGCGTTGATGAGCATCTGAATCTGCGGAGCAAACCCACACGACCTCTTCTGGTCAGCTGCAGTCCTCTTAATGGTCTCTACCATTAAGTCCATCACCTTGAAAGGTGCCTTCTCATCGAGAATGTGCAGCATGTTGATAGAATAGCCTCGAATCATGCGGTGGTCTCCAGACTTAGGCATCAATGTATGCCTCAGAATAGTGTTAGTGGTGGTCAGACCTGCCTGGAGATAGTACACTGAGCCAAGCTTCCATCCTTCCAAATCAGCAGCCGGGATCTCCTTGTACATGTTCTTCATGGAATCATGACTCTTCTTAGGAATCCCATAGACATCAATGTCGTCCTCTCTCTGCACTGGAGCGTTCAGAAGTTCTGCCCATTCTTCAACAGTCGAAGAAAACCTTTGACCTTCAGTCATCCAGGTGATCCTGCCATCAGGATAGAAGTGGGCTGTGGCGTAGAACTGCATGATCATCTCGTCATTCCAAGCTGTCAGCTCTTGACCCACAAAATCAGCAACTCCACATGCAGTAAAGCTCTCATGCACATGGGGAAAGAAGTCCCGGTGCTCTTCACTGTCAATATACTTCCAGTCAACATACCTGGTGTCAGCAACAATGGGCTTCTTATCCATCAGCACGGTCTCATAGAAATCCTGCTGCTCTCTGGTGTGGAATCTGGGGTCCACAGCAGTCCTTCTCCTTACAGCATATGGAGTAGACTGTCTCCATAGCCTGAGACCTTTGTCCTTCCTTGCCTTCATGTCCTCAGCTTGAGGATGAGCATCATTGTGGAGTGGCAACTTGGGACGGAGCTTAAGCAACACATGCTCTTCATCTGATTCAGACGGTGGCATCTCACCTTTGTTCTTCTCAGAAGCTGGAATGCTTCTGGTTGTTCTCTTGGGCTTGGCTGGAGCTGCCTTGGCTTGAGCAGGCTTCTTGGGTTTAGAGGAGGCTTGAGCCCGAATAGCATCACCCATGAACTTAGCTTTCTGAGGAGGAGGCTGGGGTGCATCTTCTTCTTCTTCTTCTTCTGCAGCATCAACTTGAGGTTCAGCATATACTACCCTCTTCCTTTTGGAAGTCTTCTTCACCTTGCTTGGAGCAGGCTCTTCCAAGTTGAGCTTCTTTGCAACTGCTGACTGCTTTACTTTGCTTGTGCCTTTCCTTGACTGCTGCCCTTGATGCTCTTTGGCAACCACATTCCTCTTTGGCTTGGAGGTAACTTCCTCAGCAACAAAGTCAGAGTCCTCATCATCAGAAGTTCTCTTCTTCCTGGTTCTGGTGGCTGCAGGAGGCAAACCACTAGGGGTGCTCCTCTCACCATCATCACTGGAGCTGCTAGCAGGACTTGTATCTGCCTCTGGAATTTCAGCAAACGGTGATTCAGACCTGTTCTGGCTGTCACTGACATCTGACATGGCTGAAAAACCTGTGAAAAGATAAGGTATAGGCAGAGTAGAAGAGTTATCACAACTGCAGAGGTTTTTGCAAAAAAAATGAGTTCAAAACTTAGTTTTGAGTTTTCACAGAATGTATTTCGGTCAAACCAATTTTAAGTTTCGGTGAAACCGAAGTGTTCAACAGAAACCTACACACCACTTTCGGTCAGACCGAATTGGGTTTCGGTCCTACCGATAACTTAGGGTTTCACTGAAACTACGTTTCGGTCATTCCGATTGGCACAACTCGGTCAAACCGAATGATGCAGTGCAATGGCCAGAGGCCAAATCGGTCATTCCGAGTTTCAAAATCGGCTTCACCGAGATGCATTCCGTGGAAACCTAAACCTAAGAATTTTGCTCGAAACTAGAGGATCTGAACTAATGTATAGGGAATATCTCAAACGTGGATTGAATCATGGCAAGCCTATCGTGCAAGAATCGGATGGGGAGAACGAAAGGGATCGGGATACACCCTAACTTGGTGGAATCCCTCTACGGCGGCAACGGTGGAGATGATTACCGTTGACGGCGGCGGAGACCTGCGGCGAGGGCGCACAGGCGACGACGGCGACGATCCGTAGACCAGGGCGACGGCAGCAGGGGTCTTGGGGGCGAACGGTTTGAAGAATTAAATCGCGCGCAGCCCTCAGGTATATATAACCCCATGCTGTCGGTGGGACCGAGTTGAAAAACTTGGTGTCACCGAGATGTATAACTGCTGTGCAGTTACGCATATCGGTCAGACCGAGATTTTGAACTCGGTTTCATCGAGATGAAACCTAGATCAGTCTAAGCGTTTCGGTTGGACCGAGATTGAGAAGCCGGTCAGACCGAAATGGACTTAGAAGGTTTTGTAAGTCAGCCTTAGACGAATCGGTGGTTCCGAGTGCTCCTCACTCGGACTGTCCGAAAAAGACTTGTTCAAAGTTGTGATATGAGCATGAATAGAATTTGAGACAAGAAAGCATAGATAGCTAGGGAAGGTGCTTAGGCATTCTTGTCCATCCATTTGGCCACAAAAATCAAAACAATCAAAACAACAAATGGATGTCCTTGAATGGATAAAATCATGCATTCAACATGCTCACACAATAAGATAGCAACTGAAATATGTGTCAAACATGCACAACCAACACTCTAGCTATTAGCACACAATTTGTCGATGACTAGGTCATCTATATATGAGTATATTGACTTAGGAGTCAAATGAGAACATTTGATCATAGGTCATACTCATCGTTTAAGCACAAGTGGGGTTACCACTTTTACATAAAGCATTTATTTGTTCACATCATTTGGAGATGCTTTAGCTCAATTTTTAGAGCAAAGCTCCCCCTAGATGTGAGAACCCCTTTCAAAGGGTCAAACTAACCTTGGGTTGTCGTAGAAGACTTCATGTAGATGTTGAAGATGTGGATGCTCAATGTTGATGCAGATCATCAAGAGTTGGGAGCAATCCTTTGGATTAGGGCACTTTCAATACCTACATGGGTTAGTCCCACAAGGAACAAACAAGAATATCCATAGACATAGAGTGAAGTACACAAAAGATGATGTCCATGAAAGCAATGATTACCTTGTCCCTTGACTTACCAACAAGAGGGTTTGTGACTCCATGAACTAGTGCATGATGTGGAAGTTGATTGCACAAGTTCTTGCCAAAATGAATATGAGTGAAGTTTGTTGGCGGAGTCACCCTCAAGAACCTTCTAGTTCTTCTTCTTTGGGATCCACATCATCTTGATGGGAATCCTTGGTGTTGTAGTTGAGCTTGACGAAGTAGAACTTGATGTGTCCTTGGGAACCCACTTGACCATGACTTGAGGTGCTTCAAAGAATGCATCAATCTCCTCTTGAAGCTTGTCCTTGGCCTTTAGCTTGTGGTCTTGTGGTGGAAGGTCATCTTGAGCTTGTTCCACATTGGAAGAAGTAGGATCATACTTCTCCTTTTGTGAAACAAACTGTGGTGTAGGGTATTGACCTTCTTCCCACTCAACACCTTCGGCGTTGAACTTTCGCTCAAAACCAATCCCTTGATTCTTCCGGTGTCTTCCTTGTTTGTGAACAATCTCCTCAAAGTTCTTGCTTCCGGCAAGACTCTTGTAGACACCTTTCTCTATGATTTCCTTCAATAAGCTATTTTCTTGCTCAAGTGTAACTTGGCTTGAAACATTGTTAGTGGAATCAAGAGAACTACTAGAAGCAACAATATTGGATTTAACATTGTTATTGTTACTACTAGAGGAAGAATTTTTCTTATGTTTGTCATGCTTAGTCTTAATAGGTGGCAAGAAATTAGACAAGAGAAGTCGTTTGGCAAGATATGAAGAACTCTTCTTTCGAAGATCGTCATTGATCGCTTTTAGAAACTCATGTTCTTGCTCTAGAGTGAGCTTCTCGAAGCGTAGCTTCTCATGAGATCTTAGGAGCTCTCTATGATCTTCTTGAGTTGTTTCATGAGCTAACTTAAGAGTGTTTAGTTCTTTAGTTAGACGCTCAATCTCCTTCATAGCATTGTCATTCGACTCTTCTCGACTATAAAGACTACTAGCATTTTCATCATTACTAAGCTCACTAGATTTATCATGCAAGAGCTCATCTTCACCAAGCAAGTCATCCTCATCACTATCAAAGTCAATGAATTCAGGGTGTGTTACCTTGGGGCCTTTAGCCATGAAGCATCTTCCAATTCCCTCATTTGGTGAATCAAATAAGTCGTAGGAGTTGGAGTTGGAGGATACGAGTGCAAGTCCGGCAACACCTTCATCTTGACTATAGTCGGAGTCGGAGTGATAGCTTCCATCGGATTGATTGTCAGAGTCGAAGCCGGAGACCCATTCACCTACATGAGCTTGATGTCTTCTTCTTGTGTAGCTCCTTGATGACTTGTCTTTCCTCTCCGAATCCTTGCTTCTCCGAGAGGGTCTTCGTTCATAACGATCATCTCTACTCCTTCTCTCTCTCCGAGGTGACTCATCTCTTGCTCTTCTTCTTGGAGATTCTTCTCTTCTCTTGTGGGGAGCCGTACACTCATTTGAGAAGTGTCCGGGTCTTCCACAATTGTAGCAGTTTCGATCACGACTAGAAGATCTCCTTTCATCATATGATCTAGACTTTGAGCTTCTTTCTTTGCCTCTATTCTTGTAGAACTAGTTGAAGTTCTTGACCATTAGGCTTATCTCTTCATTGGAAATTAGCTTGTCACTCGAGGTAGTAGGAGCATCACTTGTAGCTTTGTAAGCACCACTTGACTTGTTGTGAAGCTCTTCCTTATCCTTAAGTGTCATTTCATGAGCAACAATTCTTCCAATGACTTCAGTTGGCTTGAGGGTCTTGTAGTTTGGCATCATTTGGATCAAAGTGCACACGGTGTCATATTTTCCATCCAAAGTTCTGAGAATCTTCTTAATGATGAATCGGTCGGTCATTTCTTCGCTTCCTAAGCCGGCAATCTCATTTGTGATGAGAGCAAGCCTAGAGTACATTTCAGCGACTCCTTCACCATCCTTCATCTTGAACTTGTCAAGTTGACCTTGAAGAATATCTAGCTTTGATTCCTTCACAGATTCAGTACCTTCGTGCATTTCAACCAAAGTATCCCAAATCTCTTTAGCATTCTCAAGACGGCTAATTTTGTTGAACTCTTCGGGACACAAAGCATTGAAGAGAATGTCACAAGCTTGAGCATTGTTTTGCAGCATCCGCAACTCTTCGGGTGTAGCTTCGCGATCCGGAACTTTTCATTCTTCGAAAAAATCACCTTGCATACCAACACAAATAATGCCCCATATGGCTGGATTATGACCAAGAATATGCATTTTCATTTTATGCTTCCAACTAGCAAAATTTGTACCATCAAAGTAAGGACCTCTACGATAATTACCCTCACTAGACGCCATACTCTCCTAGGTTGTGAAACCAAGCTTATGGAGTCCAATGCAATGGAAACCAAAACAATGGAGACCAAAGCTCTGATACCACTTGTAGGATCGAAAGTAGGTCTAGAGGGGGGGGTGATTAGACTACTTGACAATATAAAAAATCTGCCTTTAGATCATGCAATGTTTTTGGCAGTTTCACAATTAAGATCAATTCAAGTATCACCCTACACATGCAATTCTAGAGTAATAGCAGCGGAAAGTAAATTGCACATGTAAAAGAGAGGTGGAGAAGATCAAACGCAGTTTGGTGACACGAAGATTTTTGTCGTGGTTCCGATAGGTGGTGCTATCGTACATCCACGTTGATGGAGACTTCAACCCACGGAGGGTAACGGCTGCGCGAGTCCACGGAGGGCTCCACCCATGAAGGGTCCACGAAGAAGCAACCTTGTCTATTCCATCACGGCCTACGCCCACGGAGGACTAGCCTTACTCGGGGTAGATCTTCACGAAGTAGGCGATCTCCTTGCCCTTACAAACTTCTCCACATCTCAAAGACGGAGGCTCCCAAGCGACACCTAACCAATCTAGGAGGCACCACCCTCCAAAAGGTAATAGATGGTGTTGATGGTGATGAACTCCTTGCTCTTGTGCTTCAAATGATAATCTCCCCAACACTCAACTCTCCTCACTGATATGGCTGTGGTGGAAGAAAGGTTTGAGTGGAAAGCAACTTGGGAAGGCTAGAAATCAAGTTTCATATGGTAGGAATGGAATGGCTTGATCTCAACACAAGGGTAGGTGGTTCACTTCTCAGAAAGTGTATGATAGGAGTGGTAGACTTTCTGATGGCTCTCTCCACGAATGAAGAGGGGGTGGAGGGGTATATATAGCCTCCACACAAAATCCAACCGTTACACACACATTTGACCAATCTCGGTGAGACCGAAGTGAAAACTCGGTCAGACCGAAAGTTCAAATATAGTGAACGTTGGGATTTTCGGTGGGACCGAAAATACCATCTCGGTGTGTCCGAAGTGAGTCAAAGGTTGGAGCTTGCCATCTCGGTGGGACCGAAAATAACAACTCGGATATTCCGAAGAGATGTCAATTGGTTACAGAAGGTTGGCAGTCCATTTTCGGTGAGACCGAAACTCAAAATCGGATGGACCGAGAAATTAGGGTTTGGAAGAATAACTGAGGTGGTTCATCTCGGTGGGACTGAGTTTGCAGAATCGGTTTGTCCGAGATTACTTATGAGTGTGTTAAGTAGTGAAGAGTGCTGATAGTTGAGGGAGCTAGATCACCAAGCACTTGAGCAACCAGACCATTAACACAACCTCATCCCCTTTTAATAGTATTGGCTTTTCCTATGGACTCAATGTGATCTTTGATCACTAAACCAAAAATAGAGTCTTGAGCTTTTGCCAATTCTTGTCTTAGCATTTTGAGGGGTCCACTTCTTCAGACATTTCCATACCCATATCATCGAACTTTTCTGAAATGATTCTCAAGTAAATATTAGTTCAATGATATATATGTTGTTATTAATTACCAAAACCACCCGGGGATTAGTTGCACTTTCACATATGTTTCAACCAAGTGTCACAAAGGGGTACCTCTATGTCACCTGTACAAAGGTCCAAGGGGACAGATCGCATTTGATTTCTCGTTTTTGATAGATCTCAACTTGAGGACATCCATACCGGGACAACATAGAAAATAGATAATGGACTCCTCTTAAATGCTTAAGCATATTCTCATAAGAGATTGAGGATTAATGTCCAAGCTAAAACTTCCACCATGATACATGGCTTTGGTTGGCGGCCCAATGTTCTTCTCTAACAATATGCATACTCAAACCATTCAACTCATGGCAAATCACCCTTACTTTAGACAAGACGAGCATGCATAGCAACTCACATGATATTCAACAAAAGTGTAACAGTTGATGGCGTCCCCAGAAACATGGTTACCGCTCAGCAAGCAACTTCTAAGAAAATAAGATATATAAGCAACATATTCTTTACCACAATAGTTTTAAGCTACTTTCCCATGAGCTATGTATTGCAACTGAAGGTTTTAAAGGTAGCACATGTAAATTTACTTGGAGTGGCGGTGAAATACCACATATAGGTAGGTATGGTGGACTCATATGGCATAACTGGTTTAAAAGGATGTGGATGCACAAGCAGTCAGTCCGCTTAGTACAGGTGGAGGTTAGCAAAAGACTGGGAGCGACCAACTAAGAGAGCAATGACGGTCATAATCATGCAGAGCGACAAAGCAACATTGAATCAGGCATGGAAGTTATATCGCTACTCAGAAACAAAAGATCATCAAGGCTTGACAGACTTTCTTTACAGTCTTAAATATGCGTGAGCATACGCCAAGTCAATCAAAATAAATTCTTGAGGGAAGATATTACTAAACCATACCACATCATTGGCAAACAAATCATGTTGGTACTCCAATAACACATTGGGAACCCTCCAGCTATTTGAGACTAACCATAAGAAAACCTGAACTACTAAGCGCCATTATGCACGTAGCATCTTTATCATAGACATATTAACCAATGCAACGGAAGCAAACTCTCTTAATAAGATAAGCATGATAATTAAAGAGAGTTCAAGCAACCAACTAAACACAAGCTCTTTAAAAAGATAAGCATGAATACTAAGAGCAGAGCATGATAGTAGCTATTTAAAAGACGAAGAACACACACAACAAAGATAGACATGAAAATTCTATGTTATGTTCTAGGTAGAAGTGGAGCGTGTTTCTCTCCCACATAAAGAACGCTGAGTTCCGACTCGTTATGAAAAACTAAAAAGGAAACTAAAAGCAAGACGCTCCAAGCATAGCACATAACACATGAAGTGATTAAAATATAGTGGAACGAAAGACGAACTGATAATGTTGATGGAGAAGGGGATGCACGGGGGCATCCCCAAGCTTAGACGCTTGAGTCTCCTTGAATATTTATTGGGGGTGCACGGGGGCATCCCCAAGCTTGAGCGCTTGACACTCCTGAATCTCTTTTATCATGTTCCCTCGCACACTTGAAAACTCCCTTCATACATAACTCATCAGAATCTGATTAGCGAGGTTAGTACCCATAATAAAATAATTGTACCTTTCTGGAAATAAAGATATTCTTGAAGTTCTACTGTTTCTCAAGATTGCCAAAAGGTTTTTGCAAAGAAAATCAAGCTCTTGGTTTGCAAAATGAAGGAAAAGCAAAACAGGACAGAATCTGTGAAAAACAGAACAGCAGGTAGTAATTGATTTCTTCGGGGCACTTCTGCAACTCAAATCAAAAAACTCAGAACAGACGCACGAAAGACAATTATATAGAGAACGCTGTCGAAAAAATTCAGAGCAAAAAGATGATCTGGTGATTTTATACGAATTTTTCTATCCAAGGACAAAATCTGTTTCCTGGACAGCACCTCACAACTTTTGAACTTTCTAGCAATCAGAGGCTATACTTGGCACAAATATGAAAAGCAAAGATACAATGATGATGCTACAGTAGTAAACAACATCATGACACAACAAAAGCAAAATAAATTTATTCATTGGGCTGCCTCCCAAAAGCGCTTTCTTTTATGCCTTTAAGCTAGGCATAATGCAAAGAGGAATCAATAACCATCATAATAATCGGAGCTATAGATTGCTTCAAATGGTTCCTCAACAAGTTCACTCTTGTTCCTTCTAGGAAAGGGGTACACACCTTTTGCCTTCCCGCGTAAGCGGATTTGTCCCTTACCTATATCGATGAAGCCTTTAACTGCTCGGAGGAAGTCCCTTCCAAGCACTATATTTCCTTGGTTTGGCTCCATGATGTAGAAATCAATCATTGCAATCCCTTTAAGGAATTTAACTGGTACATCTTTTATTCCTCCCTGGATTTCAGAAATATCTCCATTAGTGTGTTCATGATGAGATGATAATCTATCCATGTTAAATTTTAAAGAATCATGAACAATTTTTGGCATAGTAGAAACCATAGATCCAATATCACAATAAGCAAGGAAGTCTTGATTAGAGATACCAATCCTAACAAGAGGCTCCCAACCATTATCTATTTCCAAAATATCTCTCTTATTTGGTTTGGGTTTCTCTACTTTCATTAAGTCTAGAGCATCCATTCTCTTTTCAATAGTCACAAGTCTATCTATGATAGTATCAAAATTATGATCATAAACAAAGTAACTAGATAGACCATGTATAATTTCAAGAGCTCTAGCTTCATCACATTCTAGGAAATCTCCCTCGGCTATAATGTCAAGAGAGTGTTTACACCATTTAAAAAGACCATGGTAAAAATTTCTAAGCACAATTTTTATAGGTATCCAAGGCATAATTCTCCTATGTGCATCAGAAATTCTGTCTCATGCCTTCTTCATATTTTCCCCATCCCTTTGATGGAAATCTAGAACTTCTGATTCCCTCAAAGCACCAAATCCTGACATGTTCGGCTAAATAGAAAGGACTACTAACAGAAAGGTAAATAATTTTTTTTTGTGATTTTTGATAAAAGATACTAAAGCAAAACTGAAAGGTAAACTAACAAGACTAAAAGCAAAGGTAAAAGATAGCATGCAACTCCCCTATCCTGAAGAGTGGAGTCCCCGGCAACGGCGCCAGAAATTGCTTTGCTAGGTTGCTTCTCACCCCTCGTTGGTTACCCCAAGTGGAAGGTTTGAGATGCAGTGTAGCAGAAGTTTTCCCTTGGTAATACCAAGGATCGATTTCCCAGAGACTCCCAGTTTCAACAAGAAGGTGTCAACTGCTAACGGCGCTGGATATTAGCAATCAACGTGGACCTGCACACAGATACAAATAACTTTGCTCCCAACGAGTACAGAGAGGTTGTCAATCCCTCTGGCCTTGTAGTTTA
This sequence comes from Secale cereale, assembly GCA_902687465.1. NCBI lineage: Eukaryota > Viridiplantae > Streptophyta > Magnoliopsida > Poales > Poaceae > Secale > Secale cereale. Next base: position 793,967,394 of record LR738715.1, on the reverse strand, counting down.
CAAAGGATCAAACGCAAGTGATAATAGTGATAGGTATAATTGCAATAGTAAGTAAATAGCGGAAAAGTAAATAGCGGATGTGATCAATGATGGTAATATGGACCGGAGTCTCATGATGTTCACTAGTGATGTCTCTCTCCCAAAAGACGATAAAACAGCTATGTGAGGTAAACGAATTACAGCTGGGCAATTGACAGGACCATGTGCGCAAACCAATGCTGACTACATTGCAAGAAAGGTTGAGGTTCAAAGCATGGGCGGTACGCCAAAGTAAGTAGACCGAAATCCATCAATATCTACTACTAATCATCCACCTTGAGATATCTATCCAGAACATCTCGCTGGTATTAAGTTGCGAGTCCCACCCATAGTGTAAACTCAATGCAACAGACAACTGCATTAAAAGAACTTTGCGTAAAGTAAAAAATCCTTGCACCCGCGGGCACAAGCACCGTTGTTTTCCCCCTTGTGGCAACAGCACATCCCCTAGACTCATGTTTCTGTCACTCAAACTAGCCATCGAGGGGCATGAACCCACAATCAAGCATAATGTTCCCTCTTGGAGTCACTACCTACTACTTGGCCAAAGCAATAAATAACAACGGAGAACATGCAAGAATTACTTACGAACATAAATATAAAAGAGGTGAATCAAATATATTACTCAAACACAATCTGAACATAATCTCATAATCCATCGGATCCCAGCAAACTCATCATAGCAACAGCATAAGGATTACATATGTGCCTCGATCATGTAGGGCAGCTCACGAGGACTAATTAGTGAAGCACAAGAACGGGAGGAGAACATCACATAGCTACTGGTCATGGACTCATGGTCCAAGGGAGACTACTCACAACTCATCCGGGAGGCGTCCATGGTGGTGGAGAAGCTCCCGGTGGTGATCCTCCCCTCCGGCAGGGTGCCGGGAAGAGTTCTCCTGGTGCTCCCGATCTTGGAAGCGGCGGCGGCGGCGGAACAGAGATGGGATCGCGAAAAGAGTTCCTGTTTCGAGGGTTTCGGGAGACGCTTTAAATATATGCCAAAGGGGGGCATCGGAGGAGCCTCGGGGGGCCCAGGCGCCCCCCCGGCGCGGCCCAGGGGGGCGCGCCGCCAGGGCGCCTGGAGCCCTGGTGCCCCCCCCCCCCCGGTTGTCCTTCGGGCGCACGGTAGGTTCTGGAACGCTGATTTTTTATATAATTTTTCTGGATTTTTCCTGGCAGTTCTCGTAACGTGAAAACCTGAAATACAAAAACAGCCGAAAACAGAAACTGGCACTGGGGTGCACTGAGTTAATAGGTTAGTCCAAATATGATCAAAAGTGTATGGAAGTGTATAAATATCATAGCAATATCACCCAAAAGAGGCATGGAGCAAGCAGAAATTATAGATATGTTTTGGACGTATCAGCCACCCGGGGCGGCCCCACCCCTGGCCGCCCAGGGGGGCGCCTGGGGCCCCCTCTCCGCCTCTGGTGACCCCCCTTCGCATATATATTCCTCGGGTCCCGAAACCCTCGAGGACGGAACCCTTTTTCGTGATCTCGCCTCTGTTCCGCCGCCGCAACGCTTCCAAGATCGGGAGCATCAGGAGAACTCTTCCCGGCACCCTGCCGGAGGGGAGGACCACCACTGGGAGCTTCTCCACCACCATGGACGCTTCCCGGATGAGTTGTGAGTAGTCCCCCTTGGACCATGGGTCCTTTACCAGTAGCTATGTGATGTTCTCCTCCCCTCTTTGTTCTTCATGGATTAGACCTCGTGAGCTGCCCTACATGATCGAGGCACATATGTAATCTTTATGCTGTTGCTCTGCTGAGTTTGCTGCGATCCGATGGATTATGAGATTATGTTCAGATTGTGTGTGAGTAATATATTTGATTCACCTCTTTTATATTTATGTTCTTGAGTAATTCTAGCATGTTCTCCGTTGCTGTTTATTGCTTTGGCCAAGTAGTAGGTAGTAACTCCAAGAGGGAACGTTATGCTTGATTATGGGTTCATGCCCCCTGATGACTAGCTTGAGTGACAGAAACATGAGTATAGGGGATGTGCTGTTGCCACAAGGGGGAAAACAACGGTGCTTGTACTTGCGGGTGCAAGGATTGTTTACTTTACGCAAAGTTCTTTTAATACAGTTGTCTGTTGCTTTGAGTTTACACTTTGGGTGGGACACGCAACTTAATACCAGCGAGATGTTCTGGATAGATATCTCAAGGTGGATGATTAGTAGTAGATGCAGATGGATTTCGGTCTACTTGCCTTGGCGTACCGCCCATGCTTTTGAGCCGGTACCTTTCTTTACAGCATAGTTAGCATTGGTTTGCGTTCATAATCCTGTCAATTGCCCAGCTGTAATTTGTTTACCTCGCTTAGCTGTTTTATCGTCTTTTGGGAGAGAGACATCACTAGTGAACATCATGGGACCCCGGTCCATATTACCACCACTGATCACACCTTATATTTACTTCCTATTTCTATTTCCTAGTTGCAGTCATAGCCATCATTATTACCTCTTGTGTTTGATCCTTTGTAAACAGCAAGGCCGGAGGGATTGACAACCTCTCTGTACTCGTTGGGAGCAAAGTTATTTGTATCTGTGTGCAGGTCCTGTCAACCGCTAAGTATCTGGCGCCGTTAGCAGTTGACAACTACTTGTCGACCCTCGGAGTCTCACGGGATTCGAACCTTGGTATCTTTGCCAGGGGAAACTTGCCGTTACGCTACATCTCAAACCTTCCACTTGGGGTAACCAACGAGGGGCGAGAAGCCATCAACAAGTCGTGGGACTTGCCGGAGCGGATTGCTCCTCAGCACTCTTAGTGTCGATTTTGGGGACCTTCTTGGCGGCGGCTTCAGAAAGCTCTGCCGGAAAGTAGTCGCCAGAAACCAACTTCCTCTTCTTGCTCTGTCCAGTTGACGGTGTTACGGATGGTTGAGTTAGCTTGAGCACAAAGATCCCTGGTTCCACAGGTAACTTAAGTGCAGCGCACTTTGACAGGCCATCTGCGATGTTGTTTTGAGCTCTTGGAACGTGCTCCATCTGTAGGCCGTCAAAGTGTTCTTCAAGCTTTCTTACTCCGTCGATGTAGGCTTCCATCAACGGACTCTGGTAGTTCTTGTTTACTTGGCGGACGACAAGCTGCGAGTCACCCCTTACAATCAGCTTCTTAATCCCAAGGTCTGCCGCGATCCTGAGACCGGCAAGCAAACCCTCATACTCTGCAGTATTGTTTGTCGCTTGCTCCTTGGGAAAGTGCATCTGGACCACGTACTTGAGGTGCTCCCCGGTGGGCGCGACAAGCAGCACGCCGGCACCGGCGCCTTGCAGCGAGAAGGCACCATCAAAGTACATTATCCATTCCTTGCTCGCTTCCTTGACGGGGATGCTCGTCTCTGGAATCTCTTCGTCTGGCGTTGGCGTCCACTCTGCTATGAATTCTGCCAATGCTCTGCTTTGGATAGTTGAAGTGCTTTCAAACTTGAGGCCAAAGCTCGACAGTTCTAGTGCCCACTCGACAATCCTGCCTGTCGCTTCTGGATTTTGCAATATCCTCTTCAGCGGAAAGCGAGTGACCACCGTTATCTCATGCGCCTGGAAATAATGGCGCAGCTTTCTCGAGGCCATGAGAAGGCCGAAAAGCAACTTCTGCACCCCAGAGTACCTTGACCTAGCCCCCTGCAAGAGGGAACTGACAAAATAAACTGGGCGTTGTACCATCTTCTTCCGTATCTCCCCTTGCATCTGCGCAGATCCGTCCTTGTCGGGACCAGAGCTTGTCGGGGAAGCCCCCTGCTTGTCGCTGGATGTGCTTGTCGCGGCCGCTGGCTCATCATCCGCCTCCCTCTCCGCTACTAACGCAGCACTAACCACTTGATTGGTTGCCGCTAGGTACAGCAGCAACTTTTCTTGTGGCTTAGGCGCGACAAGTATTGGAGTGGAGGACAGGTACCTCTTCAAGTCTTGCAGCGCTGCCTCCGCTTCCGGAGTCCATTTCATTGGACCTGCCTTTTTCAAAATTTTGAAAAACGGCAGGGCGCGTTCTGCAGACTTAGAGATAAACCTGCTAAGAGCAGCCACGCAGCCGGCAAGTCTTCGTACATCCTTGACGCGCTTTGGTGCTTCGATCTGCTCAATGGCCTTGATCTTTTCGGGATTGGCTTCAATCCCCCTCTGAGACACGAAGAACCCGAGAAGCTTGCCGGAAGGGACTCCAAACACGCACTTCTCGGGATTAAGTTTGAGCTGGATCTTGCGCAGATTTGCAAAGGTTTGATCTAGATCTTGTATCAGAGTTGTCCTGTCCTTGCTCTTGACCACTATGTCATCCATGTAAGCTTCTACGTTTCTGTGTATTTATGGCTCAAAAGCTGTGTGGACTACTCTTGCAAATGTTGAACCAGCATTCTTCAATCCGAAAGGCATGCGTATGAAGCAATAAGTGCCACATGGAGTAATGAATGTTGTCTTCTCCTCATCTTCTTCAGCCATGAAGATCTAGTGATATCCTGAGTATGCATCAAGAAATGAAAGCAGGTCGCATCCAGCCATGGAGTCAACAACTTTGTCAATGCGCGGCAAGGGAAATGGATCTTTGGGACAAGCTTTATTCACATCGGTGAAGTCAATACAAAGCCTCCACTTCCCGTTCGCCTTGCGCACGACTACAGGATTGGCCAGCCACGTGGGATGGAGCACTCCTCTGACAAGGCCCGCTGCTTCCAGTTTCTTGATTTCTTCGGCTATGAACTCTTGGCGCTCCACCGCTTGCTTTCTAACCTTCTGCTTGACGGGCTGCGCGTGAGGACAAACGGCAAGCTTATGCTCAATCACTTTCCTGGGAACACCGGGGATGTTGGACGGTTGCCATGCAAACACGTCGACATTCGCCCGCAGGAAAGCAACGAGCGCGCTTTCCTATTTGGGGTCAATCGTAGCACTGATGGTGAAGGTACCACCAGTGCCATCCTCCTTGGCGGACACCTTCTTGGTTGCTGGTGGAGCTGCCATCGTCTTCTTACACTTGCCGGTGGAGCTCGATGGTGCATCCTCGACGGCAGCGCAGCACTCCGAAGAGGTGCGTTTGCCGGAGTGGGCCCAGAGCTCTTGTCGGACTTGGTCTTGTTCTTCCCTCCGGGAGCTTCAGCGGCAAGTGTCTCGCTATCTGTTGCGGCTGCTGCATCCCGGTAAATCTTGTTGGCACAGATAAGTGCATCCTTCTTGTCGCCAGGGACAGAGATGATGCTTATCGGGCCTGGCATCTTGAGCATGTTGTAGGCGTAGTGAGAGGCTGCCATGAACTTGGCGAGCGCTGGACGACCAAGTATTCCATTGTAAGGCAATGGAATATCGGCAACATCGAAAGTGATCCTCTCAGTCCTGAAGTTCAGCTCTCCGCCAAATGTCACTGGCAGCGTGATCTTCCCCTTCGGCTTGCTCCTTCCCGGGTTGATCCCTTGGAATGTGCCGGTTTCTTCGAGCTCGCTGTCGGGGATCTGGAGTTTCTTGATCACAGTGGAGGAGATCAAATTCAAGCCGGCCCCGCCGTCAACTAACATCTTGGTGACCTTGAGGTTGCGGATGGTTGGTGAAACCAACATCGGCAAACACCCGACCGCAGTTGTGCGATCAGGGTTGTCCTCAATATGGAAGATGATAGGCGTGCTGGACCACTTCAGAAGTTTGCGCGACTCGACGGGTGGTTCTGCCGCATTGACTTCACGCACCCATTGCTTGAGTTGGTGGTGTGAAGTATGCAGAGAAGCACCACCGTCAATGCACAAACTTCTGTAGCTTTTTGAAACTCCTGCTCGTTGTTCTCTCCATCATCCATGTCTTCGTCTTCGTCTTCGTCTTCATCCTTGTCGCGGCCGCGGGGAGGTCTGTCTCCTTGCCGCCGCTTGGCCTTGCCGCGGCGTCCTCCCCGACCGTTGAATGGCCGCTTCTTGCCGGATCCACCATCACCCCCTGGGCCTTCTCCTTGTCGCGTCGCTCGTACTCAGCTTTTTGCTGCTCAACAAGGTACTCGACTTTCTTACAATTCTGGAGATCATGGCCCTTGGTGCGGTGGATCTTGCAGTATTGCTTGTCGGAGCCGTCCTGCTTGTTGGCGGCTGCTACAGTCTGGCAGTTGGTGCACGCGGCAGTCTCCTTGCCGGAGCTACCAGCCTGGGCTTTCTTGGCGCCAGCCTCCTTGCCGGACTGCTCAACGACTATCACTTCCTTGCTCTTCTTCTTCCTGTTGCCCCGCCGCCGGCTTTTCTTTGCCGGGGCGGCATCCTCGCTGTCGGATCCCCCTGCTCCTGTATCCTCTCCGGGGAGTTTCCTCCCCTCCTCAGCGCGTGCGCACTTGTCGGCCAGGGTGTACAGCTCGCTGATGTCCCTGATCTTGCACATCGCCATCTCCTCCCTCATCCGGCGGTTACGCACGTTCTGATGGAACGCGCTAATAACCGCGGCAGGGTGGACGTCCGGGATGTTGTGCTGGACACGGCTGAACCTCTGGATATACTTGCGCAGGGGCTCTCCTTCCTTCTGGGCAAGTATGTGAAGGTCACTCTCCTGGCCATGGGGCTTGTGGCCACCTGTGAAGGCGCCGACAAACTGATGGCACAGGTCGGCCCAAGAAGAAATGGAGTTCTCCGGCAAGTGCATGAGCCAAGACTTGACGTTTGGCTTGAGCACCAGCGGGAAGTAATTGGCGAGTATCTTCTCGTCTCGTCCCCCGGCAGCCTGCACCGCGATGGTGTAGATGCTGAGGAACTCCGACGGGTGTGTCTTGCCGTCGTACTTCTTCGGCACGTCGGGCTTGAAGTTTTACATGCTGGGCCACTGGACTTGCCGCAGCTCACGAGTGAACGCAGGGCAACCTGCCGCGTACGGCAGGTCACCTGGTCCCCCTGGCGCTTGCATGTCAACAGCGGGACCAGCGCGCTGGTCAGATTGACGCCGCGCTTCTCTCCGACGCTCGATGCGGGTTCGAGCGTCCTCTTGTTGTCGATCTTGAAGGACTTGGCGCTGATCGCGGCGAACCCGTGGATCTGACGATGCGGTGGAGTCGCTGTCGACGTTGATCCGGTGGGTCGGCGATCTTGGCCTTCGTGGCGGGGAGTGCACGGTGGTTGCACCCCCGGCGGTCTTGTCGCCATCGGCCCGCGTCTGGCTGACTTGCCGCGGCCGCGACGCGATCGGCTGCTGCGGGGTGTCGCCGTTGGCGAAGGCAATGAGACTTTGGATGGTGGCCCTCCAGTCGTCGGCCTTGTCTGCCGCTGGAGGGAAGTCGAGGAGCAGTTGAGCTCGCGCTAGAGCTTCCGCTGGAGTGGCGGGTAACGGTGGCGAGCGGTGTGAGGAGCGGGATACGCTCGGACTTCTAACTACGTTAGAAGGAGCAGCATCCCGTCGCGGCGACCGTGCTTTGCTTGTGCCAGCGTGTTTGTGCGCACGCTGGCCTTGAGTGTCCCGAGATCCGCCAGCTTGACCTTGGCCCAGCAAGCGTATGGTACCTTGAGTACCACGATGCTGCCGTTCCCGCGCCTCCTGAGAAGGGCGCGGTGCGTGTACGGACGCCGAGGCCTTGGAGTGCGCGTGGTCGTCCGCCTTGTCCTTGGACTTGGCGGCGCCGTGAGTTCCCTCGTCGGCGTCCGTTCTTCTGCCGGCGTCTACCCCACCAGCCATTGGCTCCGACGGTGGTGGGATCGAAGCGGACGGGCCTGCTGCCTCCGAAGCCTTCTTCTTCGGCGGCATGTTGATGAAGTCGATGAAGTTGATGAAGTTGATGAAGATCTAGCTCGCGTGGACGCCGGATCAGGTTCACACAACTTCGACGCACGCCCCTACCTGGCGCGCCAAAGATGTCGGGGAAACTGATCGCCCACGAACACCTATGGGACCGGAGCCCCTTTTCGGTACGGCAGGGGGGGCGGAGGATGCACAAAGAGCAGATCGAGACGAGCACACGAGCAGTTTACCCAGGTTCGGGCCGCACGGATGCGTAAAACCCTACTCCTGCTTTGGTTTCGTATTATGTTCTTGCTCGGGAGCGAGGAGAGCTTCAGTATACTCTAACCGCTAGCTAGACCGAGCGTGGAGAATGATCGATGTTCCGAACCCCCTCTACGTTGCGCATGGGCCTCCTTTTATAGGTCAAAGGGGTCACCGATAGGTGGCAACACAGATGGGGGTAAAAATGTAAAATGGGTGGTAGTTGGAATAGTGTTTGTATAGTGCTCTATACCTAACCCTGACGGCAGGGGACAAGAGCATTAAATGCCCGTCGTCGTCGCCCAAACAGTGCAAAAGTGGCCGTCAGGGGCGCCACCGTCCGCCATGACGGTGGCCTTGTCATCGCCGCTTGCCACCGTGTTCCCCTGGCTGCACAGCCTTCCGCCACGTGCGCCTGGAAGGGTCCCAGGGTGACACGTGGGTGGATGTGCTGGAGCGTGGGTAATGAGTGGAAGCTTGCCGCGGTCGCTATCTTGTCGCGCCTGGGAGCTTGTCGCTCACCGGGCCTTGCTGGGACGCGCGGCGCGTCGTGGCAAGCTCTCTTGAGGTGCCTTGGTTGGCCTTCCCGGCAAGCTCCTCTTGCCGGGGTCTCGTGTCTTGAGTGATTCTGTGCCTTGAGTGGCCTTCCCGGCAAGCTCCTCTTGCCGGGGTCTTGTCTTCTGGACTTGGATACTTTGTTCTTGAATGGCTCCAAAGGAACCACGAGGGGTCTTTGCGGTCGCCTGGTAAGCCTTGCCGCGGGACGCTGCAACTGCCCGTGCACAAGTTCGGGATACTAAGGTAACCCTACTTTAGTACACCGACAAGTGTGATGTTGTCTATAACATATGAATAAATTTAACAATAGTATATATCACATCAAAAGACCTATAAGAGTTTGTAATCTATACCAAGTTAATTATTTTATATTATGCATGGGCAAGAACTTAAAAGATTGCAGTGTTTCCATAGTAGTAACTGTGCCTGCACTAAAAATGTGGTAGATTTTGGATGGATGTGGCAGCATAGTAGTCTATAACTTATTCAACATTTTGAGCATAGAAGGTGTTAGACCCCATAGTTTTCGACCACAGTTTACGTACTTCATTTGAATAGACAGGATAGTTTGATAAATAAGCATATTCACAATATGAAAGTAATCCATGGTTTATGAAAAACAAGTCCTCAATTGTTTTATTTTAGACGCCGCAAAACACAGTGATCCTAGACACCCCATTGAATATGTATTGATATACTAGTTTCAGTATAATAACTATACAATCAGCTTTTGTAACATCAGTATAACTATACAATCAGCTTTTATATTGTTACTTCAAATCTTATTGTATCATACAACGAAACACACCGACATATTGCAAAATATACCGGCAACAACAAACAGGGTATCATCTAGTTATAAGAGCTCGATACTAACATCTATGTAGGAAGTGAATGGGGTGGACTTAGACGATCAATTGTAAGAAAGTTATACATGTACAGCGCAATGTACTTTGACGATGGATCTGCAAAAAATATTAGATGTATGTCGCTGTGAGAACTTACTCTAGTTGTTCTTCGTCTGAGGCAAGTGATATGAAATCGTACACGAAGTCGACTGCGTGTCGCACTCCCCCAAAATTCGCCATTGCTTCCATTAGGGCAAATCGACTATCGTAGAACGTCTACCGTAGCACTGGTTCAGCGATGTATGGAGGAGCCCGTAGGATTTTATTGAGTAGAGATGGGGGCCGTAGGGAATTGTGAGACAACGTTTAGGAAGGCGCCCCTGACGTTCCTTATTTGCATGATTCCATAACAAACAAACTATCAATAATTAAGGCAAGATATTTAGTTTATTGCAATATGCAAATAAATCAGCGACAAATTATATGTTTCCTAAAATAAGTCCCCCTTTCCCCATAACTTTCCCACTCGAATAATGGAAAGCTAGAGTGTTTACTCCTAGCGATCGCTGGAACGCTCGGCCCCCACACGGAAAGCGTTGATGGTTGCGTAAGATGTGGGGCCTAGTCTTGTAGTTATAATATTTCTGCCCCCTGATATTCAGATTGGCCTAAAAAGATCTCCCCTCTAATCTATGGAAAACGCTTAATATTGCCCGACTGATCCAGCAGCTCGTAAACCGCCTCGCACTGTTGACACGTGTCCTACGTGGGCCTCGTCGTGCACATGCCATGTCTCCAAGCCGCTGAAACCTTCTCCACACAGTCTTCCAATTACTCACCTTCGTCTCTTCCTGCCCAGTCCATGTCAGGACCCCGATCCTAAGTCACACCGATCTAGCTGTAACACGTCATATCACTTTGCGGCCTCACGCACGGTAACTCCACGGGTGCCACCTTACCTGGCCCGGGACCGTTTGCGCATTTTGGCACACGTATATGACAGTGTCGCTAGCATCCATATGACAGAGAACCCGGGCCGACATGGCTAGTTATAAACCAAAAGTGGCACTAAATTACAGAGACAGGCATCCATGACCCAGCAACGAACGTGTCGGTCATCAACGTATGAACCCAAGTCGTAGCAAGCTACATGGACTTAAAGGAACAACGCGTGACATTTCCCCTAAGGGACAGACACAGGAACGAAGAAGGACACATGCCGGCCAGCCTACGTGTTCCGAGCAGTAGCAAGCTACCAAGGCTCATTGGAATCACTAGGAGGCATTTCCCTGTAAGATAGGCTACCAAAGGAAAACAACTAGGTGTCGGATCCCACACATACCAAGCATTTCAATCATACACGCAATATGCTCAATATGTGCAAATACAACATTGCATCACAACAGAACTCTATGACTCAAAGTACTTTATTTAAAAGGCTCCAAGAGCCATACATAACATATTCATACAGGTAGGGGTCACATGACCCAACACTCAAGTCATACAGTCACACAAGCACAAGCGGAAGCTACATGTCTGAGTACAGACAACTTAGAAAATAAAACAGGCTTGGTGTAGCCTGACTATCTACAAGGCCCTTCACAAGCTCCAGATCTCCGTCTGGGTGTCAAGCTACTCGTCGACGTCAACGTCTATGTAGAACCCATCAGCAGGGGCAGGGTTCTCCTCTGCAACAGTTATTAAGCAAACATGAGTACAAAGGTACTCAGCAAGTCTTACCACAGAACCTAACATACATGCAACATTATCAAAGGGGGTAGTGGAGTTTATAGCAGAATGCCAGCTTTGACCTTGGCTAACCTATACTACAACTCTCAACAGATTGCAAGATGTTATTACGAACACGAGTCCTCTACTCACCACATCAATACACTACCGAGAATCCTCTTCCGTCATCCTACGGAAGGGCCATCCACGGCACTCACGCTTATCTTGAGGCTTTTAGTAGTATCCATCAACTTGTCTATGAACTGTAAGAGTAACCAAGTAGTTCGTACCACGAACAACGGCTATTCGAATAGTTTGATAACCCTGCAGGGGTGTACTTCTTCACACACGCTTTCACCACTTATCGCCGTTTACTCGGCGTGTACTCGGCAACCTTCAAGCGGAAGCCCAGCGAGGGTGTCGGCCACGACCTGACTAACTACTCAAGTCTCTCGTCCAGGTTTATCGCCTATTTGGGTTCCATCCGTGGGGAGATCCGGCCGGGGTGTCGCTCACGGCCCCAAATGATGTGTACAGGGTTCCCGAGTCACCAAACGGGCAACCGGTACACCGTGCCACGTACCTGTCGCATCACAACCCACCCCGAGGGTCAGCGTTGTGCACGACCTCCAGTAAGCTATAAACACCAGAAACTAGTTGCAACTCCTGGACAGAGATCGAGGGTAATTAATAAGCCGAGAGGGTCCATTGGTTTCGGGCCCAATGCATGGTAGTAACTGGAACTTGAACCACACATACAGATCTCGGGTCCTATGTACGGTTCCAATGAAACAACCCACCACGTACTCCTACATGGCCTTTCATCGATACCTTTACCAAGCGTATTCCACACTTCCTTCTCTTTATCGAAAGATTGTTTCACTCTGATCCATCACCCAGATGAACCAGACCAGACACAACTCTAAGCATAGCAGGCAACATAAACAAATAGCATGGTGGATCACACATCACATGGCTCAATCAACTCCTACACATGCTAGTGGGTTTCAACTATTTACTGTGGCAATGACAGGTCATGCAAGGAATAGGGTTCAACTACCGCAGGAAGTAGCAGTTCACACGCTGTTGCCTTAATGCAGTAAAAGAGAGCAGGAGTGAGAAGACTGGGTTTGTATCGGAATGATCAATGATTGCTTGCCTGACAAGGTAGTTGTCGGGTACTGCTCTTCAACTGGATACGCAGCAGTATCCTCGGGAGCAGGACCTAACACAGAGAATACCGGCGATACAATCATTAACAAACAAATGCAACAATATGATGCATGCTCATGACATGGCAAGATGCATGTGTGTTGGCTAATGCAACTAAAACCAGAAGGGTTTGAACCTATTTGAATCAAGGATTTAAATTGAAGTTCAAACTATTATTTAAAAAGTGCATAATCATGTTTTTGGTGTATACAGCAAGTTAACTTGTTCAAACATGCATGAAACCAGTGCCATTGGAAAGATTGGATTTTTCTGATCATTTTTCATATATAAATCTTTTCCATCTGAGCTATGGTTGATTTTATATGATTTTTAGAAGTTTTGGGTATTTTCTGGAATTTCCTGAATTATTTTTAAACCTAAAAATCCCAGAAAAACCTTTACTGCGTCAGCATGACATCATGCTGACGTCAGCCAGTCAACAGGGCTAGTCCAAGTCAAACCTGACTGGTGGGTCCCTCATGTCAGTGTCACAGGATCTAATTCCGGTCATAACCAGGGTTGACTGGGTTTGACTAACAAAGGGGGCCCACTGTCAGTGACTGTGGTGGTTACTAAACAACAGGCCACGTCAGCCCGCCGGAGTTTGGCCGGCGGCGACCATTTCGCACGGCGGTGACTCGTCGGAATCCCTATTCCGGCATCCATTTGCCGCGCGGATGGGCTCGGTGTGCTCCTGGTGATGCACCGCATCCAACGGTGCCACTAGTTGGACGAGAGGTCGCCGGAGTCGACGGCGACGAGCTCGTCCGCGGCGGTGCTCGCACGGAGTTAGTCGGGATGGAGTTGTAGTGCACGGGAGGAGGAGCTAAAGCTTGCTTTAGCTTGCTGGTGACCTACTGAAGCTAATGGCGTGCTCAGCCACGAGGTACGGTGCCTATGGCCACGGCGGTGAGTTGGCCGGCGGCGGAGATCGTCGGTCAGCAAAGGGGGCGGCGGCTACAAGGCCTAAACGAGCCCGTGGAGAGGGGGGTTCGAAGCGTGAGCTCACAGCGGTCGCAGAGGGCGTCGAAGTGAGCTCGGGGACGGTCGGACGACGGCGTACGGGCGGCGGCGATCTCCGGTGCCGGAGGTTGAAGACGACAGCGAGGAGGACGTTGCGGGGCTCCTGGCGTCGTGTGCGTCGGTGGGGAGCTTCGGGGCGATGCGGCGGAGCTAGTGGTGCTTCTGGGAGGCGAGGGGGTGGCGTAGAGCGCGGTGTCAGCGGTTGCCGGCGATGAGCTCGCTCGGGGGAGCTCGGCGGAGGGAAGAGAGGAGGGGAGAGACACAGGGAAGAGGGGAAAACGGTCGAGGGGGCTTCGTGGCGTCGTTCTAGTCCGTCCAGAGGGCCGAGGGGCCAGCCAGGCAGGCAGGAGGTGGCCGGCGCATCGGCGGCGCTCGCCACCGAGCTGCTTCGTGCGCTGGCGCGGCGAAGAAGACGGAGATGCCCCTGGTGGGCCGGGCCGGCTGGGCCAGCAGGTAAGTGGGCTCAGGTAAGTGTTCTTCCTATTTTTCTTTTCCTATTTTCTTTTTGTTTTATTTCTTTTGCAGCTTTGTTCAATTAATAAAAATGCCTAAACATTTTTATAACTCATGACACTTGTCATACCTACTGTATATAATATGAACAGTAGGAAACATTATAGTTCATGATTATTTGAGCATTTAAAATATGTTTAAGTATTTAAATGCCCAAACTCAAATACCATATGAATTAATCCAGAGCCCTTGAGTGTCCTAGAAAATTGTGCACCATTTTTGGCAGAGGTTTAAGACCAAGGTAGAAATGATGAACATTTTTGAAGGGCATTTTGGGTACATTGGAAAATATTTTGGCAAACCCTAGTTGTTAGGGGAGGGGTGCTGGGGTTTCTGTTAATCCCATTTCAAGTTTCTTTGAAAGTAAACATGATGCACACTCTAGTTAGGTCCTAATGCAAGTGCTAGCTAGGGATGTGACAACTCACCCCCACTTAAAAGAATCGCGTCCCGAGATTCGGGTTCCTCCGGAAAGAGGGTGGGGTACTCAAGTCGAAGACGATCCTCCCTTTCCCAAGTAGCTTCACTCTCGGAATGATGTGACCATTGAACCTTGAGAAACTTGATATTGTGGCGTCGAGTGGTGCGCTCAGTTTGATCAAGAATACGAACGGGGTATTCTCGATATGTGAGATTGTCTTGGAGATCAAGCGTTTCGTGGTCCACTCCGCGGATAGGATCCGAGAAGCAACGCCTGAGTTGAGAAACGTGGAAAACATCATGAACTCTGGAGAGGTGCGTAGGTAGTTCCAATTGGTAGGCAACTTCTCCTCGTTTGGCAAGAATGCGAAAAGGACCGATGTAACGAGGGGCCAATTTGCCTTTGATACCGAATCGATGGGTTCCCTTAAGAGGAGTAACCCGAAGGTAAGCCTTATCGCCGACTTCAAAAGTCACAGCCTTATGATGACTATCATATTGGCTCTTTTGGCGAGACTGGGCTGTTTTCAATCTCTCACGAACGATGCGAACTTGTTCCTCTGCTTCCTGAATCATATCCGGGCCAAAGAATTGTCTTTCCCCGGTCTCTGACCAGTTAAGAGGTGTTCGACACCTTCGTCCATATAGAACTTCGAAGGGAGCTTTGCCCAAGCTGGCTTGATAACTATTGTTATAAGCGAATTCGGCAAATGGAAGACATTTTTCCCATTCCATACCGAAAGAAATGACAGAGGCTCGAAGCATGTCTTCCAGAATTTGATTGACTCGTTCCACTTGACCACTTGATTGCGGATGGAAGGCGGTACTGAAGGAGAGATGAGTTCCCATAGCATTCTGGAAACTTTCCCAAAATCAGGAGGTGAAAATACTTCCACGGTCTGAGTTAATCTCCAACGGTACACCAAGAAGTGATACTATTCGAGAGATGTATAAGTCTGCTAGCTGGCTAGCGGTAATACTCTCTCGAACAGGCAGGAAATGAGCTACTTTAGAGAGGCGGTCGATAACGACGAAGATAGCATTATTCCCTTTCCTGGACCTGGGAAACCCGGTAATGAAGTCCATACCGACTTTATCCCATTTCCATTCAGGAATAGCTAAAGGTTGAAGGGTGCCAGCAGGCCGTTGATGCTCTGCTTTGACTCGACGGCAAACGTCGCAGTTAGCAATGAATTGAGCGATTTCTCTCTTCATCCTAGTCCACCAGAATCTCTGACGTAGATCCTGATACATTTTAGTACTACCGGGATGAATCGTGAGAGGAGATTCATGAGCCTCCTTAAGGATCAAACGTCTTAGGTTTCGTACTTTAGGAACCACTAAACGGTTGCTAAAGAATATGACTCCTTGATCATCAATTGAGAAACATCCTGCAACTCCTTTCTTGATGTTCCTCTTAATACGGGAAATTCCGGGATCAACCTTCTATGCTTTCATGACCTGATCCATAAGGGTAGGTTTCGCCACCAAGGTGGAGAGGAATCCTCGAGGAACAATGTGAAGGTTAAGCTTGCGAAATTCCTCGTGGAGAAGTGGTTGACTTTGTTGTAACATTAAATTGTTACAATATGACTTACGACTTAGTGCATCAGCCATGACATTGGCCTTTCCAGGAGTGTAAGTGATTCCTAAGTCGTAGTCGGTGAGCAACTCAACCCAACGTCTTTGCCTGAGATTTAGATCCGGTTGGGTGAAGATATACTTCAAACTTTGGTGATCAGTGAAAATTTCACAGCGATTACCAAGAAGGTAATGTCGCCATGTTTTGAGTGCATGGACTACAGCTGCAAGCTCTAAATCATGAGTAGGATAGTTATCCTCATGTGGATGCAACTGTCGGGATGTGTATGCAATCACTTGACGATCTTGCATGAGAATGCAACCTAGTCCTTGTCGCGAGGCGTCACAATAGATTATAAAATCCTTGGAAAAATCTGGTGGTACCAGTACAGGTGCAGATGTCAGGCGTCTTTTCAGTTCCTGAAAAATGGACTCGCACTGTGGGGTCCACTCAAACTTTTTATCTTTCTTGAGGAGTTCGGTTAGAGGTTTAGCAACCTTGGAGAAATTCTCGACGAAACGTCGGCAATAGCTCGCTAAGCCAAGAAAACTCCTAACTTGCTTGACCGATTCAGGGGGAGTCCAATCAAGTACGGCTTGAACTCGCTCGGGATTGACAGCAATACCCTGGCCAGAGATCACATGACCTAGATAGGTTACTTCTGGAAACCAGAATTCACATTTAGAGAATTTGGCATAAAGGCGGTGCTCTCGAAGTTTTGTCAATACCAACCTTAAATGCTCGGCATGATCTTCCTTGTTCTTGGAGAAAATGAGTATATCATCGAGGTATACCACGACGAATTTATCCAAATACTCCATGAATATAGAATTCATTAACCGAGAAAAGGTAGCTGGGGCATTGGTTAATCCGAAGGACATGACGGTGTACTCATATTGGCCATAACGAGTAATGAAAGCCGTTTTAGGAATGTCCCTGTTCTTGATTTTGATTTGATGGTAGCCCAACCTCAAATCCATCTTAGAGAAGACTGAGGATCCAGCGAGCTGATCATACAGGTCGTTGATCCTGGGGAGCGGATACTTATTCTTTATGGTGACCAGATTGACAGGTCGGTAATCTACAACCATCCGCTCCGTTCCATCCTTCTTCTTGACGAAGAGGACGGGGCAAGCCCAAGGGGAAGAACTAGGACGGATGAAACCTTTTTGCAAGGACTCATCGAGTTGTTTCTTTAGCTCAGCTAATTCTAGTGGTGCCATCTTATAGGGTCTCCTAGAGATTGGGACAGTTCCAGGGATAAGATCTATCACGAACTCGACATCTCTGTCAGGTGGAACTCCTGGCAGTTCTTCTGGAAAAACATCCGGAAAGTCACGGACTACCGGGATATCTTCGAGTTCTGGTAGATGGCTGGCATTAAGAGAATAGAGATGACGTTCAGCCATTCGGGCCAAGACATTAACTATCTTGCCGGATGGATGTGTAAGTTGAACGGTCCTAGTAAAGCAATCAATTTTAGCGTAATGGGTTGTCATCCAATCCATACCCAAAATGATATTTATGTCCGAGGACTTGAGAGCGATTAGAGATGCAAGGAAAACAAGTCTATCGACAAGGATTTCATTTCCATGGCTTACCCTAGAGGTTTGCCACTTTGAACCAGGAGT
The DNA here is from genome assembly GCA_902687465.1 of Secale cereale. Taxonomy (NCBI): domain Eukaryota; kingdom Viridiplantae; phylum Streptophyta; class Magnoliopsida; order Poales; family Poaceae; genus Secale; species Secale cereale. Next base: position 793,949,898 of record LR738715.1, on the reverse strand, counting down.
TTGAATAACCATGGAAGTAGGCAGGTCACAAAAAGTCATGTTGTGCAATCGTGCATAGCTCTCAGATATGAACGAATGGGATGCTCCAGTATCAAAAAGAACAGATGCCGGATGGCAGTTTACGAGAAGCGTACCAAGGACGACGTTAGGATCCTCATAAGCTTCTTCGGCAGAAACATAGTTGACATGACCACGTGCAGTGGGGATTGGCTTGACATAGTTCACCTTGCCGGTTGTCTTACCACGGCCAACGGGTTTTCCTGGCTGATTCTGGAGACAATCACGCATGTAGTGTCCCGGTTCTTCACACTTGAAACATGTCACAGTGGTGGTGCGTGGAGCAAAGTTGGAGGGTGGACCTCCATAGGTCTTGGCAGGTGCAAACTGTTGAGTTGGGTGAGGCGCCTCATAGGATGGCCTCGGTGTATACTTGGGTGGCAGAGCAGTGTTAGGAACCCACACACGGCGCTTGTGAGAGCCAGAGCCAGATGAGGAACCAAAGTCTCGAGAATGCTTGCGGGTGGCCTCGAAGTCGGTCTGGCCTGTCTCAGCACTGATAGCCTTGTTAACCAACTTCTGGAAAGAAGTGCACTCGTGCAGACGTAGATCTCGACGAAGTTCAGGGCTGAGTCCCTTGCGGAACCTCGCCTGTTTCTTGGCATCGGTGGATACTTCCTCAGGTGCATAGCGTGCTAGATTACCAAACTCATGACTATAGCCATCCACAGTTAAACGGCCCTGGGTGAAATTACAGAATTCCTCCCGCTTATGGTCCATGAGACCTTCCGGAATGTGATGTTCACGGAATGCCTCACTGAACTCAACCCAGGTAGTGACTTGGCCAGCAGGACGCATGGCTTCAAAGTTTTCCCACCAAAGACTGGCAGGGCCCTCAAGATGGTAGGCGGCGTAGATAACCTTGTCAGCTTCGGCCACACGGGCAGAGTGTAGCTTGTGGGTGATACTACGTAGCCAGTCATCAGCATCCAGAGGTTCAGTGGAGTGATGGAACTTTGGTGGACACATCTTGATAAAATCGTGGATTGACACCACGTCATTCCTCTGACGGAACCCAGTGTTCTGCTCTATGCGTTCCAGCAGATGGTTAGTCTCTCTCTTGTTCCGTTCTGCTTCAAGCATAACTTCCGCCAAGGAGGGTGGCTGGGGCAGATTTCCATCTCTAGCCCCACTAGCCTCACCCTGCTCCTGAGCAGCAGGAGTGTTGCGAGTGTTGACCATCCTAGGAAAACAAAACAACGGTTTAGACAAGGATGGCAAAAATTTGACATAGAGTGCAGAATGTAATGGATGGCACGGAATGCAAAGATGTTCATCCGTACGACATGGTAATATAGGAACTGCTATATATACACCAGTGGCCATACACACCATACAAAGTTTAGTACAAGCCAAGGCTAAAGTACAACTGCGGTGAAAGACGATACATCCCATCAGAGGCATTCCAAGCTCCTATACATTATTTAACTACACCTCCGGAACTCAGTACACACTACGTCATATTCCACAAGACGCGCAGGACTGTGGAAATACAACTACTACAATACTACTACAACCACGGACTAGCTTAGACATTCGCGTAGTAATCCTCGTAAAGATTACCACCGTAGCCTGGAAGTGGTACAGACGGATCTTGGAACTCGCGAGCACTCGAAGGCTGAGGACCATAAGGACATGGGTGTGGTCTCGGTCCCGATGCTGGTGGTAACCGACGCCCACGTGGAGGTGTAATACCCCCAACGTCACGCCAATCCATGCGATCAGGCAGACGAGTCCGCACAGGATACAAATCCCGCATGTCCAGATATCCGGCGTGCACAGCAGGTGCAAGCCGTGTCAAAGTAGTCCAATGAGCGGCTCGAGTGTTATACAGCTCCATTCGGAGGGCACGGACCTCGCGGTCCCTATCCTCCAACATCTGAACAGTGGTCTAAAGCAGTGGCTCTTCATGAGCAGCATCAGTATACAGACCAGTGTAGTAGCCTTCCTCTCCGGGAAGTGAGGCCGGCATGTAACAGAACTCAGTGTTCAGCAACAGGGCATGCCTAGCACGGAGAATGGTCATCATCGAATAAGCGGCATCCTGCACTGCCATCTCGATGGTAATCCCGAGTCCATAAGACCAATTGATGGGATCATTAGCTCCGGGATATGAGGGGTATATCCGGACTGTGCAGAAATACTGACTCTGATTGAAATCCCGATACTGTTCCTCCACAGTGTATTCAGGATACCAGCGATAACCGGTCTCAGTCATCACACGGACTAGCATGGCCGTGTGACCAGGCACATTAATGCACCGAGTCAAACGAACCACTTGGTGAGGGATGCGGCCAGACATCTGAAACACGAAATAATGCAAAGGCATTAGTGTTTCTGGAAGAAATCGGGCAGCATAACAACTGTAAATGCTCAAACAAAGATTTGAGACATCATACAAATGATAGCATAGCCACTCAACAATTCCATATCAAGGTTCCGGGTTCAACAATCATCATACTCAAGGGATAGAAACTGAACTGGGGCTTGAAACCAACAATCCTAAGAGTCTACGGATTAGTAACACGTGAACCTAGTAAGGATAAGAGGCCTAGTCCTAAATCCCCGTAGAAAGAATAGACAGACTCAGATCAAAAGGGCATAAGGTAAAGGAGTAAAAAGAGCCTTACGTTCCCTTCCACAATCAATTCCCCTACATATAACTAAGAATTTTTCTAGACTCAACATCGACCAGTTTGGCTTGAGAAACCTACAGGCAGTCCAGCTCTGATACCAACGCTGTCAGGACCCCGATCCTAAGTCACACCGATCTAGCTATAACACGTCATATCACTTTGCGGCCTCACGCACGGTAACCCCACGGGTGCCACATTACCTGGCCCGGGACCGTTTGCGCATTTTGGCACACATATATGACAGTGTCGCTAGCATCCATATGACAGAGAACCCGAGCCGACATGGCTAGTTATAAACCAAAAGTGGCACTAAATTACAGAGACAGGCATCCATGACCCAGCAACGAACGTGTCGGTCATCAACGTATGAACCCAAGTCGTAGCAAGCTATATGGACTTAAAGGAACAACGCGTGACATTTCCCCTAAGGGACAGACACAGGAACAAAGAAGGACACATGCCGGCCAGCCTACGTGTTCCGAGCAGTAGCAAGCTACCAAGGCTCATTGGAATCACTAGGAGGCATTTCCCTGTAAGATAGGCTACCAAAGGAAAACAACTAGGTGTCGGATCCCACACATACCAAGCATTTCAATCATACATGCAATATGCTCAATATGTGCAAATACAACATTGCATCACAACAGAACTCTATGACTCAAAGTACTTTATTTAAAAGGCTCCAAGAGCCATACATAACATATTCATACAGGTAGGGGTCACATGACCCAACACTCAAGTCATACAGTCACACAAGCACAAGCAGAAGCTACATGTCTGAGTATAGACAACTTAGAAAATAAAACAGGCTTGGTGTAGCCTGACTATCTACAAGGCCCTTCACAAGCTCCAGATCTTCGTCTGGGTGTCAAGCTACTCGTCGACGTCAACGTCTATGTAGAACCCATCAGCAGGGGCAGGGTTCTCCTCTGCAACAGTTATTAAGCAAACATGAGTACAAAGGTACTCAGCAAGTCTTACCACAGAACCTAACATACATGCAACATTATCAAAGGGGGTAGTGGAGTTTATAGCAGAATGCCAGCTTTGACCTTGGCTAACCTATACTACAACTCTCAACAGATTGCAAAATGTTATTACGAACACGAGTCCTCTACTCACCACATCAATACACTACCGAGGATCCTCTTCCGTCATCCTACGGAAGGGCCATCCACGGCACTCACGCTTATCTTGAGGCTTTTAGTAGTATCCATCAACTTGTCTATGAACTGTAAGAGTAACCAAGTAGTTCGTACCGCGAACAACGGCTATTCGAATAGTTTGATAACCCTGCAGGGGTGTACTTCTTCACACACGCTTTCACCACTTATCGCCGTTTACTCGGCGTGTACTCGGCAACCTTCAAGCGGAAGCCCAGCGAGGGTGTCGGCCACGACCTGACTAACTACTCAAGTCTCTCGTCCAGGTTTATCGCCTATTTGGGTTCCATCCGTGGGGAGATCCGGCCGGGGTGTCGCTCACGGCCCCAAACGATGTGTACAGGGTACCCGAGTCACCAAACGGGCAACCGGTACACCGTGCCACGTACCTGTCGCATCACAACCCACCCCGAGGGTCAGCGTTGTGCACGACCTCCAGTAAGCTATAAACACCAGAAACTAGTTGCAACTCCTGGACAGAGATCGAGGGTAATTAATAAGCCAAGAGGGTCCATTGGTTTCGGGCCCAATGCATGGTAGTAACTGGAACTTGAACCACACATACAGATCTCGGGTCCTATGTATGGTTCCAATGAAACAACCCACCACGTACTCCTACATGGCCTTTCATCGATACCTTTACCAAGCGTATTCCCCACTTCCTTCTCTTTATCGAAAGATTGTTTCACTCTGATCCATCACCCAGATGAACCAGACCAGACACAACTCTAAGCATAGCAGGCAACATAAACAAATAGCATGGTGGATCACACATCACATGGCTCAATCAACTCCTACAGATGCTAGTGGGTTTCAACTATTTACTGTGGCAATGACAGGTCATGCAAGGAATAGGGTTCAACTACCGCAGCAAGTAGCAGTTCACACGCTGTTGCCTTAATGCAGCAAAAGAGAGCAGGAGCGAGAAGACTGGGTTTGTATCGGAATGATCAATGATTGCTTGCCTGACAAGGTAGTTGTCGGGTACTGCTCTTCAACTGGATACGCAGCAGTATCCTCTGGAGCAGGACCTAACACAGAGAATACCGGCGATACAATCATTAACAAACAAATGTAACAATATGATGCATGCTCATGACATGGCAAGATGCATGTGTGTTGGCTAATGCAACTAAAACTAGAAGGGTTTGAACCTATTTGAATCAAGGATTCAAATTGAAGTTCAAACCATTATTTAAATAAGTGCATAATCATGTTTTTGGTGTATACAGCAAGTTAACTTGTTCAAACATGCATGAAACCAGTGCCATTGGAAAGATTGGATTTTTATGATCATTTTTCATATATAAATCTTTTCCATCTGAGCTATGGTTGATTTTATATGATTTTTAGAAGTTTTGGGTATTTTCTGGAATTTCCTGAATTATTTTTAAACCTAAAAATCCCAGAAAAACCTTTACTGCGTCAGCATGACATCATGCTGACGTCAGCCAGTCAACAGGGCCAGTCCAAGTCAAACCTGACTGGTGGGTCCCTCATGTCAGTGTCACAGGAGCTAATTCCGGTCATAACCAGGGTTGACTGGGTTTGACTAACAAAGGGGGCCCACTGTCAGTGACTGTGGTGGTTAAACTAATTACTGTTAGCTACTAAACAACAGGCCACGTCAGCCCGCCAGAGTTTGGCCGGCGGCGATCATTTCGCACGGCGGTGACTCGTCGGAATCCCTATTCCGGCATCCATTTGCCGCACGGATGGGCTCGGTGTGCTCCTGGTGATGCACCGCATCCAACGGTGCCACTAGTTGGACGAGAGGTCGCCGGAGTCGACGGCGACGAGCTCGTCCGCGGCGGTGCTCGCACGGAGTTGGTCGGGATGGAGTTGTAGTGCACGGGAGGAGGAGCTAAAGCTTGCTTTAGCTTGCTGGTGACCTACTGAAGCTAATGGCGTGCTCAGCCACGAGGTACGGTGCCTATGGCCACGGCGGTGAGTTGGCCGGCGGCGGTGATCGTCGGTCAGCAAAGGGGGTGGCGGCTACAAGGCCTAAACGAGCCCGTGGAGAGGGGGGTTCAAAGCGTGAGCTCACAGCGGTCGCAGAGGGCGTCGAAGTGAGCTCGGGGACGGTCGGACGACGGCGTACGGGCGGCGGCGATCTCCGGTGCCGGAGGTTGAAGACGACGGCGAGGAGGACGTTGCGGGGCTCCTGGCGTCGTGTGCGTCGGTGGGGAGCTTCGGGGCGATGCGGCGGAGCTAGTGGTGCTTCGGGGAGGCGAGGGGGTGGCGTAGAGCGCGGTGTCAGCGGTCGCCGGCGATGAGCTCGCTCGGGGGAGCTCGGCGGAGGGAAGAGAGGAGGGGAGAGACACGGGGAAGAGGAGAAAACGGTCGAGGGGGCTTCGTGGCGTCGTTCTAGTCCGTCCAGAGGGCCGAGGGGCCAGCCAGGCAGGCAGGAGGTGGCCGGCGCATCGGCGGCGCTCGCCACCGAGCTGCTTCGTGCGCTGGCGCGGCGAAGAAGACGGAGATGCCCCTGGTGGGCCGGGCCGGCTGGGCCAGCAGGTAAGTGGGCTCAGGTAAGTGTTCTTCCTATTTTTCTTTTCCTATTTTCTTTCTGTTTTATTTCTTTTGCAGCTTTGTTCAATTAATAAAAATGCCTAAACATTTTTATAACTCATGACACTTGTCATACCTACTTTATATAATATGAACAGTAGGAAACATTATAGTTCATGATTATTTGAGCATTTAAAATATTTTTAAGTATTTAAATGCCCAAACTCAAATACCATATGAATTAATCCAGAGCCCTTGAGTGTCCTAGAAAATTGTGCACCATTTTTGGCAGAGGTTTAAGACCAAGGCAGAAATGATGAACATTTTTTAAGGGCATTTTGGGTACATTGGAAAATATTTTGGCAAACCCTAGTTGTTAGGGGAGGGGTGCTGGGGTTTCTGTTAATCCCATTTCAAGTTTCTTTGAAAGTAAACATGATGCACACTCTAGTTAGGTCCTAATGCAAGTGCTAGCTAGGGATGTGACAGTCCACATCTCTCTTCCTGGTATACCTCACAATGACAGCAAGCTAGCCAATGCAGTTGTGCGCATGTGGACGGAGGCGATGCCCGGCCGCGCCTTACTGCAAGCTCTCGCCGCCCGGCGGCACCGATGCTGCAAGAGGAGGCGTTGTCGCTGCTTGGCCACGCTGGTTCGTGCTCTCCTGCCAGCACGAGCGCCGGCTCTGCAAGGCATGGGCTCGGCTGTTGCTATCTCCCATGAGTTGCTCCATGCGCGGGCGACGGCCATTGGCGACGCCCTGTTTCCCAACTGCCCCGGTGCTACAAGGCCTTGACGATCGGATGTTTGACTCGTTCACGGTGCTCCGCCTGCAGTTACCTCGCCGACGCTGCAATCAGGAGATCACACCAGTGGATGATCCTGCAACACAGCAGCTCGCTCGTGAAACCGCATGACCAAGTCGGCGCTGCAATTGATAGCAGTATGCGGAAGTGCTGCATCGATGGGGCCGTTGACACTCTGTCTTGGAATCAACATCAAGCGAGCGCCGGTGGGGTCGTCGACGCTCTGACCATTATTCGCATTATAATTATTTGAATATTATAAGGACGGTACCGTGGAAAATTCACATCATCTTGCATAGCAAGCCGTAAACAATATGGTAGCATACAAAACATTAATATTACATAAACAAAATAAAGTTTTCAAATGTACGTACATAGAAGAAAAATAATTATTGTTTACAGCCCTAACTAGCTGATGTGTAGGGATTTTTTATTGTCGTTTCTGCATGCATCGATCCACCTTCAGTTGCTTAAAACCCTCAAGGCCGCCCTGATTTCTTGTGGGATGTTTCCAGCTGCATTATTGTGTTTCACCATCAACATCTGGACAGTCAATTGGCTCCTGAGCAATCTTGGATCCTAGAAAACATGCAACACGTTATCTTCTAATGATGAAGTGTTTTTTTTTCAAAAGCTACACACAGAAACACATTGTATATGCAATTACCGTAGTGTTCATCCAGGTCATGCTACACAAACAACCAATCTTGTGGGCCATCTCCTGTAGGACAAAAAACCAGAGTCTTTGCTGTGACACAAAAAAAAGTGTCAGATATTAGTACTTTACCGGCGAGCATTAAAACGATATGCAGCTGCTGTATAAGATCAATTTTACCACATTACCGGCGAGCATTAGAAGACATGCTATCTTGTCGCCAATCCATGGGTGGGGTATTCCAACCCAGTATCCTAGCCTGCAACACATCGTTGAACTCTTGCTTCAACAATGTGATTTCATTCAGCATCTCTTTGTTATGAGTGCTCTCTCCAACTTGCCCGACATCTCGTGATGGATCCAGTACGATAACCCTCCTTCTCATACGGTTTACAACCAGCAACCCATATGATGAATACGGGATAGTCAACGGTAGTAGATACTGCAGCAGGACGACACATGTTAGTGATTAATTATAATAAAGAAATGAACTTTAAGAATGAGGGTCTCTTACAATTATAGAGATGAATACATCATATTTAGGGAAGGGCTGGACAACAGCATTGTTAATTAGCAACATGGTGCGCTCTCCTTGAGGCATCTAGGAATACCTAACAACATTTGACTGAGCATGAAACTGCAAGTCAAAAAAATGTTTGCTTCCAACCAAGTTGGTGCCTGTATGCCTCTCTACTTCCACGCTCGCAAGTCTACGAACAACAAGATTGGAGCATGCTGGATGAAGACTTATGTTTGTTAAAAATAGGGTGTCATGTAGCATCCGGAGGCTGATTTCTATCCGGTATGGTGTATCGCTTCTTATCCAGATTGTGCCGCAACACAAAAAATGCGCAACAAACTCTATCAACGAGTGTGCTAAATTGGAACAAGAGTATGTTAAAATGGCAACTTTTTATTTTGTTTTGATTACCTTGACCAAGCAATAATATTTACAGCAAATTAAGGGCAGCAAAAAATTGGCACCCACATTTAACATATGGTAACTCACTTACATTATGATTGAAATAAAAAGTTGTATTTTTCTAATAATATGTTAGCTGTCTAACACAATATGGCCATGTGTACAACATAGTGATGGAATAACTCTACAGTACAATATTTGTAGAGCAGACCATATGAGAAAAATATATTCATACATTATAGTGCGCTGGAAATATTGAAAATCCATTAACCATAATAAAATTCTTCGTAATGGCTGCAAAGTCTCATGTTCTCTAGAAATATAATGAGATATAGCAATATAGTAATCTAGGAACCAAACTCATGGTTCAGACCCCCGCCGTCCTTGCATACATGTATGTACAAGTGTCCAAACTATCACCTAACTACATAGCTATTGCATGAAATCAAGAAGTGTACTCGCACACTTATGTACGTACGTACACACAGTCCATAATTGCTTGTAATTTTAACTTAGTATAAGTAGTGTATGAGATAGTTCTAATGCATCTTCTATATAGTAAATAAATGTACAATAAGATAACTTACTCCAATGTCTGCTCGTCATGAACGCCATTGATAAAGTGAAAGATGTATTCGAGTGCATCTTCCACGACATGCATTCGTGGGAGCAGAAGATGCATGGGAGCGGGCCCAGCCTCATGCAGCTGAGGCACAACCTCTTGCGTCTCAGGGACAGCACCCTCAAGGAGAGTGGGCACATCAACATCTAGCGGCGCATTGTTTCCAATGATCCCGTCCATCGATGATTCATGAGGTGGGGTTGGGTAGGGTAGGGTTTATATGCGCGTCGTGATTGATCGGTTAATCATGATTTGATATATGCGAACTAGGGTGGGTAGGGAAGTAGCAGGTCAAGGGCGCATATATAAATATATGTGCCATATATATAGATACTAAATATTGCCTTCTAAATATCAAAATCGATCAAATTAATGCCATTTGTTTCTAATTAGGAAATGTTGTGGTTGTAATTGATCTTGGAAACGTATCAGATCATTCTCAAAATTTATGAGTGAATAAAATCTTTTGATTGCATATAATATTTTTTATCATTCCCAGCGAAAAGGAACAATTCACCTTTGTATAAAACCAAAAATTTGAATATGAGTACGTGTATCATACATTAATACATTAAACAAAAAAGGATATAAAAGTATTTGGCAACGAAATGTTGCATGCAAAGCGTTCATACATTTATCCAAAGACAAATTGTGCACTGGTGCACACAGCTAATTCTAGCTTGCATTGTTCCTAGCTTGAACAATATCATTGACGTAATTAAATGTTTCATCAAGTGTAGTGAGGCTGGCTTCATGGATATCTATAATAAAAATCAGTGTTATAGTGATAAAGTATTACTTAAAAATTTGCTTGACAACATATATGGAATAGAACGCATCCCCTACCTTGTAGATGATGATGATCATCATTAATGTTAGGAGAGAAGAAGAATGTGCTCTCCCTCATAGTTTGCAAGCATTGCTGCCTCACGTTTACTTTTATGTAAGTAACAACAAGCTTCTCGAACAGATTATCAGTGTGTTGAAGATGGTAGAAGTGACGACCAACGTGCTCTTCTCGTACACGTAGGAAAATTATCTGCCGTCTACAAACAAATATTAATGTTAGTATATTATTACAACAATAGAACTACAAAAAAGAAGCATATGAAAATCTTAAATTGTAGATGGCGCCTACCGAAAGTTTATGAGGCCAATCTCGAGGTAAGGGACGCGGCGTTTATACACCGAATCCCAGTTATGCTGTATCTTACCAACGTAGGCAAGAATAGCAACCACATCTGCAAAAAACTAATCACAGTTAGGCAGTGAGTTGTACGGTGTAACGTGCAACACCAAGGTTAAATATGACGCACCAGTTATGCTTTTGTCCCGTAACGAGAATATGACTTCAAACTGTGGGAAGCAAGGGGGGCAAATTCTTGACGCTATCTGTTTTGCCGACATCCTAACATCGGTCCTCGCATTAAGCGTGATGATAAAGTCCATGGCTAGATACCAGACATGTCCATCTGGTATTTCCGTTGGGTTGAACCCGATGCGATTGAAATCGTATGTCATGCCGGTTTGTAGGATGCTATTGAATCGAATTGCTTGGTTGTTGAAAGCAATCGCCTCCATCTTTGTTCCCTAATAATTTTTTTATGAATCATAACAATAATGAGGAAACAAAACTGTTTATCAAAATTGTATTTAATTTTTTTGGTCTATCAAAACTGTTTATTGCCTTACTTGATGATCGAGTAGTATGCACTGAAGGTACAAGTTTCCCTGTCCATTCTCCTTGATTTGAGCCTTCCACATGACCCTGGCACGAATGATCCAGCAATGCTGATATATATGCTCCATTTGGACGCGATGAAAAGTCAAGTTCCTGTGCGTATAATAGAAATAACGGGTGAGGTAAATCAATGAGCGGTGATGGAATCAGCTGTACAAAGTGAATATTTTATCTTGCCTGTTCATCGGAGGGGTGATGGGATGACTGATGACAGGGACCGGCGGCGATGCCATCACCCTCTTAGAGGTGATCGATCCGCATGAGATTACCATGTCGTGGAGGAGATCGTTTTTCCTATGTAAATAGATAGAGACAAATGTTATGATGCGGGGCTTACTTATAGGCGTAGTAGGCGGCGGTAAAATGAAATATATTTGAAAATCTGTTTTTGGTGGGCTAGGTCCACGTGGGTTACATACCAACATTCGGATATTTAATATTCTTCAACCTATTAGTAATTGTTTGTTAATCAAGGAAACACACACCTCAAAATCGGACGGTGGATCAACCCAGCTGATTCACAATATTTTTAATTAACGCATATTTGTGATTTATGATCACTTGCCTTAGCAAAACGTATCTGATTTATCACATGCCTACTCAATATCAATTTCTTGCCATAATATATTAATTAGGGGAATATGACTTTCATCACTATGGAGATTTCTTAATATTGTAATGATATTCACATTAAGATATTTCTTTGTTCCCTTGTATATTATGATATTTCCCACTTCGACAAGATATATTTCATTATGTCATTTTGTGCACGTCTCGAACGACCAATTATTTAACGAGGCTAGCTTGGTTCGAGACGTGCATAAATGATAATATCAAACTTACCATTTCTGTTGGGTTTTCTTTAAACTAACCGCGTCCGTACGTAGTAGTACAGTAAGTTAGACAACATTTTTTGAAGCCAAAGACTTGAAAACTTGCTTCATGGCCAGATCAAAACTAAACGCTCTCTCCAGAAGTTACATTATTCCTCTAATGTAACTTGCTATGTGGCCAACTGAAAAGAAAAAAAGCTTGTTTAGTCGCCCCATCAATTTATTTTTCTATTGTAGAACAACGCACGGACTGAGTCTAGTTTTTCAAGAATGGATTGACCAAGGCAGTGCACAGATATCTGCAATAGTATGATTTTTGCTTGGCTATACCAAAGTTCACTTCTGTTATCACTCAAGGACCTTCAATCACAGTAGTGTTTCCTCCAAATGGTCGGTACTGTTTTCCCATGATGTCGCGCATGCTCTTGTCCAGTGCCTCAAACGATTGCCGCTTAGTCATGGTCGCCTCGTCCCATAGTACCAATGAGGCCATTAACAGTACAAGCAGCTGGTCACATGCATGCAAATTGTCTGATTTGCAAAAGACTTGATGATATTGCGACATGTTGTAGGCGTATCATCAGGCAGGGCTGCTTGCCCTTCACGAACAGACTATAGGCACCTAAAACAAGGTACCCAGGTGTAGAGGGGAAGAAGTTATAGCGCGCTTGCGATATCTTTCTTGTTTGGCTCGACCTATTTATAGAAAATAGGCCTGGGGTAGAGCCTTATATTAATTAGAGCTACTAAGATGTATTTACAAAGGCATCACTAATATACTGTTATTAATATAGGGTACATATTATAGGGGAGTCGACATAGCGCTGAGAACAAACAGGCAAGTAACGACGATCTTATATTATTCTTTCCGTGTAGTGATAAAAATACAAAAATAGCTTGTTGGTCGAGATGAAAAATACACATCTGACAATCCCATGGTCATGGAGTTTATAAATCAGTCCCATTGCAAATTAGGCCCAAATAAAAATCACACTTTATTATTTGACTCTTATACGATTCATTCTTTGTCTTTGATGGTTACATTGATAAATGCTCTTAAGGAGCAATGAAAAACTAAAAAACTGAAATCTCAATAAATATATCAACCTCTTCATGCCTGGTCTTCTGAAGGTGGTGGTGGCTTGTTGACACAGAGGTTGATATGCTTAACAACCATCTCCCTCACTCCATTCAACTGGTTTAACAAAGATTCCAGCAATATCCTATTGTGCTGGACTGCCTCAAGAATCTGAAAGTTGCTGGTTCCCCAACCATCCTGCTTAGCTGCATTTGATCCAGACCCACGCTGAATATCCCAAAGAGAGGGGATATGCGCATGAGAGGTGTTTTCCACACCACGATTATGAATCAAGTTATAATAGTGGTTTGTGGAAAGCCTGTTTTGGGATCTATGGGGCAGACGGTGCCTGGGGAATTGAACTTTATACATCTTTGCGTTTCCCTTACCAACTCTTGAATTTCTTGGCGATGGTAAGATTTTGGTCTCTGGTGCCATAGGATTCGGCTCACCTACATCTTCAGCTGGACTGGCAGGGAGCACTGGCGTAGGTTCTTCCTTTCTTTCCTGATGACCATCAGCCCCCTCTTCTTGGAAGTTCGAGGCCGACATGACGAACGAAGCTGGAATGTCGTGATAGGGAGTTGCGATCGGCCGGGATCGGTTGGGTGGTGCAACTGCGTGGCAATATATAGGACATAAATAGGAAACGAACAATATAAAATCCGCATATGATCAACCAGTACGACTTTATAAGGAAAGGAAGTTGATGGCTAGCGATACACTTCTGAATATGCATCATCAAGAGATCATTTGATTAAAGGAAAATACGTGATTTGTGAAATCATTTGCCTTACGAAAAGTAACCTATGTTTCCATAATAATTAAATAGGGGATTTTTAACTTTCTCCTTTCTGTATTTTTCTTAACCATCATGGTAATCACATCATCGAGGTAGCTTAGTTTTCCACATGCAGACAGTAATCAGTAACATGCTAAGCTCTCCCTAATCTAAACCATTTGGTTCAGATTTTGAAAATGTGATCATAACCTTTATTTAAAATACTCCATGAAAACTTCAGTATGAGATATACCACATGAATTTAAGCTACAGATTTTTTTTATTTTTTCTTAAAGACAAACATTAAACAGTATGTAGAAACCAAGTTTTCCAAACGAACCAAAGCTTTCGTTCAGTAACGAGTTTTCCCGTTGTCCTTTGAACCATTTATCTACTTACAAGAATGTTTACTGTACACCTTTAGTATATATACGCTTTCCAGCAAGCACATTTAATTATATGTGCAACACAGAAACTCTTACCTCAGTCATGGACAAGATCTGCCCGACTGTCTCATTTTACAATACCATCTCATGTAGTCGAAACAATACATAGTCTAGAATACATAATTTAGAAGTCGTATTAGGTGTGGCTCTTATGTGCATGATCATCACAAAATAAATAAATAACATTGTCTGTGCATAGAAATGACCAATCAGAATATCATAGGACTGACCTATCAGCATAATCCTGGGCTATTAAAGACGCAAATAAAATTAACTTGTAGCATAAGGAGCCATTCTACTATAAAATTATGAGGATTAAATCAACAGTTTCTACGAAATACTTTTACAAACAGTATTTTAATCAGCTTCAGTAGCATTCAAAATAAAAAAAATGTTTCATTGCATGTTCCTAGGCTTGTTGCCAGTCCAATCATAGTATCTGAATCTGAGCTTACACATAATATAGTACGCTTTGTGACATGTACATTGGCAGAAACATTGTGATAGTAGAAAACCCATACCAGCGATGGGGGTGCTACTGTGATCTTCCGATTATTAGCCCAGGAGTACACCTCCCATAATAGCACTTAGTAGTTCAAGTAAATGGAGTATACCTCCCAATGTGAAAATACCAATACTACCTGAAGATTCTTAGAAAAACGAATTTTAGCAAATATGGACCATCGCAATATGAAATGCTCTGACGTAACCCTTCAGCCTGGTCATTTTAGACCACACTTCAGCCTGTAAGGACTTCCTTGTAGACGATGTTCTTCATCGAGGTCAGTAAGGAAACGGTCGGTCTTTTCGCTTCTTTGGATTATTGTTTTACTTCATGGCCTTTTCTTTCGGCTTCTCCTTCTGAATGAGAATCTTTATGTTTATCTTCGCGGTGGCTCGAGACAAAGCAACATATAGTTGACCATGAGAGAACACCGGATTAGGTAAGTACACACCAACAATCGGGATGGTTTGCCCTTGAGCCTTGTTAATGGTCATAGCAAAGCTGAGCCTTATAGGAAATTGTTTCCTCTTAAACTTGAATGGAAACATGTCGTTCTCCGATGGGCAGAGAGGTATTCGAGGAAGGAAGACCCTCCTACCAGCATGTTGTCCAATCACGATTTCTGCATCAATGGTGTTCCTCTCGAAACCTCTAACAACAAGCCTAGTCCCATTACACAGTCCATTACCTGGATCAATGTTCCTTAGAAGTATGATAGGGCAGTTAAGCTTTAGTTTGAGTGCATGCGGAGGCAGACCGTTGGGAGTCAATCCATTCAGAAACTCTTGGGCATAGGTCATCTTCCGCACTGTCAAAGCTATGGTATATTACTTCATCTCCGTGGAAACGCTCTATCATGCGGATGTTTATCTTGTCGACGTTGTCGTTTGTCGTGGAAAGGATTGCACGAGATGTCATGTAATTCGAATCAGACATGTTGTCATCTAGCCTCGGGAACACGTGGTCGATCAACTTCTCGAGGTCGTCAACCTCGCCTGTAGACGGCAGACAAATGTCTTCGGGTAGTAGTATGTTGCCTTGATCGTCGGCCTGCTCAGTACCGTTGACGACCCTTAGCAAGTAATTTGCAAACCACGTGTCATTATGAGCCCTCATGTTGGTGATGAGCCGAAGCTGCCGCATACCCTTCCATAGATGAAAACTTCGTAGGGTTGCATCAATTATCTGGCCCCGTGGCCCCCTTCTGACAACCGGAAGCACCTGCCTAAAGTCCCCGCCAAAAACAACAGTCTTTCCTCCAAACAGTCGGTTGCGTATTCCCATGATGTCGCGCATGCTATTGTCCAATGCCTCTACCGCTTGTCGCTTAGTCATGCTGGCCTCGTCCCATAGTATCAATGAAGCCATCCTTAGCAGCTTGGCGGTCCCACTCTGCTTGGTGAAGCTACACGAGGCTCCATCATCGCAACTCAATGGGATCTTGAACCTTGAGTGGGCAGTCCTACCGCCAGACATGATAGAAGCGGCGACGCCCGACGTCGCGGTAGCGATAGCAATCTTGCCCTCACT
Organism: Secale cereale; assembly: GCA_902687465.1. Classification (NCBI taxonomy): domain Eukaryota; kingdom Viridiplantae; phylum Streptophyta; class Magnoliopsida; order Poales; family Poaceae; genus Secale; species Secale cereale. The sequence goes on along the minus strand of LR738715.1, from coordinate 793,933,614 downwards.
CCTCACCTTGGCGAGCATCGCCCTATAGAGGAAGGTCTTCCCTGTACCTCCAGGGCCATGAACAAAGAATACACCCCCATCACCGCGATCAACAGCCTCTAGTATCTCGTCGTATGCGGCCCTCTGCTCCAAGTTTAAGGAAGCTGCCAATTTAGTGTCATCTACATCAAACGCAATGGTTGATTCCTCGATGACCTCTCTGGCCTCGCCATCAGTTGGGTCAAACGCATCATCGATGCATGGAAGATCGAAATCAACAATGTCTTTACCCATGGACTGCAACATACCCCTAATGTCAAGCAACACCATCTGCTCCACCTCGTTCGGGGATGTGCGTGTTTGACGGTAGTCATCAGACATAGGCTCGTGGTGCCTATCCCATAAACCTCACACGTCGCCTGGCTCGCAGTGCACCAAGATGGTTGCGAAGAGCCTCCTAAGTGAACATGGCATCGCCCATTGCTCCGATCCTGTAAGACAGTCGTCGAGCGTGTTGTCTGCCTCGATGAGACCCAACCTTTCAGCAGCCTCTCTAAAGCTCCCACATTTATCGCCGTCCACGGTGATCAAGTCCTCAAATGAAGTTTTGCCCGTAACATGGTTTAGCAACACCCGCAAATAGTATCGCTCCCCCTCGGTAGGATTGGCAAAGACGATACGCCCTATTTGAAAACGCTCCACCCGCGACTTCCAAATCTTTTTTCTCTTCTCCCACGTGAAGCTTCCGGGGAAATCCTTGTACAATGTACGCCTAGCAAAAGGGTATTTTTGGTTAGCCTCGAAATACTCCGTTAACATGGATTTTGAAGCATTTTCGGATGCTACAACATTCTTCAAGTCAGCCTCCGCATTGAATGCAACTCTATACATATTCGGGAGATGAAGAGCCAACTGCAAGACAGGCGGATAATTGGCGCATAGTGGGAAGCCAAATATCCTCCACATAGCCTCCGGAGGGGTTACCCACCTTGCATCAACAAATCTCTTGATCTCATCAATGTTACCATCGGCGTCAGGCTGGTCGAGGCTGAAAGAAGTCTTATCATGGCCCTTGTAAATGTACTTGTAAAGGTATTTGACGTCCTTTATGCTAGAACAAACCTCAACGTTTATATGGAAATTGAACATCCGCAAAAGGTAAGGGTTATAGGGCACAACCCATCGATTGTCCAACATTTTCCCTCGGACCTTAGCACGTCTTCCATCGTCTCTACGCCGATAAACTGGGTATGAGTCCTTGCCTTGTAATGTGTTATCATTGAATGACCGTGGGTATCTGCACTTGCATTCATTCTCTTGCATGTAGACATTCTTTGGGTTGAGAGCACCACAAGGTCCGTGCATCATATGTTTTACCACCAACGCATATAATTCGGGATACTTCTGCTTGTCTGGGAGCTCTGAGGAAATGAGTCGGTCATACTGCTCCGGTACGACAAGCTTGTAGGTTGAATCCATGATCAACAAAAAATGTGCATGGGGGAGTCCCCTCTTCTGGAACTCGACTACATATACATAAGCGACAACAACACCCAATATTTGCTTCTTGAACAACATGTCTTTCATAGCCTCAAGTTTACCATAGAACACGCGAGCCACAATATCAGGTCGGTCTTGCGCCGTCTGACCAGGAAGCAACTCATTCGTTATCTCTTCCCATTTAGGGTTGCAAGTCATGGTCAAGAAGATGTCAGGCTTCCCGTATGTATGGACAATTGCCATGGCATCCATATGCCTCTTCTTCATGTCGCGATCCCCACCAGGGTATGTTCCAGGGAGCACTATTCTTACCCCAACTGCGCTTGCTCGCGTTTCCCCAGAGGTGATCGCGTCAACAACTCCTTTATACAAGTCGGCACGAATCTGCGTCTGGTTCTTCCGGTACCACCTCAACCGACAACTCTCAATCTTTATGTAGATGTCGACCCCCCATTGCTGGAGCAGGCGTGCTCCATAGAGTATAGGATTGAAAATCCCAGGCCGTGTTTGCAGCATGTAACAATAGTAGTCTCTCACGGAGACGCATAACCTACTATTCCCCTCTGCAATTGATGGAGGGCCACAAAGATGAGAATATTTTCGAAAATTAAATTATTATATGTAACGAAGTGGGCCATAAACTACATACCTGCATCATCCTCGTCATCATGGCCTAGTCGACGATTTTGTACAACCTCCCATGGAACATTACGTTTAGGTAGCTTTGGGTGCCAACCTAGCTCCCCCTTTGGATAGAATAGGGGATAAGACAACGGGTCATATGCTCCATCAGTCACACGTATACTATGCCTTTCGTTGTTGTTACCACAAAGTGTTATCCTCCGTTCAAACCTTTTTGCTAGGTCATTGCCCTCGACCCAAATTGCAGCTACCTCAGATGAGACCGGTCTATTATATCTTCGTTGGTCAAGCCTCTGATCGGTGTTTAGGTCTATCCTATAATCATCAAGGTTGTCCTTGTGTGCACCTAAACTCCTAAATTGCTGGGAGTACGGGTTCTCTTTGAGTATATCCACTAACTTCTTCACGACATCCTGGTCTAATTGCTTGGTGGCAGTCTTACGATGAGTCAGATTTGGGTCATCATCATAAAAGTACAACTGCAGATGGTCTGGACGCGAGCTAGGCCTGAACGAATGCACATTGTGGTAGATGGTGCCGTGTGCCCGGAATGTGTAAACCCCAGACTTCATGTTTGTGTAGTTCTCATCAAGGCTGACGCCTAGGGTTGTGAAAGCGAAATGTCCATTGAAAAACCGTATGTTATCCCGAAAATGTCTAGAATCTGCATCCATGCTGGACCATAGCTTCATCAATTCTGGGATTGGTTCCGGTTGCTTGAGCTGAATTTGGCCACTGCGACAACAGAACCCATCAGTCTCGGACTGAAACCTCATGGCCTTGCAGTGGTCGCAGTTTGCGCCGGGATGTGAGTGTTGTCTGGGATGTTTGAATAGACAAAGTCAAATGGATCAATCTTGATGGTTTTAGCGCTAGACATGCTTGTATCCTCGTCATCTTCAATGATGTCCTCATCGGATCCTACGGGCATTTGTTGAAACATCAAGTTGAAAACAATAATTATTGACATTTCTAATTACAATAACACTTCACAAAGTCCCACAACATAGTTGACCATACCTTGCCCGCGAAACATGTAGTACTCCTCATCCATCAAGTCGGGTGGTGTCGGCTCATCTCCCATTATGCCGCTTAGGAATGCCTCGATGTCGTCTGCATTGTCGTTTGCAGCGGTAGTAACATCATGTCATCAAAGGGTTGCTGAGAATGAGCAGATTCACATGACAATATAAATTTCAGAAAATCCATACCAATAGTGTAATTAGGCTTGTTCGTTGTAGGGTCTCCATCAGATGAATCATATTCGGTGCCACAAGACGCGGGTGTTGTGCGGCAGTTGAAAGCTGGAAGCTCGGAGCTGGAGTTTAGTAGGTCTGGACAGGGCATTGCGATAGATTCTTTGCATGGGGTGTTTTTCCTTCTAGTATTATTGGTCTTCCTCTGAGCACTTGACTCTCCCTTCTCAATAACCGACATGCTTTTCCGGCGCTCCATGCGTTTCTCTCGTAGATTTTCATTCTGCTTTTCTTTGTCATCTTCCGCTACATCATCCTTTTTCTTCTGATAGCATGCTCGGCTACGTGTGTTCTTCTGCTCCCGTTGCTCGTTACTTAAATTTCGATTGCTTTCAGAATCACGTTGCTTCCTAGCTAGGCCACTGTCATGGGTGACACCTGACACGTCTAATGTTGAAGGGGAAAATGTTGGATCATCATGTTATGCCCAGGATGGGACTATACCTCCTACGTGTCGAGGCACGACTTAAAGGTATAATCCCATCCTAGAATGATCTCAAGTTTGGTATCTTTGCACGACTCATGTAAAAGAGGGATTAAATTGCAAAAGAAGATAGTTGGCTTACACTCGCCACTTCACACAATACAATACATAAGCAATACATCATTCAAAACATCACAACCCGACTACGGGTGAAGATCCAAAGAAAGATACCAAAACAACATAAAGCCACAGGTCCGGATCGAATCCTAGTAGAAACCACTACTGATCGTCGAAACGTCACAAGCATACGGCCAAACTCTTCATCAAGCTCCCCGTGAAGAACTGATCCATCTCCTGCATCAAACTCGGCTGAACCTGCATTTGGTGTGGTGAAGTAACTGTGAGCCACAGAGGACTCAGCAATCCCGTTCCCGGGTAACACGACTATTTAAGCCTTGGGTGAGGACAAGGCGGAAGAAAGAACAAGAGGTGAAGGAACAACAAGAGTTTGCAGCAGCAACTAGCAACTAGCTTACGTTAAAGAGAGCGAGAAGAGAAGTGCCTGGGTCAAGAGATGATCACGAAGTGATCCTAGCTAAAGCTCACAAACATAACCCCACCGTGTTCATCTCCCGAATCCCTTTCGGAAGATGACAGTCACGGTACGCACGCTGGTAGTGTATTGGAACATGGTGTCAAGTTATCTACAACCGGATATTAACAAGCTCCCATCTGCCACATAACCGCGGGCACGGCTTTTGAAAGTTCAAAACCCTGCAGGGGTGTTCCAACTTGACCCATTACAAGCCCACGATCCGCGGAGTCGCAACTCCAAAGTGGGAAGACCCGAGTATTCTCGGAATCCCGTGCTCAAGATACTCCGAACTAAGGTAAGGCTAATCCAGCAAATCCTCCCGGCGTGTCGACACCCCGATAGTAGCCGCGCGTATCTAAGTCTCAGGACACGACCGGATGAGTCATCCTACAGGTTTTTACCAAACCTCAAGTTTCCTTGAGGTGGCTGAAGGAAATATGCCCTAGAGGCAATAATAAAGATGTTATTTGTATTTCCTTATATCATGATAAATGTCTTTTATTCATGCTAGAATTGTATTAACCGGAAACTTAGTACATGTGTGGATACATAGACAAAACAGTATGTCCCTAGTATGCCTCTACTAGACTAGCTCATTGATCAAAGATGGTTATGTTTCCTAGCCATAGACATGAGTTGTCATTTGATCAACGGGATCACATCATTAGGAGAATGATGTGATGGACAAGACCCATCCGTTAGCATAGCACTATGATCGTGTAGTTTTACTGCTATTGCTTTCTTCATGACTTATACATGTTCCTATGACTATAAGATTATGCAACTCCCGAAAACCGTAGGAACACCTTGTGTGCTATCAAACGTCACAACGTAACTGGGTGATCATAAAGATGCTCTACAGGTGTCTCCGAAAGTATTCGTGGTGTTGGCATAGATCAAGATTAGGATTTGTCACTCCGAGTGTCGGAGAGGTATCTCTGGGCCCTCTCGGTAACACACATCACAATAAGCCTTGCAAGCAAAAGACTAATGAGTTAGTCACGAGATGATGTGTTACGGAACGAGTAAAGAGACTTGCCGGTAACGAGATTGAACTAGGTATAGAGATACCGACGATCGAATCTCGGGCAAGTAACATACCGTTGACAAAAGGAACAACGTATGTTGTTATGCGGTTCTGACCGATAAAAGATCTTCGTAGAATATGTAGGAGCCAATATGAACATCCAGGTTCCGCTATTGGTTATTGACCAGAGATGAGTCTCGGTCATGTCTACATAGTTCTCGAACCCGTAGGGTCCGCACGCTTAACGTTTGATGACGATCGGTATTATGAGTTTATGAGTTTTGATGTACCGAAGGTAGTTTGGAGTCCCGGATGAGATCACGGACATGACGAGGAGTCTCGAAATGTCCGAGACATAAAGATTGATATATTGGACGACTATATTCGGACACCGGAAGTGTTCCGAAAAAGTTTCGGATTTAACGGGATTGCCGGAGGGGGTTACCGGAACCCCCTATGAAGGGGGATGGTCCATAGTGGGCCTTATGGAAAAGAGAGAGGCAGCCCATAGGGCTGGCCGGCGCCCCACCTAGGGTTCCTAGTTGGACTAGGATTGGGGGGGGCGCCACCTCTTCCTCTTTTCCTTTCCCTCTCTTCCTTCTTTGGTGATTCCTACTAGGAATAGGATTGCAATCCTATTCCTAGTAGGATTGCATCCCTAGCCGCACCAAACAAGGGCCGGCCGGCCTCCCCCCTTGCTCCTTTATATACGGGGGCAAGGGGGCACCCAAAGACACACAAGTTGAATTGTTCCAGCCGTGTGCGGTGCCCCCCTCCATAGAAACACACCTCGGTCATACCGTCGTGGTGCTTAGGCGAAGCCCTGCGCCAATGAATACATCATATCCGTCACCATGCCGTCGTGCTGACAAAACTCTCCCGTGAAGCTCAACTGAATCAAGAGCTCGTGGGACGTCATCAAGCTGAACGTGTGCTGAACGCGGAGGTGCCGTACGTTCGGTGCTTGATCGGTTGAATCGCGAAGAAGTTCGACTACATCAACCGCGTCACTTGACGCTTCCGCTTCCGGTCTACGAGGGTACGTAGACACACTCTTCCCTCTCGTTGCTATGCATCTGGTAGATAGATCTTGCGTGATCGTAGGAAAATTTTAAAATACTACGTTCCCCAACAGTGGCATCATGAGCCAGGTCTATGCGTAGATGATATGCACGAGTAGAACACAATGAGTTGTGGGCGATACTAGTCATACTGCTTACCAGCATGTCATACTTTGCTTCGGCGGTATTGTGAGATGAAGCGGCCCGGACCGACATTACGCGTACGCTTACGCGAGACTGGTTTCACCGTTACGAGCACTCGTTGCTTAAAGGTGACTGGCGGGTGTCTGTCTCTCTCACTTTAGCTGAATCAAGTGTGGCTACGCCCGGTCCTTGTGAAGGTTAAAACAGCACATACTTGACGAAACATCGTTGTGGTTTTGTATGCGTAGGTAAGAACGGTTCTTGCTAAGCCCGTAGCAGCCACGTAAAACTTGCAACAACATAGTAGAGGACGTCTAACTTGTTTTTGCAGGGCATGTTGTGATGTGATATGGTCAAGACATGATGAGTTATACGGTTTTGTATGAGATGATCATGTTTTGTAATGTTATCGGCAACTGGCAGGAGCCATATGGTTGTCGCTTTATTGTATGAAATGCAATCGCCATGTAATTGCTTTACTTTATCACTAAACGGTAGCGATAGTCGTAGAAGCAATAGTTGGCGAGACGACAACGATGCTACGATGGAGATCAAGGTGTCGCGCCGGTGACGAAGGTGATCATGACGGTGCTTTGGAGATGGAGATCAAAAGCACAAGATAATGATGGCCATATCATGTCACATATTTTGATTGCATGTGATGTTTATCTTATTATGCTTCTTATTCTGCTTAGAACGACGGTAGCATTATAAGATGATCCCTTACTAAATTTCAAGGTATAAGTGTTCTCCCTGAGTATGCACCGTTGCGAAAGTTTGTCGTGCCGAGACACCACGTGATGATCAGGTGTGATAAGCTCTACGTTCAAATACAACGGATGTAAGCCAGTTTTGCACACGCAGAATACTCGGGTTAAACTTGACGAGCCTAGCATATGCAGATATGGCCTCGGAACACTGGAGACCGAAAGGTCGAGCGTGAATCATATAGTAGATATGATCAACATAAGATGTTCACCATTGAAACTACTCCATCTCACGTGATGATCGGACATGGTTTAGTTGATTTGGATCACGTGATCATTTAGATGACCAGAGGGATGTCTATCTAAGTGGGAGTTCTTTAAATTAATATGATTAAATTGAACTTTAATTTATCATGAACTTAGTCCTGATAGTTTTTGCATATCTATGTTGTTGTAGATCAATGGCCCGTGCTACCGTTCCTTTGAATTTTAATGCATTCCTAGAGAAAGCTAAGTTGAAAGATGATGGTAGCAATTACACAGACTGGGTCCGTAACTTGACGATTATCCTCATTGCTGCACAGAAGAATTATGTCCTTGAAGCACCGCTAGGTGACAAGCCCCCTCCCGCTAATGTAGACGCTTTGAACGTCTGGCAGTCGCGGTCTGATGACTACACGATAGTTCAGTGTGCCATGCTTTACGGCTTAGAACCGAGACTTCAACGACGTTTTGAACGTCATGGACCATATGAGATGTTCCAAGACTTGAAGTTAATATTTCAAGCAAATGCCCGGATTGAGAAATATGAGATTTCCAATAAGTTCTACAGCTGCAAGATGGAGGGGAATAGTTCTATCAGTGAACACTTGCTCACAATGTATGGGCACTACAATCATATGACTCAACTTGGTTGCCAAGTTGATGAGAATAGTGTTATTGATAGAATTCTTCAATCACTGCCACCAAGCTATAATGGCTTTGTGATGAACTATAATATGCAAGGGATGCAAAAGACAATTCCCGAGCTCTTCGCTATGCTCACAGCTGCGGAGGTAGAAATCAAAAAGGAGCATCAAGTGTTGATGGTTAACAATACCACTAGTTTCAAGAAAAAGGGCAAGGAAGGGATTTTCAAGGAGAATAGCAAGATTGTTGCTGCTCCCGCAGAGAAACCCAAGTCTAGAACCAAGCTTGAAACTGAGTGCTTCTACTGCAAGGGGACTGGACACTGGAAGCGGAACTGCCCCAAGTATTTGGCGGGTAAGAAGGATGGCAAGGTGAACAAAGGTATATGTGATATACATGTTATTGATGTGTACCTTACTAATGCTCGTAGTAGTACCTGGGTATTTGATACCGGTTCGGTTGCTAATATTTGTAACTCGAAACAGGGACTATGGATTAAACGAAGATTGGCTAAGGACGAGGTGACGATGCACGTGGGAAATGGTTCCAAAGTCGATGTGATCGCCGTCGGCACGCTACCTCTACATCTACCTTCGGGATTAGTTTTAGACCTAAATAATTGTTATTTGCTGCCAGCGTTGAGCATGAACATTATATCTGGATCTTTTTTGTTGCGAGACGATTATTCATTTAAATCAGAGAATAATGGTTGTTCTATTTTTATGAATAATATCTTTTATGGTCATGCACCCTCAAAGAGTGGTCTATTCTTATTGGATCTCAATTGTAGTGATACACATATTCATAATATTGAAACCAAAAGATGCAAGGTTAATAATGATAGTGCAACTTATTTGTGGCACTGCCGTTTAGGTCATATTGGTGTAAAACGCATGAAGAAACTCCATAGTGATGGACTTTTGGAAGCACTTGATTACGAATCACTTGGTGCTTGCGAACCATGCCTCATGGGCAAGATGACTAAAACTCCGTTCTCCGGAACTATGGAGCGAGCAACAGATTTGTTGGAAATCATACATACTGATGTATGTGGACCAATGAGTGTTGAAGCACGCGGCGGGTATCGTTATTTTCTAACCTTCACTGATGATTTGAGCAGATATGGGTATATCTACTTAATGAAGCACAAGTCTGAAACATTTGAAAAGTTCAAAGAATTTCAGAGTGAAGTAGAGAATCATCGTAACAAGAAAATAAAGTTTCTACGATCTGATCGTGGAGGAGAATATTTGAGTTACGAGTTTGGTCTTCATTTGAAACAATGTGGAATAGTTTCACAACTCACGCCACCCGGAAAACCACAGCGTAATGGTGTGTCTGAACGTCGTAACCGTACTTTATTGGATATGGTACGATCTATGATGTCTCTTACCGATTTACCACTATCGTTTTGGGGTTATGCTTTAGAGACAGCTGCATTCACGTTAAATAGGGCACCATCTAAATCCGTTGATACGACACCTTATGAACTATGGTTTGGCAAGAAACCAAAGTTGTCGTTTCTTAAAGTTTGGGGCTACGATGCTTATGTGAAAAAGCTTCAACCTGATAAGCTCGAACCCAAGTTGGAGAAATGTGTCTTCATATGATACCCAAAAGAGACTGTTGGGTACACCTTCTATCACAGATCTGAAGGCAAGATATTCGTTGCTAAGAATGGATCCTTTCTAGAGAAGGAGTTTCTCTCGAAAGAAGTGAGTGGGAGGAAAGTAGAACTTGATGAGGTAATTGTACCTTCTCCCGGATTGGAAAGTAGTACATCACAGAAAATTGTTCCAGTGATTCCTACACCAATCAGTGAGGAAGTTAATGATGATGATCATGAAACTTTGGATCAAGTTTCTGCTGAACGTCGTAGATCAACCAGAGTACGTTCCGCACCAGAGTGGTACGGCAACCCAATTCTGGAAATCATGTTACTAGACCATGATGAACCTACGAACTATGAGGAAGCGATGATGAGCCCAGATTCCGCAAAATGGCTTGAAGCCATGAAATCTGAGATGGGATCCATGTATGAGAACAAAAGTGTGGACTTTGGTTGACTTGCCCGATGATCGGCAGGCCATCAAAAATAAATGGATCTTCAAGAGGAAGACCGACGCAGACGGTAATGTTACTGTTTACAAAGCTCGACTTGTTGCGAAAGGTTTTCGACAAGTTCAAGGAGTTGACTACGATGAGACTTTCTCACCTGTAGCGATGCTTAAGTCTGTCCGAATCATGTTAGCAATTGCCGCATTTTATGATTATGAAATCTGGCAAATGGATGTCAAAACTGCATTCCTGAATGGATATCTCAAAGAAGAGTTGTATATGATGCAACCAAAAGGTTTTGTCGATCCAAAAGATGCTAACAAAGTATGCAAGCTCCAGCGATCCATCTATGAACTGGTGCAAGCATCTCGGAGTTGGAATATACGCTTTGATGAGGTGATCAAAGCATATGGTTTTATACAGACTTTTTGAGAGAAGCCTGTATTTACAAGAAAGTGAGTGGGAGCTCTGTAGCATTTCTAATATTATATGTGGATGACATATTGTTGATTGGAAATGATATAGAATTTCTGGATAGCATAAAAGGATACTTGAACAAAAGTTTTTCAATGAAAGACCTCGGTGAAGCTGCTTATATATTAGGCATCAAGATCTATAGAGATAGATCAAGACGCTTAATTGGACTTTCACAAAGCACATACCTTGATAAGATTTTGAAGAAGTTCAAAATGGATCAGTCAAAGAAAAGGTTCTTGCCTGTATTACAAGGTATGAAGTTGAGTAAGACTCAATGCCCGACCACTGCAGAAGATAGAGAGAAAATGAAAGTCATTCCCTATGCCTCAGCCATAGGATCTATCATGTATGCGATGCTGTGTACCAGACCTGATGTGTGCCTTGCTATAAGTTTAGCAGGGAGGTACCAAAGTAATCCAGGAGTGGATCACTGGACAGCGGTCAAGAACATCCTAAAGTATCTGAAAAGGACAAAGGATATGTTTCTCGTGTATGGAGGTGACAAAGAGCTCGTCATAAACGGTTACGTCGATTCTAGCTTTGACACTGATCCGGATGACTCTAAGTCACAAACCGGATATGTATTTTTATTGAACGGTGGAGCTGTCAGTTGGTGCAGTTCCAAGCAGAGCGTCGTGGCGGGATCTACGTGTGAAGCGGAATACATAGCTGCTTCGGAAGCAGCAAATGAAGGAGTCTGGATGAAGGAGTTCATATCCAATCTAGGTGTAATACCTAGTGCATCGGGTCCAATGAAAATCTTTTGTGACAACACTGGAGCAATAGCCTTGGCGAAGGAATCCAGGTTTCACAAGAGAACAAAGCACATCAAAAGACGCTTCAATTCCATCCGCGATCTAGTCAAGGAGGGAGACATAGAGATTTGCAAAATACATACGGATCTGAATGTTGCAGACCCGTTGACTAAGCCTCTTCCACGGGAAAAACATGATCAGCACCAGGACTCCATGGGTGTGAGGATCATCACTTTGTAATCTAGATTATTGACTCTAGTTCAAGTGGGAGACTGAAGGAAATATGCCCTAGAGGCAATAATAAAGATGTTATTTGTATTTCCTTATATCATGATAAATGTCTTTTATTCATGCTAGAATTGTATTAACCGGAAACTTAGTACATGTGTGGATACATAGACAAAACAGTATGTCCCTAGTATGCCTCTACTAGACTAGCTCATTGATCAAAGATGTTTATGTTTCCTAGCCATAGACATGAGTTGTCATTTGATCAACGGGATCACATCATTAGGAGAATGATGTGATGGACAAGACCCATCCGTTAGCATAGCACTATGATCGTTTAGTTTTACTGCTATTGCTTTCTTCATGACTTATACATGTTCCTATGATTATGAGATTATGCAACTCCCGAAAACCGTAGGAACACCTTGTGTGCTATCAAACGTCACAACGTAACTGGGTGATCATAAAGATGCTCTACAGGTGTCTCCGAAAGTATTCGTGGTGTTGGCATAGATCAAGATTAGGATTTGTCACTCCGAGTGTCGGAGAGGTATCTCTGGGCCCTCTCGGTAACACACATCACAATAAGCCTTGCAAGCAAAAGACTAATGAGTTAGTCACGAGATGATGTGTTACGGAACGAGTAAAGAGACTTGCCAGTAACGAGATTGAACTAGGTATAGAGATACCGACGATCGAATCTCGGGCAAGTAACATACCGTTGACAAAAGGAACAACGTATGTTGTTATGCGGTTCTGACCGATAAAAGATCTTCGTAGAATATGTAGGAACCAATATGAACATCCAGGTTCCGCTATTGGTTATTGACCAGAGATGAGTCTCGGTCATGTCTACATAGTTCTCGAACCCGTAGGGTCCGCACGCTTAACGTTTGATGATGATCGGTATTATGAGTTTATGAGTTTTGATGTACCGAAGGTAGTTCGGAGTTCCGGATGAGATCACGGACATGACGAGGAGTCTCGAAATGTCCGAGACATAAAGATTGATATATTGGACGACTATATTCGGACACCGGAAGTGTTCCGGAAAAGTTTCAGATTTAACGGGATTGCCGGAGGGGGTTACCGGAACCCCCTACGAAGGGGGATGGTCCATAGTGGGCCTTATGGAAAAGAGAGAGGCAGCCCATAGGGCTGGCCGGCGCCCCACCTAGGGTTCCTAGTTGGACTAGGATTGGGGGGGGGGCGCGACCTCTTCCTCTTTTCCTTTCCCTCTCTTCCTTCTTTGGTGATTCCTACTAGGAATAGGATTGCAATCCTATTCCTAGTAAGATTGCATCCCTAGCCGCACCAAACAAGGGCCGGCCGGCCTACCCCCTTGCTCCTTTATATACGGGGGCAAGGGGGCACCCAAAGACACACAAGTTGAATTGTTCCAGCCGTGTGCGGTGCCCCCCTCCACAGAAACACACCTCGGTCATACCGTCGCGGTGCTTAGGCGAAGCCCTGCGCCGGTGAATACATCATATCCGTCACCACGCCGTCGTGCTGACGAAACTCTCCCGTGAAGCTCAACTGGATCAAGAGCTCATGGGACGTCATCAAGTTGAACGTGTGCTGAACGCGGAGGTGTCGTACGTTCGGTGCTTGATCGGTTGAATCGCGAAGAAGTTCGACTACATCAACCGCGTCACTTGACGCTTCCGCTTCCGGTCTACGAGGGTACGTAGACACACTCTTCCCTCTCGTTGCTATGCATCTGGTAGATAGATCTTGCGTGATCGTAGGAAAATTTTAAAATACTACGTTCCCCAACAGTGGCCCCGCAGTCTGCTCGTTTCAGACCAACACTCATGTGGAGCACCGGCCCAGGGTTGTTGAATTAAAATAAAAGGTATAGCTAGTCCCTATGCAAGTTTTATTAGTTATTAGGCGAATAGTACCAATGTTGGGACTGGCTGGAAAAGACTTAGCACTTAGCGGTTTATCGAGGGGGTCCCATACACCCCAACCGTGTTAGGAACGCATAATCAAGGAACATAACACCGGTTTATACGGTTCCTAACGGCATGAGTGGAACAAATCACCAAGCAAAAGGCTTAGCCTTCCACCCTTGCCAATATATAGATGATTTCATTTAAGCATTTATATAGTGTGATATAACCCAACAAACTTCAACATGAAGCAAACATCTTCAATCTTCACCTGCAACTAGCAATGCTATAAGAAGGGCTGAGCGAAGCGTACATAGCCAAGCAACGGTTTGCATAGGTAGGGTGGTTAAACAGGTTCATGGTTACAAGTAGGAGGCTGACAGGAAAACATGGGCATCGAGGCAATATACTAAAGAGCGATACTCTAGCAATAGGCAAAGATAGTAATGGTTTCTGGGTTCGGACATCTTGCCTGGAATTCCACAAGGGAGAAGAACGGATCCATGAAGCAGACGGAGCAACAGTCGAGCGAATCCTCACAACTCCGGAACAAAACCGAAGCTAACAAGAGAAGCAACCGGAAAGAAGCAAACAACACGATAAACACACAATCATAAACATGGCATACGATGCACATCCAAGTATGATGCATGTCCGGTTTAATTATGCATGGCATGGCAAAGTGCACAAACAACACTACAAGTTAAGTGGAGCTCAATATGCAACGAGTTGCATATTGACGAAACACCACATTTAATTATTTAATTGACTCTCGTTTATTTACAAGACAAGATTAATGTTGTTAACATAGCAAGAGGTGAAGCATAATAAAACTACACTAACTAGGCAATTTAAATGAGGCCGGAGAATAACAACAACATATCCGGAAAATCCCCATATGCATGTTTAGTGATCTTAAGCAAACAACAATTCACACATATTAATGTTGTTAACATGATGCGGATGACATGATCAAGTTTATGCAATTATATTAAAAGTTTAACATGAAGAGATAAGAAGCATTGTCACCGTGGTGAAAAGAAAGGGTGCCACGGCAACGATCCGAACATGATGCAACGCAACATCTCGGTTCCGGTAACTCGTTGAGAGTCCGGTGCAAAAGCAAAGGTGGAGTGAGCGAGCGGAACAAGATGAAAGGTGGGGTGATCCCGTCACCGGGTTCCCACGAGTCGGTGACGAGGCAACCGAGGGACATGACAAACGGACGAAACGGCACGGAGCACACACGGGAAACATTTCATACAACCACAACAAGCATCCACGGGTCATCCACGGGGTCGTCTCGTTATACCTTTGAAGCGTGCGTTTCGGGGCGGTTCGAGATGTAGAGGAAGAAGGCGTTCACGTTCGGAGAGGAAGTAGCCGTTCCGTAGAGGGAAGTAGTTGTTCACGTCGGTAGCGGCAGTAGTGGTTCCGTTCGTAGTCGTCCGGGTCGTCGTGGTACTCGTTCGGGTCATGAAGAGGTACTTGCCGCAACACCGGGCGTAGTCGTACACGGTCTTGCCGGTCTCGGACTCGGTCGTAGTTGTACACGGTCGTAGACGTTCGGGTATCCGTAGAGGTACACGTGTAGTCGAACTTGGCGGTTCATCGGCGACTCGAAGGGGTACTCGGCGGTCTCGATCCGTAGATGTACGGGTCCAAAATTAGATAAGCTTGCTGTTACATGGGTGCTTGAGATAACAAAATCAGTAACAAAACAAACAAAACAAAGGGAAAAGCTGCGGGTTGCTCGGGACGACGCCTCTTGTCCACCCGCTCGGAGCAGAGGCGGGACGAGGCCTGGCAGCAGCATGGCGAAGAGGGGCTCGGCCTTGGTGTGACGAGGAGGAGGGGAAGTGGCTGCAGCTCCTTGCCGGCGAGGAGACAGGGGCCGGGCGCGGACGGAGGGAGGCCACGGCGTCGAGGAACGGGCGGCGCTCGAAGGGGCTCGGCCTGCTGCTCGGGAGGACGAGGCGCTCGGGCCTCGGGAGCCAGAGACGAGGCAGGCGGCTCCATGGCGAGCGAACGGCGCGGAGGCGGGGCGAGGAAGAAGCGGGCTCTGCGGCGCTCGGGCCTGCGAGACTGAGGACGAGGCGGGTCCTGGGCGGCGAAAGGAGGAGGCGCCTCGGCCTGGAAAAGGGAGGCCGCGGCCTTGGAGAAGGGACGGTGTCGGGCGCTGCGGCCAGGAGGGCGCGCGGGGACGAGGGTCAGGGGCGGCCGGCGGATCCTCTGGACGAGGCAGGGCGCAGGCGACGGCGGCAGGAGGGTGACGAGGGGCTCGGGCGAGGGGCTTCGCGAAGAGGGAGATCGAGAGGAGGGGGGAGCGCGGCGCTACGAGGAGGAGAGAGCGAGGGTTGCGGCGCTGGGGGTCGGGAGAGGAACGAGCGAGCGGGGGCACGAGGGGGGTGGCGGCGGCTTGCGGGAATAGGGAGAGAGCGAGGCTGGAGAGCTAGGGTTGGAGCGCTGCTGCGGTTGGGCCAGGGATGGAAGTTGGGCCACGGGGAGGAAAGGGAGGCTGGGAACGGGCTGGGCCTCGGGGAGGAAAAGGGAGGCTGAGCAAGCCTCAGCTGCGGCTGCTCTCTTATTGCTGTTGTTGTTTTCCGAAAATAAACAGAAAAACAACACCATAGAAAGAAAAGGAAGGAGGTGGCTAGGGAAGAATTAGGACATGAGGTCAATTTTTACTGGACTCGAAAAATGTCCACGGGTCACGAAAAAATAGGAGAGGCAATAATGAAAGTTTAAATTCAAATTCATTTGAATTTAATTCAAATGATTTGAACAAGATTGAGGCTTTGGAGAGTCCAAAAATAATGAGCATTTTGATGGAGCTCGGGAAAATAATTAAAGAATTGTTGGCAAAGTTTTGAGGCAAAGAATTGAGATAGAAAAGCATGGAGAAAATATGCAAGTGTGTTGGTTGATTCCAAACAAATGGAAATAATTAATATAGCTCCCTACTACTATTGGGAGGCTTTTATATGTTATAAAGAGAAGTCACCTTCCCTCGATTTAAATGGACCGAAGGTCCACACGATTTATTTAAGTTGAGATGCAAAATAAATATGACATGATGGCATGATGACATGATGCAAAGCGAAAATAAATAACACAAACAAAATAAAACACACGGGAGAACCCGGAACATCTGGAGTCTTCTGGAATCTTCTGGGACGTCGGTCTTCGGGCGTCACACATCATGCAACAATTCTATATAGCCGGCGCTGTTATGGTTGTCTGTTTGAACTACTTTATGAAAGCATAGTTAGAACAATAAGATATTAACACGCATGGATACAATGAGTAAAGAATCTCGAGAATTTTGTCTGCTACATAAATAAAAACCACGTGCATCTGGCTGAAGCAATAAACTATATGATTTTTTACATCATGGTAAATAAAACAAAAATTAGATCTGTCAATTAAAATCTTAGTATGTCAAGGTGAATATAAAGGCAAAAATTTACCTGTTGGCAAAAGTGGACCAAGATTTACAGCTTCGACAAGCCGTTCCTTTTTTCTCCGATAAGCAGCTCTCCTCAGGGCGTTTCTACGTTCTCTCTTGCGTTCTTCGTCCGTTTGCTGCTTTGTTTCTTGGATGTCAGACACGTCAACATCTGGATACATTCAGAACATTCCAAAAATCAAGTGAATAAATAATAAACTCACATCAACTGAGGCTAAAGTACAAACTTCATGATTACCTTGTAGACCACTGTCAATAACCAAACCAGTGGTACCGTAGCTGTAGC
Organism: Secale cereale; assembly: GCA_902687465.1. Taxonomy (NCBI): domain Eukaryota; kingdom Viridiplantae; phylum Streptophyta; class Magnoliopsida; order Poales; family Poaceae; genus Secale; species Secale cereale. The sequence continues at coordinate 793,916,199 of LR738715.1, read as the reverse complement.
AGCAAATGTTGAATCAATTTGCGATAAAGGGTCATCTGGTTAATCAAAGTTATAAAACAATATTAAAAACTAACTACACATAAGATGTGATCTGGTTAAACATTGTAAGCTTACCGGACAAATTAATGGGCTGATGATTTTCATCTTGGAGATTGAGATCTTTTTTGCGCCGATACAAAGCTCTCTTAAGGGCATTTCTATGGTCTCGATTGCGATCCTCTTCGGAATTTTGTGTATTATCTTTGATGCCATTCAATCCAAATTCTGGTGTCTTTCATGTCATTCACTCAACCGGCAAAGGAAAAAAGACAAGTGGACATTGAAACGAAGCAAAAAAAGGTACAATCAGATTACCTTTTATATCTTTAGCAATAAGGACAGGAGATGTGAGTGTAGCTGCACGAGAATATATTGTATCATTATTAGAGATTGATGTAAAGCCCGAGCCCGTTGGGTTATCTGAGGCAACAAATCAGTCAGTTCTTATTCAGCATATTGAATCTGGAGGTATACATGTTAGCATGGAACACCAAACAGTCTTACTTGATATACCAAGTGGACTTAACTAACGCACGGCATGTTAGGATGAAATTGTACAACAAAACCATTACAAAATATAAAGGACGGCAAGAGGAGAGGAAATATACCTGGGATCACAGCGGAAGTTTCGCGTACATTTGTGATATCACATAAAGTACGGCAGTCAACAATATGACCGTCGTCTTGTTGGGTTTTGAAACCATTAAACTTCTTACTGCGATAAGATTCCCTCCTCCATGCGTTCATAAGTTCTCTATGGTCTACCAAATGTACCAGATGCATGAGCTTTATAGTAAAATCAGTGTGAGCATGTGAAGCTAAGAATCAATATTATTGTTTATGCTGGTTAGGTTTAGTCATGCGATACTTGTCAGCGTTCAGGTTATGGCAACAATATAGGAAACAAGCAATATGAAGTTTACGCATTAAGGATTAATAAGCAGTCTAGTTACTATAACTAATACTTGACACAATACTTGGCACAATTTATATCAACACTATATTCATCAACAATATCGGGTTTCTCAACTAACCAGCATTGGATATGTTAGGCTGGTTCTCATCTTGCAAACCTGCACTATCCTCATCCATTTTCTTGCGATAAGCTGCACACCTATGGGTGTTGAACTGTTCCTTTGTTCTGTCAACGTAATTTTCACATTCATCAAATACCGCCACTTTAGCATGCTGGTCGCAAATTGTGTCATCTGCATGATGTTAAATAGAAAAACGAGAAAGTCAATAAACCTCATAGTGGTAAATGGACTAAAACTATCTATCTAGATGGACGAAACATCTGCGTGTGAATACCCTGAGTAAGATCCTTCTTATTTTGATAAGACGATTGTGACCCTGAGTAAGCATTTGTGATAATATCCTTCTTATTATGATAAGACGTCTGCGACACTTCGTTGAACTGCTCACAACCTACAATTTACCAATCAACAAAATTGCGACATGTTTGACATGTAGGTGAACAACCATAATGAACAACTTCATTGTAGCAGTAGGGTTTTATGTAGGGTGCAGGATACCTGTAGTTACAACATTTACTGCTTCAGAATCAACATTTGTCGCCTTCGTAATGCCTGCAAGACATTATGCATAAAATGAAGCTGTAGATATGAAAGTATTGCATTTAAACTGCATGATACCTGTAGTTACTTCCTCTTTTGCTTGATGTTCAGATGCTTTGCTTTTTGAATTGCCCATAGTCACCTTAGGATTGGCAACACCTTGCACTGTGGTACATTAGAAAAACTAATGAAATTGCACTAACCATCTCAGGCATGGTTCTACATCCATGTATACATAGTTGTCCTCTCTCCATATTGAATGCATGCAGGTGTTTGAAGACAATTCACAGTACATCTTATCGTGGATGACAAATAAACACTTATTAACATGTGTAAGGTCCGTTCTTACATCTTCAATATTTAATTTCAGCTAATGAACTATTAACCAGTGCCAAAATGGAGAGAAAATTCAACATGTGCACCCTTACATCTTTTATATTCAACATGTGCTAATGGTGTTAACCCAGTTGGTTTTTATTTCATAGGTTCAGAGGTTTGGATCATTTCGAGAGACCTTCTGGACAGGTTGTTTTCGCATGCGCAGAGACACCTTCTGGCAAGTTGGCAAGTTGGCGTATGAGCATAGTTTGCCTTTATGTTATTCAACACCTATAAAGTCAGATCCAAATTGACAGCAGATTATTCATTCGTATCAGGAGAAAAACAAGGTATAAAGAACAAATGCCAGACTACCATGTTGTGGATCTTGGTGTACAAATGCCGCATTCATAGACTAGCGCACGGCGCCGGATTGGTATGAAAGGACACAATCGTGCGATAGCCCCACGTGGGCCAGACTCCCAGATGTGACTTTAGTCCGTATGAAAGGCCCTTCTCTAAAATAGTTGAACTTGCTGTAATGGATGATATGTCGTTTACCTGGTGTACAAATACGACAAATGCCGCATTCATATTCCGCAGATCGGCGCCGGACTGGTGAAGTTTCACTGGCGGATCGTGGATGCGATCGGCGGCGGCTTTTGTAAGATCCGCGACGGTATTTGTAAGATATGCGAGGGCTTTTGTAAGATCCGCGGTCGCCAGGGGTCTGAATCGCAACTGGAC